>OZ023212.1:7815397-8100397 GCA_963995525.1 Escarpia spicata
GTAGACAATTACTTGCAACTTGTAATGCAGCATGTATATCAAATAGTATCTTTGCAAATTGCATGCAGCCTTAATCATATCAGATGGTGGTGTAGTAGCACCAGTAATTGCGAATGTGTGTTACTACGCCATCATCAGATACAGTAGAATGCAAGTTGCAAAGGAACCATCTGATATTTATTTCACACTCGTCGTGACTGAATTTAGCCAATTCAAACTCAACATTGGTGTCTACACTCTTCACTGATGCAGTTGGTCGTTGTGCAGTTTTCAAACAATTTAATTTTTAATACATAATTAACAAAATAGTTTCAATCATTACTCAATGTGTGATTAGGCGGTATTAATATTACGTTATCAAGTTCACTTTATGTCAATAGATGTACGACTGTCTTAAAGTATGTTGGCAGTTGGCCTTGGTTTAAATTTATACTAGTTTTAGCATAGTTTCATAATGTTTCTGATTGTATATTTTGCGTGTGCATGATGGGGGGCAGGGCAGACAAGCGTGCATGTATGTTGACGCCACAACGCCAAGAATTCCACGTACATTTTAAATGCTACTTGGTAATAAACAGTTTGAATCTGGTTATGAAATCAGAACTGCACAGCTCTCTATTGCACACTGCATATGGCACACATGTGTAATAATTAACTGTATTTAAGCAGGCCTACCACCAATAAAAAGTTCCTCATATGAAGTGGACAAGGAGACCTTTGATTTATTGAAAGTACAACCATTTTTCATCCATGAATGAATAGTGCTCCTGAATAGCCGAGAGTGAGAGAAAATGACAGAAGATGCGGACAGGTGGAGAATTATCATCAAGAGGGCAGAATGGACCTAGTGATGAAGCTGCCACCTTGCAATGGATCAAGGAGAAGAAGAAAACTAACCCACCCATATCTGTCAGTTATTTTTTTAAATATAATATAATTATATATAATATATAATTCTATTCACACAGCTAGCATTTAAACAATCAGAAGTTAACTACGAGAAGGGCCAGATAAGTTCAGTTTGTGATGGAATGAATATGTCTGCCAGAGGTTGAAGAGTAAAGCAGGTTTAACAGTCTCTAGGATGTAATGCTACCTTCTTACCGTGTCTCCTTTTCATAAGCTAACAATCCGTTGCATTTGCACAAAACCTACTGGCTACTCTCCTCTCTCTCGCTCTCGCCCTCGCCATCGGCCTCTCCTCTCCCTCTCTCTCTCTCTCTCTCTCTCTCTCTCTCTCTCTCTCTCTCTCTCTCTCTCTCTCTCTCTCTCTCTCTCTCTCTCCTATCTCTCTCCTATCTCTCTCCTCTTTATCTCTCCTCTTTCTCTCTCCCCTCTCTCCTCTTTCTCCCCTCTCTCCTCTCCCTCTCTATAGATGAAGTAAGGAGATGTGTCGACTGTCCTACCTTGGCGGTGTCAAACTCTGCCTTGTTGTTGTTGAGAAGGGCCACAGCAGCAGAGGTGAGGGAACTACTTCTGAAACAACCAACACCACAGAGTAAGTCCAACACTGCCAGACTGCGACACTTTGGTTCTAATTTTGAGGTAATGCACTGAATTATCCAAATATTATACTAATTATGACATTGGAAGAAATTGGACCAACAGCCTACAAATGTGTTAATAAAATTGCATGTAATAATATTATAATGTTAAATTATTAAACATATTGCATCTTAACGCATTTTTTAAGCCCAAATAGCAACCCGGTTTGCGCTAGTTTGCACCACTGTGGCCATGTGTAACCGCATCGCTCACATGAAATGAGCGATATAGCAGCATATGTTGATGCAAACATAAAAAATCCTAAAAACTGCGTTAAGATGCAATATTTTTTAATGTAAATATACCTGGGATGATTATGAATGATGGAACTAATGAACTGATGTATCAAATTGAGGCAAAAATGTGGTTATAATGGTGAAATTGAGGTGGGATCCAGATACTAGACATGTACCAAGGATTCTGCTATGAACATTCATTCGAGGATACAAGTGAATAGGTCTACAATAAGTCACATCTCACTCATTGTCTGGTTTCAAGTAGATGCCAAGAAGTATCTGGAAGAGGTGCCTGCGACACGCCAGGTCTTTGCCCTGTGACGCAGTGGTGCAGTAAGTCTCCGCTGCACTGAAGTCATGCAGCTTGGTGACAAGGATATCCAGGGCCTTCTCATGCTCTGCCAACTGTCAGCAAACCAACACAACATGACAATGTTGTAGAAGAATGTAGTTTAACAACACTAGTAGCCAGGAGATTAAGAGGAGATCAGATAGAAGTTTTTAGAAGTTTTTAAAAATATATAATGAATACGAAACTATTGACAGAAATATTTTTCTCAGTTAAGAAAGATAGAAGAATTGAGAGACATGACGTAACAGTTGTGAAGGAACAGTGTAGACTAGATATCAGAAAGAATTCTCACAGAGACTGTAAAAGAATGAAGCAGATTATTATTAGTGCAAGCCGTATGAACAGATTGAAAAACAAAGTCGACAACTCGACAAATACCTTATAAAGGCGGGATACAGGTAAAAAAAGGTTGGACTCTCGATAAGCCAAAGGCATATTTGTTCACCTGCCATCTAGAGTTAATTCTGTCAATAACAATGACAACTATACATAAATAGATAAATATTTATGTAGTGCCCGATCATTTGAGACTGCCCTCAGGCACTTCTGCTCAAAGAAATTCGAGCTACTAAGATGCATATATGAGAATGGTTGTTATCAGACGATAACAAAATATTTATGCTTAAAGAATGATGACATTTAAGTACAGTGCAATAGGTATAAGTACACTATAAGAAACTACAAGCTGTATCACTGTATCTCACCTTGCCATACAGTATGGCATATTCTGGATATAGTTCTGTGTCTCGGATCTTCCCAAGGAGTAGATGCACTTGGTACAGATCCGACTCCCGCAGCAAACAGCACAGCTTTTCCCTGCAACAGACAAGGGTAAACTACATGGTCTTCAGGGGTCTTCTCAAGATAACGCTACATGGCTTTCAGGGGTCTTCTCAAGATAAAGTTACATGGCTTTCATGGTTTGTCTCAAAATAAAGCTACATGGCTTTCAGGGTCTTCTCAAGATAAAGCTACATGGCTTTCAGGGGTCTTCTCAAAATAAAGCTACATGGCTTTCAAGGGTCTTCTCAAGATAAAGCTACATGGCTTTCAGGGGTCTTCTCAAGATAAAGCTACATGGTTTCGGGGTCTTCTCAAGATAAAGTTACATGGCTTTCAGGGTTTGTCTCAAAATAAAGCTACATGGCTTTCAAGGTCTTCTCAAGATAAAGCTACATGGCTTTCAGGGTCTTCTCAAGATAAAGCTACATGGCTTTCAGGGGTCTTCTCAAGATAAAGCTTCATGGCTTTCAAGGGTCTTCTCAAGATAAAGCTACATGGCTTTCAGGGGGTCTTCTCAAGATAAAGCTACATGGCTTTCAGGGTTTGTCTCAAGATAAAGCTACATGGCTTTCAGGGGTCTTCTCAAGATAAAGCTACATGGCTTTCAGGGGTCTTCTTAAAATAAAGCTACATGGCTTTCAGGGTTTGTCTCAAAATAAAGCTACATGGCTTTCAGGAGTCTTCTAAAGATAAATCTACATGGCTTTCAGGGTTTGTCTCAAAATAAAGCTATGTGGCTTTCAAGGGTTTTCTCAAAATAAAGCTATATGGCTTTCAAGGTTCGTCTCAAGATAAAGCTACCTGCCTTTCAGGGGTTGTCTCAAGATAAAGCTATATGGCTTCCAGGGGTAATCTCAAGATAAAGCTACATGGCTTTCAGAGGTCTTCTCTAGATAATGCTACATGGCTTTCATGGACTTCTCAAGGTAAGTTACATGGCTTTCAGGGGTTTTCTCAAGATAAAGCTATGTGGCTTCCAAATCAAAAGTAACTTAAACAGAGTAAAAATTAAGAATACTAAACATAGAATAAATGTGCAGTGCACCATGTAACACAATTTAGTTGTAGTAGGTGCTACCTTGTGGCAAACATTACACTGGGTAGCCATTTCGTGATGTTGAAGTAACCAATATTTAGCAATTCTACTAATAGTGAAGATAACACGTGGTCAAACTGGACATTCATGACTCACGGATATCCTGACATATGTTTTTAGGAAAGACGTCCTGTGCCGGGATGATTTTCTATTTTGGAATTTGTAACTGTGTTCTGCAAACAAATTAAACATTTTCTCTCTAATAGTTGGAAAACATATTTTGTTAGGCACAATATCCCAAGCAATGAAACCACAGGTTGTTTCTAGATAATGAAGTACGAGAAATCTACCTAGCTTGGGACAACTGCTCTTTATTGGTGTCCTTCAAATGTCCAGTGACTTGGTCAACATACAGGATGGCCAAGTGGGTGTGGAATGTTTCTTTCTGAAAAAATAATACCTCAAGTTCTACAATTAGACAACAGTGTGTTATAATTTAATGACACTCAGATGATCAACTAAAATATTTTGTTTTATTTCTAAGCTTTCATGAAACAATTGTGATACTCTCTGTACAATTTACAGTGAAAACATAAATTGTTGCACAGGAAATTAATCAAACCGAAAATGTACTAATGTTTCATTGTTAAATTAGAATCAACACCCCCAGTAGATAAGAGAAGACAACAGTATTTCATATTACACATCCTGTGCAACTGCAGTACAATTGTAAAAACAGCCACTTAATTCACAAACCTGTGACTTCTGAGTGAATATCAAATACTCCAGATAAGCAACAAGAGCTCTCGGGAAACGACTGATGTAGTCGACGATATTCTCGGGTTTCATTCGATCCGACTCGGCCTCTTTCTCAGGATGTTGCATGAAAATCTGAAATGTACCCAATTGCATGACCTCTGTGCAGTTTATAATCTTCTCTTGATTTGTACTGCTGCGGCAGCACTGGACAAAAGCAAGGTTTTGGAAATAAGTATAATTTGTTGATTCTTTGTACATCTCCGCTAGAACAAAATGTCTATTTGAAGCAAATAAATGTATGAATCACACATAAAGAACAATCATGTTATAACCCTCAGGTAAATGAGATGGACCAGGTCGTTGTGGAGGTCAGGGAAAGTGGTGACACTACGTAAAGGGTTGTGGGGGGGCGTCTGGATACAAGTCCCACACAACAACACAGTTATGGGGAATTACAAACACTCCAGGGCATATGACTGTTTGGTCTGGTCAAACTGGCAAAACCATTGATTTAACGACATCAATGGGTGATAACAAATGTTTCTGTTGTGCCCGAGAAATATGCTTAACATTTATTTCTTCCAAATTAATTCAAAATTACAATAGTTATGTTTTAATAGTCTGGATAAATGGTGATTTGCTGGGTGCATATTAGACTTTCGATAACACAAAAGCATCCTCAACCACTTGCCATCTGGGGTTTCTGCTCTGGTTGGTAATCTTGTAAAATAACGTTAAATGTTACGTAGTTTAGCAATATGTTTACATTAAAAAACATAATTGAGTGCCGCTAAAAGATGGGTGGATAGAGACAAAAAAACTTACTTTCACCCCATCTTCCTCATTCTTGCTCAGGATCCAGTCTACATACTTCCATAGTAAGTCGAGGTCTGTCAGTCTGTTGGAAAACAATTTCTTTTCAAAGTTTCCACACACGGTTGTGTTAGCAATTGTACTGAGAAAAGGACTTTATAAAAAGTGCCCCATAACCAAATAGTATGTTTGCAAATTCCCTGCCATTAGTTGTATCAACAAATGCTATGTGCCCATATATTGACTAAGTAATTTCTCGGTGAACCAAAGTTATTTAAATAAATGCCCAATAAGCAAACATGATGTGAATAATTATTGCGTGAACAAGTTACGTAAATGCTTCATGAACAAATGTGATTTAAGCTTATTTTGTATGACCAAATGTTGTTTCAATAATATTCGGTGAGGTAACATGTGCAATTGGTCCACACTTACCTTACTAAAATATTGATAATAAACGACAGTCCGGGAAAGGCCGAGTCTGTGTATTCACCATCCACGATGCTGTAAACAGAGAGAGAACAGGTCATGAGAAAACAAAGTGATGTACTTTCCACAAGAAAACACTGACTGATAAATGAGCCCACAATCTAAGAAAACCACTTTGCAAACTATCACATTTTTATATATGCATTATTATTTTTAATTGTAGTCACAATTATTGCAGAAGCTTTATACTTATGAAGTGCTTTCCCCCTTTTAAAACAGTTTTTACACAATATATGAACATTTATCTACATGATTGATAAAGCAGTTCTAAAATGTAACAATAGAATTGAATTTACTAATGTTTGTAACATTTCTTGATACAGACCAAGGCAATGGACACCTTTTAGCTGTATTCTCAACACATGTCTGATATGAAGCAGATTCTTTTGATGTGGCATGAAACATCGTGTTACTAAAAAATCATATTAGGAGAAACCTATATAGAAATGGAATTCTCTAAACTGGATTTTCTCATAAAATAGTTCATCTGCTTACTTGTTATTTCACACACAAAAACAACACATAGACAAGCTAATAAATCTACATACTTTTAGTAAATATTATCATAACATACTAACATTACAATAACATTTAAAATAATAACATTAAAACAGTAATGTGATCCTTACCGACTCCAAATACGAAGAGCCATTTCCTGGTTACCACGGTGATGGTACCACAATGCCAGGGCGTGGTGTCGTCCTTGTTTTTCTAGACAAGCGGCACATTCGTTGACGTCACATGCATTGTCAGATGAGACGAGGGTGCGAAGCTGGCTAGAACCAGTCTCTGAGTACAGTTTCAATAACGCTGTGTCTACCTCCTACAAATAACCACAAAAAGTGTTAAGTTATCTCACACACATTGCAGTGGGAATCGACTGTCATTTGACTGCAATTGTTCTATATATTCACCATGTTGTAATGCATCGTGCCAGGAAGGCTTGGCGTGATCCCATCACCAGCCAGGAGCTGTGTGGCAGCCTACTATGGACTTCCACCATCATTACGAGGCAGTGGTGTCTACATCTGGCAGGGCATGTCATGCGCCATGATGAAATAGCTAACCAAGTTCTCGGTTGGAAACCCGAGGGCCCTTGGAAATGAGGTCGCCCTAACATGACCCTTAGAGACGCCATCATGAGGGACTCCAGCCTCAGTGGGACTTGTCTGGCTGCCACAATGACAGACAGAAAACTGTGGAAACAGCTCGTCATGTTAACATGTTATGTGGATGACAAATGAAAGTAAAAGTAATGCTTTTAAATACAAACTACAGTAAAATCTTTCCATTGTTGACATCATTGGCCTGATCAAACTTTCTCCCATATTCTTCACGCTGAAACAACTTTGCTCATTGTTTCTGAAGACAACATCTGCAACCAAAAATTCCAAAACAATGGAACATACAACACCTTTACGTTTTCAATGACCATGTCAGTAAGCTGTTGGACCAGGTTGATAGGCAACATGGCACGTCATGCATCCGACAACCATTTCTAGTTTATATTGTTCTCTCACTCACTAGGGCGTGTTTTGTCCCTCTCGGAGTGCCCCGGAGTCCCTCCAGGTAGCGCTGCAGGAAGTCCTTGAACTCTTGAACTTTGACCCGATCACCTCGGGCAAGCTGGTTGATGTCGGCGATCTCATGTAGCGGCGGAATGGAACGTACAAAGTCTGAACTCGCAGGGATGAGTCTCGGGTACAGCGATATCAACTGGACACACAAAGAGTATTCAATTAATAAAACTATAATAATTTCTGCTACTGAATTACTAAAACAAGCTGGCTAAAAAGCTTATATTTATACCAAGAAACTTACATTTATACCAGAAAGCTGATGCTTATAGTAAAAGCCTCATGTTAATAAAAATAACAATTTTAAGCAATTAATAATAATAAATAAAATAACTTCTTTAACACCAATAACCTTGGAAAATCCAAACACAGTGGTACAACAAAAGCACAGGATTAAGCATTCTAATAATTGTGTTCAATACGAAAGTTGTCAACAAAACCACAGGATTAAGCATTCTTATAATTATGTCCAATATGAAAGTCGTCAACAAAACCACAGGATTAAGCATTCTTATAATTGTGTTCAATACGAAAGTCGTCAACAAAACCACAGGATTAAGCATTCTTATAATTGTGTTCAATACGAAAATCATCAACAAAACCACAGGATTAAGCATTCTAATAATTGTGTTCAATACGAAAGTCGTCAACAAAACCACAGGATTAAGCATTCTTATAATTGTGTTCAATGCGAAAGTCGTCAACAAAACCACAGGATTAAGCATTCTTATAATTGTGTTCAATGCGAAAGTCGTCAACAAAACCACAGGATTAAGCATTCTTATAATTGTGTTCAATACGAAAGTCGTCAACAAAACCACAGGATTAAGCATTCTTATAATTGTGTTCAATACGAAAGTCGTCAACAAAACCACAGGATTAAGCATTCTTATAATTGTGTTCAATACGAAAGTCGTCAACAAAACTAAAATTGTCCTAACAGGGTACTCATACTTTAAATAAAGTATAAGTATAATTCTAACACAAAACTAACATTACTATTTACTTACTCTAGAGTTTTATGTCATATTAATTCTGTATAATATAATTAAACTGTATTTATAGGCAGTACATACCTCTCGTATGTCTAATTTCCCTTCGTGGAAGAGTTTGAACGCCTCCTCAAAATGCATCTGTGAGAATTCTATAAATGCTGCCTTCAACTGGATCTGCTGAAACATCTGTGACAAGATTTTAACTGATTAAACACAAATATGACAGTCTCATCTATCCAGATTGAGTTTTCCAGCTTTCCATGGGGAAACATGAAGTAGATAGCATAATTATCTCTACAAAGATATCAAATAAAAATGTAATGGTAAAATTATCTTGAACATACCCAAATAAAAATCTGTAATTTTCAAACGGCAACAACGTGAAACCATAAAACAATTCTGCATACAGCTAGCAACATATTAGTAGATGGCATTATCATCTCCATGATTACATAGAAAGCAAACAACATTATTTCTTGCCACTGCAACTTCAGGTAAAGCCTTTTGAAATGCTGACCCCCCAAGATACTCATCCCTCTGGGGCCCCCCAAGATATCCATCCCTCTGGGGCCCCCCAAGATATCCATCCCTCTGGGCCCCCCAAGATATCCATCCCCTGGGCCCCCCAAGATATCCATCCTTCTGGGGCCCCCCAAGATATCCATCCCTCTTGGCCCCCCAAGATATCGACCCCTCTGGGACCACCAAAATATCCATCCCCCTGGGACCCCCCAAGATATCCATCCTTCTGGGACCGCTCGGGTGAAATTCAAAAAAGTCTAAACCACTTACACTATTTCAGCCTTACACATGCAAAATTATTATATGCTCCGATGGACATATAAACAAAATAGAACCACACTCCGTTTTATAATATAGATTAATTATTAGTCAGACTACTGGGTAATACAAATTAACCATACAGTTTTCTGGCTATTCTAAACTTAGCAATATCGGAAAAATCTTTTTGAAAGCATTACCAGATAGTTTAATGATACACTACTATCATCATCGATAAGCTCAAGGTTTCCTCATTTACCTGCTATCTCAAGTTTTTGCTCTGGATGGCACTCTTGTAAAATCACTCACTTTTAAGAACTGTTCTTTAGAGAGGCCAGTTTTGCGTGCATTTTGAGCAAGGTTGAGAGCCTCCGACACCCTGAAGTCTGCCAGCAGCGCTCCTATCTAAAACACAAAGTATGAAAGTCAGTGACGGTCGAGATCCCCACGCATGTCACAGTCTGCTCTAACAGTGCTCCTATCTGAAACACAAAGTATCAAAGTCAACGACGGTCGAGAGCCCCACACATATCACAGTTCAACTGTCTGAAACTGTGTATCTAAATCACTCACTCCAATGTCAATTGACCAACGAAGCTTATGGATGAAATCCACCAGTTTAGTGGATATCCAACATCGAGGTCCACAGTCACTACCGGTTGTTGCCCTCCAACTTATCCAAAAAGTCTGCGAAGAAGCTGGCCTCGATACCGGTCATCAAATTGTTTTCCATCGTCCGTCATTGATTCCACACTGCCGTCTTTCCCCACCATCTCTCCTCCCCTGCTCCTCTCCAAATCTCGCTATATCTCTAATAAACTATCTGTTGATCAATTATCTCCATTCTCTCATTCAAGGGCCTTTCATACACAGTTGAAACTCACTATTAAGGTCATCCTTGGGACTAGCCAAAAGTGACCTGAACAGTGATGTGACCGTATTAGCAGGACTAGTCTCCTATACTTTACAGTGTTTGGAAATAATATGGGACTGTCGTAGAATGACCATAATTGCAAGGTGACCATAATTACGAGTTGACCATAATTGTGAGGTCACCATAATTGTGAGGTGACCATAATTGCGAGGTGACCATAACATGAGGTTCTACTGATGTGAGTAAGTAAATGAGACACTTCTATAACACTTGATTCTGTCTGACGAGCGTCACCCTTCTATTCCGACCAGTGAAGCTGCCTCACCTGTTTCTCTATAGCGACCGGTATGAGGATGTAAACATCTGAGGCGGTCGTAACAACAAGGCGACCGTCAAACTCTCCAAGACAGCGACCACCCATAAATTGAAGGGTCTGCTTCTGCTGCTGGTCCAAGATGCTGAATGGAGTGTGAAGATGAGATAAAGAAGTCATTTTACGAGTTATATATTTTAATGTTATTATATATTATTATAATGTTCATTTACGAGATCCTGAATGGACAACGAAGATGCAGGTCACAATACAACATTCATAATAGAGTAAATTTATCCTTGTACATGTATATAGCTAAAGGTAACTTCTTATATGGTGCAATTTTCTTTCCGTTGGACAATTCAAAGCACTTTAAACTTCAACCCTTGGCAGACCCAGGACTGTGTAGACCACGTTCATTTGAACATCAACTTAACTTCTTTGAGGAGCATTCAGCCACGCTACAATTACTATACAAAACTACTCATTCATTTATATCCACCAGTCTACGGCCAGGTATTCTTCATACAGCTAAGTGAACTAAGGCAATGTGGTGTGAACAAAATTGTTGAAGCTTCAAAACGGCAGTTATGGGATTCAAACCATGGCCCTCTCAACTGAGACTGATGTTTTAACAGCTGTGCCACTGCACCCACAATCTGTTACAGAGTAAACGTATGAAATTAATAAAGCCATGCTGCGTGACTTATAACTAAATACCTGTGAACGGTGATGAACTCGTCATTAAGTGCCAGGATGTAGGGATGCGTATAGACAACACTTATGAGATTGGGGCTCCACTGCAGTGGAGGACGCTGGGATATCCCACTGGCAGCCGTGAACATGCCAAGAGCTCCCGGGGCACTCAGAAGAAACTCCTCCTGAAACGGGCAACCTTGAAGTCACGTCCTGGATGTTTTGTCTGTTGTAGAATTACCACATCTTGCATCACATATATCACTGTTTATACATTGCCTTCTCATAGGATGGTTTAATCACCCAATGTTAGGTTTTTTTAAAGACAAACCATACTATTTGATGAAAATAAAAAAATACACCCTCTAGAAATGTTTACATATTATAAAGATGTTTATGTGTTACTGAAATGTCAAAATGAAATCATAGGTCATGGTGCGAAATTTTGGTCCACGTGGTATAACGTGAATCAGAGAATGCATCTAAATTTGTCCTTGTCTAAACACATTTCTCATGCCTGGCATCTATCAATTATATGAACTATATTAAACTTTTCTACAATGCAGCAAAGATAACAATTAGAATTGGTGTTTAAAAAACCCATAAGTCACTCTACTAAAGGTTGATCCATGGGGGATAAAGTGAACCACTATGAAAATAAAGTTTTCTTGTTTAGACAATTAGTTCATGCCTGACATACATCAACAGTATGAAAGATAGACTTTTTCTACGATGCAACAAAGATAACAATCAGCGATGGTGTTTAAAATATAATTAAACAAGATTTCTAAGATATTTATTGAGTTTTTGACATTAATTTATTTTTTTCTTTAAAATTAAATACATATGTCTAATAGTCATTACACTGTCTTGAAATTTTGACATATTACAACGATGGCTATGTATTATTGGAACGTCAAAAAAAAATCATATGTCACCATACTAAATTTAGATCCATGGGGCATAAAGTGAATCGGAGTATGAATCTCTATTTTTCCTTGTCTAGATACTATGGTATGTATTTAATTAATATTTTTATTTCTGCTGTGAAATTAAATGTAGTTTGTAGCTTTTATTTACGTAATGTTGTTCATATTAGAATTTATAACCCCCAACTTTTTTACTATAATGTTGCCTTCTTCCTAACAAGAGTCAGGTACATAACTAAGACTACGCATTTGGAGAACATTTTTTTTATCCATATTCACCATCTGCTAACTGCAGTTTTAAAAAAGAAAGAACTGGTTTAGCTAACCCACCTGACTGATTCTTGTCACAACGGGGTTGACTTGTTCGCGGTCGTACGGGAAGAGTTCCTGGACATGGCCTGTCTCAAAGTTGCCGATCTTATACTGAGACTGGAGAGCCAAACACACGTGGGCCCCGTCTACGGCCTGCAAGGGAAACAGAGGCTGAGAATCACATGTCTGCTGGAAGATTCATAACTGATTAGCCAAATGAAAGTAAGATATATAACACTGTGTGTGGTATGCAGCTTGAATGTAGCGGCAGTGAACTTTAGGATGCCTAGCTGTATGAACACCTGGGTACCAAGAGATGTGCTGGTGTTTATTGAATGTAGCGGCAGTGAACTTTAGGATGCCTAGCTGTATGAACACCTGGGTACCAAGAGATGTGCTGGTGTTTATTGAATGTAGCGGCAGTGAACTTTAGGATGCCTAGCTGTATGAACACCTGGGTACCAAGAGATGTGCTGGTGTTTATTTAATGTAGCGGCAGTGAACTTTAGGATGCCTAGCTGTATGAACACCTGGGTACCAAGAGATGTGCTGGTGTTTATTGAATGTAGCGGCAGTGAACTTTAGGATGCCCAGCTGTATGAACACCTGGGTACCAAGAGATGTGCTGGTGTTTATTGAATGTAGCAGCAGTGAACTTTAGGATGCCTAGCTGTATGAACACCTGGGTATCAAGAGATGTGCTGATGTTTATTGAATGTAGCGGCAGTGAACTTTAGGATGCCTAGCTGTATGAACACCTGGGTACCAAGAGATGTGCTGGTGTTTATTGAATGTAGCGGCAGTGAACTTTAGGATGCCTAGCTGTATGAACACCTGGGTATCAAGAGATGTGCTGGTGTTTATTGAATGTAGCGGCAGTGAAATTTAGGATGCCTAGCTGTATGAACACCTGGGTACCAAGAGATGTGCTGGTGTTTATTGAATGTAGCGGCAGTGAACTTTAGGATGCCTAGCTGTATGAACACCTGGGTACCAAGAGATGTGCTGGTGTTTATTGAATGTAGCGGCAGTGAACTTTAGGATGCCTAGCTGTATGAACACCTAAGTACCAAGAGATGTGCTGGTGTTTATTGAATGTAGCGGCAGTGAACTTTAGGATGCCTAGCTGTATGAACACCTGGGTACCAAGAGATGTGCTGGTGTTTATTGAATGTAGCGGCAGTGAACTTTAGGATGCCTAGCTGTATGAACACCTGGGTACCAAGAGATGTGCTGGTGTTTATTGAATGTAGCGGCAGTGAACTTTAGGATGCCTAGCTGTATGAACACCTGGGTACCAAGAGATGTGCTGGTGTTTATTGAATGTAGCGGCAGTGAACTTTACGATGCCTAGCTGTATGAACACCTGGGTATCAAGAGATGTGCTGGTGTTTATTGATAAATTATATGGAATAACTTGTAAAGAAGAAAAAAATAAAAGAACTGAACTTTATTTCAGTCACAATACAAATTGCTCAACATTTTTACAATGAATTAAAATAAACACATAATGCAACTATGGAGATCATCTAGAAACCCCAAGGGGCTTATGTCGAGGATAAGCAGGACAAAATCATTTAAAAATCAGTTCCCTCATTCCACAAAAAATACATCACAAATTTCAAACAGTATATTCGTGTGGAACAAGGTGAATAGGACATGCATGAATAGATAATTTTGTTTTATTTTTAGATAAAATAGGTTGTCTACTAAGAGTGCGTACATGAGTGTACTACGTGTATGGTATGACGACCATACTAAGCCAGGTTTATATTTCTTGTAGAACTTGTAACCTTAGTTAAACTCTGTACATGATGTTAGGATTAATTCTTTTTAATGAAAATAACAACTATTATAGTTTCATTGATATATTTAAACCATAAATATGTTCTATATATGAAAAGGCTTGTCCCAGATGTATAATGCTTTACAAATGACAGAAATATAAATAACTAAAATTGCACAACTCTTTAACATTATGAAGAAAAAACACCTTGGTATTTTCATGAATACCATGCAGGGCATATGTAAGACATATGTCCAACATAAGTACAGTTCACAATAAGAAGTGTCATCTCACCAACGCAAGACCTGGTTCAGTGGTGTTTATTTCCTTCTTCAGAATCATTTTGTCTTCCGTTACTGTGAAGATGAGCACATTCTTCTTTCTCAGTGCAACCACTATCTGTAATCAACAAAGAACATCTGCAGCCACAGTCAGTTATGACTGACACATCAGGGACAACCTCAAATTTTCTTTAAGGTGTTGTATAACACACATGGGACCAATTCCATTCTGTAAAATCTAATTACAACCAATTCGGCAAAAACCTGGAATTAATCAATTCCAACTTTCAACTAATCATTCCCATTCAAACACAGGAATTGCCAATACATATTTGTAAATACACTGGAATATTCGAGGCGAGACGATTTGTTCAAACTGCCCATTTTGATGTGCAAAGACAGTGTTATGACGAGGCTAACAACAGAGGTAAACAATCAAACATTTTATTGACAACCTTTGAAGCTTGCATATATAGGTAACAAATACATAATGCCATACATATTCATATACAAAATAATGTGGTCATCAAATAAAAGAAGCATGCTGAATAGTGAGAACATTATTGATTTATATCAAAATATGAATGATGCAGTTTTCGTTTTAAATATTACATAACCATGCAGGTGCAAAATTTTGCTCATGGTTTAGGAGGAAATGTCCTACAAATTGTCACAATGGTATATGTAACCAGACATTTGAGACAGCTTACTTACCTCCACACTGAAAGGGCTGCTCTCAAGTGGATTCTCATTCAGGTAGAATAATGCAACATTTTTAATCTTGGTTGCTCCAGGAATTGGCTGAGAAAGACAGTATAACAAAGTGTTACCTTACCATATTAGCAATGAAACAGCACAGAGTGTGTCATCAAGTAATAAAAAGCAATACAACACTATTCAAAATAAAATCATATGTATGTATATATGCATGCACATACACAATATATATATATATATATATATACATATATATATATATAAGCCTAAGGGCAGCATATGTCGACCGCTCTATTATGAGTGATAGGATATACAACCTCCGAGAAAACGTCTCCCCCATATCACGAACAATATTTTTAGGTGCAAATAATTATTGATATCATTATATACAGGTGTATGTCTGGATGTACTATGTATACTAACAATTCAAATTTTAAAATAAAAGATACTGTCTATGCAACCAGGGGTCAAAACATTATGCAGATCGGCTCTGGTCTGCTTAAAAACGACGGTCTGCCTAAGGTGGTCCCTTATGCATATTCGGTCAATGTATGCTGCTGTTAGGAGTGTATATATATATATATATTTATAAAGTTGATTTACAATATGTAACTTCCAACTGCAAACTGATCAAAATAACGGGGGCGATTTTTTTTTTACTTACCTCTTGTTCACATTATAAGGCTTTAGAAACACAATTTACATGTAAATGCTTAGTTTTTGCTCAAATGCTCAAGTATTGTCGCTTAATCATTGGTTAAAATTTAAGTATTTTCTGAGGAATCAACTTTTTGACATTTGGTTAGTTTCACTTTTTTGGATTGACCCACTATGCAAGTGCCGATGTTGAGACAGCCAGACTTACTTCAAGGGTGGAGAGATGAAGTATGGAAACAACACCATCGCACAGCACCAACATACGATCCAAGGCAGACGCAGCCTTCAACTGCAGTATTGGCTTCTTCTACCAACAACAAATTCCACATGAAATAATCATATTTAGTCATTTTGTAAACAGGTGTAGAACTGACGTTTGAACACAAAGACATGGCTGCAGATACACAACAGAGTGGCAAAAAACTACATGAACATAAATAGATAAGATGCTGCAAATGAATATAAATAAGCATGTCTCTCGCACTCTCCGACACAATGCTAATTTGTACCAGATTTTGTGTGATTTGGTGTAAAGCACAGTTATGGTATTATTGTTGAAAAAAGCAATACAATTTTTCTTTTTTTTAATGGTTGCCATGGTGATGTTATCAATGCAGTTGTCGTTATATTTTATTAAGGTAATATTAACTTTTGAATTTTTCCATTGAATTAATTTATTTAATATTTTTAACTTTCAATAATATTTTATATTTATTGTTATTTATGTATAACAAAATGTGTCATTATATGTATGTGATGTTTTTCCAGAGACTCAGCTGCAATTTTTCCATCAACAAACCAAACGATTAAAAGAAACAGACAACTGCGCGATGAAGAACTCACCGCCGACAAATGTCTCTGGCTACATTTTTCGCCACGGAATGCAACGCTTCCATTCTTTACCGTCTCCTCAAGTATGTAGTGAAATATTAAGCTGAAAAAAGAACATACAACACCGTGCATCAAACATTGTAAATGTCTCAGTCATTTCGATTCTTTCTCCTGAAATGTCTGCAAATTTATTTTTAACTTCACAATATTTTCCTTACAAGATTTGTATTGTATAACAAAAGCCAATGTACTCACCAGTCTTCCGTGCCAAGGTATATGTTGGTTCCCCAGCATTCAAGGCAGCGGATCTGCAAGGATACCAAGTGGAAAGATACACCAAGTTTCAATCAAATGAGTGCCTATTATGTGTCTCATCCATGCACCTCAATAGCAAACTTGTAAATATAATTTACCAAATTACCATTAAAGTTAACAAACTACCTTTTACACAAGAAATGCGTTTAGAAAAAGCTTAGCTTTGCAACTTTCAGGGAACAATCTGGCAAGGATATACAGGGGTAGAACTTCAGCATTTATTTTACTGGATAACAGGAGTAATAAAGACAAACGTTTACTAGTCCGTCAAAAGGTTTACTAGTCCTGCAAATATCAAAACATAACACAAATTTAAATTGCAATAATTTGATTTCAACCATAAAAAACAGTGTCATCCAGGCCACGCATCATGCTGATTTTTACTAGACAGCCGGACTAGTTGGTACGCAGGTTTACTAGTCCGCAGTAATCTTTACTAGTGTACGGACTAGCGGACTAGTGGGTAGTTCTACCCCTGATATAACTTCTCTTTAGTGTTTACTAAAGGTTATATTGAAAGGCTCAAATTAGCACTTAGCTGATTGTCTGTGACTAAAAGAAATTGTACCAGATGAATTGCATGTGCATGTGCATGTTAACTATTCGAATTGATGATGTTAATAATTAGGCATTATTGTTTATATATAAGTTGTACATGTTCTGAGATAGGTTATGTTGAAATAGTTGATCGTGCTGAAATTACTAAAATTAAAATAGTATCAGATAAAATGGGTTTAGTGATAAATTAGTAATTATTGTGGGGAAAGTTGATAATGTTATAAGTGTCATGAACTGGGTAGATGTTGGACATGACCTTGACTTGGAACACAGCCACAGAGAGTAATGTCCAATCTGCATGATGTTAGATCTGTTATTAGTTTGTTAGATCCCTGCTAAGAATTATCAGACATAATTAAAGTTTAGGAACACTTACAGTGTACATGTAATGATTGGAATCATGTGTAATGAATCATGAATGTTGTATTGTTACCATTGGTGTAGGTAAGGCCCCTTGTCTATACTGTATGTAGTAGGGAAATTAGTATAGGCAAGGATCCAGCTTGGAAAGCTACTCAAAATGAGTAAATGTTGATATGTAGCTGTGATATGAATTTGCATCAGAACAAAGGGGCTGTTTGGTCGCCTACAACTCATTCGCACTAACTGTTTGTGTGCAGATAAATATATATTCTGCTGTACAATAGTCAATACCTTCATGTTGTTAATTTGTTAAAAGGCATTTTGATAACTTCTCAAGATGGCTCAAATGAGTAGTTTTCCAAGCTAGGTGGATCCTCACCTAAGACACGTGTATTACAGTAATTTCCCTATGGCTACAGTATGAGGATGGCCTTGCCTACCCTTTGTATTGACAGTGACAGTGTGATGAATGTTTTCTAAATATATTCTTCGGACTATGTCTATAGTATGTCACTATGTGTAACTGTATTGTAAGAACTAGGAAGTGTCGCAAATAATTAGTAATTAGGCCCTACACCACATTCCTCCGCATAATGCACATCTCACATGGATCCACCCTTGTCACATACAAGTTACAGTGGCACTGGGTGTGTGAGTGTGACCGAGTCTGTCAGTGCCAGCCACAGTGTCACTGTCACTGTCAGTCACACTCGCAGTGTCAGGCTCAGAGACAGTCACAGACAGAGTCAGTCAGAATCAACAAGAAAATGTCAAGTACCTGTAAAAGGCTTTTGTCGGAACCCAATTTTAACCGCTCTAGTGCGGGTACCAACTCGAATGCTTTGACACTCATTTCATCCTACAGCACAATATGCTTAAAGCCTGCTTTGTATAATTATAAACATGTTGCTGTCGCTTTCACTAATACTCGTGATTAGTGATCCAGAACCATATTGAACCGGAAATGACCCCCGAAGCTAGCCACCGCCAGATAGCGCTGCACCTAAAATGTGTTCGCTATACTCACAAGGTGGCGTGGTCATTCATTCTTAACAATCTTACATACCAGGTGACGCATATTGCAGTGTCAATTTTGTCATGTCGTCCTCTACGACTACGCCTACCGTAAAATCGACTTTGTGTCGAGACGTCGCACACGTACACATATCTATATATAGGCCACGGAAAATATTTCCATTACATTTTTGTCAAAAATATAAACGTGTTCTAACACGCTCGTGATAGAGGAACTATCAGAGCATACAAATACGGCAATTCAGTGCATAGCTAATAAAAACTACATATATGCAGCTGCCTTAAAATATGTTTAAAATCTCAATTTGCCTCAACCTGAAAATTTTATATTGATCTACTTATAATCGTGCTAGCATCACACACACACGCACGCGCGCGCGCGCGCGCACACACACACACACACACACACACACACACACACACACACACACACACACACACACACACACACACACACACACACACACACACACATATTGACCATTCGAATTATATATATTGGCCATATACGTAAATATGATAATGTTTTAGGGTGTAAATCAGTTGTTCGGAATGTAAAGCGTGATGTGCGTGTAGGGGAGAGTTGGGACCCATGGCCATAGGCGAGCTTTGAGCCACCCACTGTAACTTTGTTAATAATGACCAGTCGCGCGATTTGACATAACAATAGATGCACGTCTTGCTACCAACGACGTCACGGCCTTTTGACAAATGGCGAACGAAAGAAGGCGCGCAAATTTACGACGGCATGTGTTTTTACCTATACAATTGTTTTGAGTAAATCTGGCGTGTTTTGTTGTTTATATTCTACATCTACTACACGTAGTGCAATGTTATGAATACTAACATATTTTCAATAACGTATACTAGTTCTGTCAATGCCTGAAACCCACTTTGGCAAACGCTTGTCTATGTATTACTAATTAGTAAAACTCATTCTACGTGTATTACTGTACATAATTGTGATCAGGCACCCATGAGCCGGGATGCATGAGGTCCAATGAGTCGGCTCATGGGTCCCCGTATTGATTGGTGCAACATCATTCCATATTTGTATGTGTTCAATATGGCATTCTGAAATTGTTTTATATATGACCCATTAGTGTTAATATTAATTTTAGTTTAGGGCCTGTAAGGGAGCGGTCATTATTCATAATTCTCAACTATAAAACATTATTATTGGGAAACGTGTGTTCAATAGAAATTAAATTAAAATATTCAGTGCTCTAAAAAGCTGAACCCACTCCTAATTACTTCGTCACAACAACCCTGGTGAATTATATGAAGTCTTTTTCATTATGGTTAACAACAGTTATTAGTCATGAGAGACATGAGTAGAATACTGTGAAGATTTATTTGTATTACTGCTTACAGTACACCGACTTGAATATGATGCGGAATCGGCCAGCAACGAAGAAGGGTGTATTCTGTGCAGAAAAGATGAAGGATGCTGTTCGTGATGTAATTGAAAATCAACGGTCCACGAGAAGAGTGGTGAAGGATTTTGCTATAAACCGAACTACACTTGGTCGTTATGTGAAAGACGCCATGAAGATAAATACTGAAGACAGATGCTACAAGAAGTCGTTTGTTACTAAACCGGTAGGTCTACGTATAAATTGTATAATTAGAGTGAATTAGTTGTGTGTTTGGATCTTTACATAATCGTACGCACATAATGTTTAGATGTGTACATGCATGTGTACGTACATGTGTATTCACATGCGTACGTATTAACATACGCATGTCTTTCCGTCTATCTGTTGATTTGATGTTCTGCATGTCAACTGCTTGCAGGTATTTACCAATGCTGAGGAGGAAGCCTTGTTAACGTACCTGATAACACTGTCGAAGATGTTTCATGGTCTAACTCGGTCTGACACTAGGCGACTTGCATACGAAAACGCTGCACGAAATGAAAAGACATGCCCATCTCCATGGCATGACAATAACATGGCGGGAGTGGATTGGTTGTATGGTTTTATTAAGCGCAGACACGTTTGCGGATGCCAGAGGCAACTCGTTTATCCCGTGCTATTAGCTTCAACGTAACAAATGTGTCTAAGTTCTTTGACAATTATGAAAGCGTTATCTGTAGGCATGCATATGAACCGCGGTTTGTCACTAGATGTACACAGTAATTGTTTTAATGTTTTAGTTATTGCCGTTTGAACATCGTGAATGCTCAACCTTGCATTATATCGGCTGCTGGATATACAAGCATTCGCAATGTTCAAACGGTAATAACTCAAAAATTAAAAACAAATCCTGTGTACATCCAGCAACAAGCTTGTAGATAAGATTATTAGTTTACTGTGATATAAAAAATAGTAAAGCCCAATACAAGTTTGAACATTCGCAATTGTTCAAACGGCAATAACTCAGAAAGTAAACACAATTCCTATGTGCATCCAGCGACACATTTTTAGGTCAGATTATTATCTTTACGGTGATATAAAAATACTAAATTCCGCGATTGCCACTTTAGGTACGGCCTGAAACACCAACCCGTGTATATGCGCGCTATACTAAATTCTAGCGGTGCTACCTGCGGTTACGTCACAACGACCGCTAGGTGTCGCAACAAACTGCAGAGAATAAAAAAATATACAGAAAAGCGCGACCAGGGGGCTTTGAAAAGGGTGACGGAGGGGGTTAAAAAATTTGTTGAATATCAAGACACTATTTTTAGATTATATTTAATTCAGATTGGGAATAAAAAAGGTTAATTTCGCTTAGTCTTTAACATGGTTAACCTGAGCGAAATTTGATCATGATGTCAGTTACGACATTTGCATTAACACATGGACATAATGTTTGAGGATCCACATGCATGTATGCTATTTTAAGATAGCCAAGTATTTTTTTCATAGAATGAATTACATTATGTGAGAGTTTTGTTATGATATGTTCGGCTTACCATAGTCTAAAGTAGGGCATATCACCTGGTTTCCGCTGAGGCGCGCCACTGTACCTACAGGAGCAGATTAAAGCCTGAATCATGTTTGCCTCCGTTTGTTTTCTCAATTCAAGAGAATCTAAACATGGTTGGCAGCGGTGAAGTCAATCTGAACTGTTCTGTTAGAACTGTAGTACCAAGTGTATATGTATCACGAGGCTGTGAGTACTCTCTAATCTCGACTACACTGAAGATTGTTTGAACTGACACGTGCTGGTGTGATGTGGAACTGGACGCCAACACATGATGCAGCCTTCAGTGCTGTCCAGAAGCTTGTTACTGAAGCTCAAATTCTGATGTACTACAACCGGGAACGTGAACTTACGATTCAGTGTGATGCCAGTCAAAAAGGAATTGGTGCCGTTCTAACACAAGAAGGCCAACCCGTCGCTTATGCCAGCCGTGCCATGACCGAAACAGAAACTCGATACGCGGGCAGGAAGTTCCGGGTGGAAGGGAGACGAGTGGGTGTTAAATTGAGACATCTCCATTTCCTTTCTCCTCTGCTACTTCTCCGCCTCGTGCAGTAGGCGGTCGGTCTCAAATTGGACTGGTGGATGCTGCCGCGCACGTTGGTGCGGCGGTTTTCCCACCGAATGCAAATAATCTTCCTGAGACATCATTGATGGAATTTCTACAGGGTATTCAGGTGACAACGATATGTGACCCACGCCTCGCTGCCGTAGAGTAGAATGGTAACACAAATGGCTTTGTAGACCATCACCTTGGTCTCTTTCTTGAGGCTGTGGTCATTGAAGATTCGGTGGCGCAGTTTACTGAACGATGTGCTGGCACAGCAGATACGATGCTGAATTTCTGCTTCGATGGTAACCTTCTAGGAAAGGTGACTTCCTAAGTACGGTGAATGTTCAACAACTTCTATGGTTCCTCCAGATGCTTTAGATTTTGAGAGATCCTACATTGGTACCTGGAATAGGTTGGTTGATAACCTTGGTTTCTGATGTTGATGGAAAGTCCAAGACTTTGGTAGGCTTCCGTAAAGGGGTCCAGGGTAGTCTGAAGCTTTTCTGGAAAATGGTCAAGGATGGCACAGTCATCAGCATGTGATGATCTATGA
Organism: Escarpia spicata; assembly: GCA_963995525.1. NCBI lineage: Eukaryota > Metazoa > Annelida > Polychaeta > Sabellida > Siboglinidae > Escarpia > Escarpia spicata. The sequence continues at coordinate 7,838,467 of OZ023212.1, forward strand.
CGGCAGCCTTCATCACATTTATCTTGGCATTGAGACGACTCAAGTTGAATAGCCTTCCATCAAGCCGGTAATCAAGTTCAGCGCCATGAGGAAGACGGTCACGGACGAGAAAAAGATTTAAAAAAGACAAAGAAATAATCGCGTTGTAGTGTTTACGCCGGTATTAACATGCACCGGCGCCCATTTCGGAATACAAGCATATAGGCCATGGGCTATATATGCCCCTCGTGCACCCCCTCCCCACAACTCTACCAACCCATGTTTTTTAAGCTTGGTGGTCCCCTGAAGATTATTTCAAGTGGTAACAGTGAACAAGTTGGGTCTCACTACCCATTTCAAACCTATCTTGGATGATACCCTGAAATATCGTATTTGTTGTCAATGTCGCGTGGTATTTAATTACCCACACTACAATCGTCATTGTATAGTCATATATGTCTCAATATGTACTTATAATATGTCAAATTGAAGGTTTCCATGTGCTGATCATCATAATAGCATTCAATAGATATTTACTATTATGGCGTGTGCCCTAATTAGATTCTGCGTTAATGACATATAATATGTCTACCAATGGAATCTTAACCATCGTGGTGCCCAAGAAAGGAGTTGCCCGTATATAGCCCCAACGTCATTGAATGTGCAAGTAGAAACATGTGCATCTTGTGTGTGTGTGTGTGTGTGTGTGTGTGTGTGTGTGTGTGTGTGTGTGTGTGTGTGTGTGTGTGTGTGTGTGTGTGTGTGTGTGTGTGTGTGTGTGTGTGTGTGTGTGTGTGTGTGTGTGTGTGTGTATACGACGTTGACATACGCACCAAGTTTATTTAGCAGATGTGTTGAGACATGAAGCAACACATTATATCCAAGAAGATATAGGAACTGCTGCATGGTTCTCTCTTTGCACGCTGTAGTCTGGACCACTATGTAAAGTGTGTATATCTGAATTGAGAGAAATACAAGTGTTTTTAAGAATCAGCGGGTGTCTGCACAATCCCACATAACATCAAAGTGTTTAAGATCGGGGAAAATCGGAAATATTGATTCCTTGTTTTGAGACATTTTCCCAATTTTCATTGCTGTATACTTTTGAAATGTTTTATAAGTAGGTTCAATGTAATCAAAAAATTAAAAGTGCTTCTGTTACAATTTGGTCTAAGTCACATCATAAAAAGTCCTGGACTAATTGGCACTTTAGAGGAAATATTAGAGGAAGTATTTTAAGCAACTTTTTGCGTGCGTGTGTGTGTGTGTTTCAATGTTGTAAAGTGATCAATGACGATGTCAATGAATGAACTTTATTAATACATGTTTTAGTATATATAGAGAGATGAATATATGACCATTTATTTGTATTTAAGCAATGTTTGTGTATACTAGCTATCAATTTTTGAATTAAATTAAGCTACAACTCGAGAGAGTCTTATATCGGCGTTTTATTGAATTTCCATTGGGGGACAACAATTATATAGAGCATTTTCAATTGTGTAAAAAAATAGTTTTTCCAAGAAAACAATTAAATACACGCACACATGATTACATGCACCCACACGCTCTCAAATACGCACACTCCCTCACGAACTCACGCAAACGCTCACACATGTACGCACATGCTTTACACGTACGCACACACGTACGTGCGCGCGTGTACACCCACACCCCTCCACACACACACGCGCACGCACACACACACGCATACGTACACACGCTCGCACATACACAGGCACACAACTGCAGGCCCTATAGACGGCATAGTCTTACTTAATTGCCAAAGCCCCAGAATATTTATAGCCTATAGCGGCAGGACCTAAAGGAGTAAACTCCGTGATGGGTTGGGAAGGGAATCGCAAATTAACTTGCATACGCCGTTACATTTTTGGTACTTTATGAACAACTTTATTATTGAAATATTTCATTTTTGTCGAACGTATTGCTAATAATAATGATTTGGATAACACATGCACTGTGCATACGCACTACAAAACTCCCGAGTTGGAATTGTGAAGGTACAAGGTGAAAGGTCGAGGCTTCCAGTGACGTCACAACTAGCTTCGCCTGTGTTGTGTATTCGTCTCGAATTGTGCGATTCGTTTCTTCTTTTTGTTCAGATCTAGTTGACGAACGGTAGTTGTCTTTTCTACACGGTAACGATACGGTCACGTAAGGTATTTATTTGTGTTATTTGCTTCTGCAGACGGAGAAATGTTCGACATTATGTACCGTGTTCATAGTTTCGACCTAACAACATGGCGTCCGCACGATCATGCAGTGTGTACTATTCTTGGACGTGACTGCAAATCGTGTATGGTCATGTCACCCGAACAAATAGTGGTCGCCCAAATAGTTACCATATTTCCAGCGGCTGGTAACTTATTTGATAGTTTTCCCGTAGTGAATGTCTGTTATTCTCAAATTATATGAATGACATACAATTTTTTCCCTTTTTGTTCGACTGCCCTGACGTTACGCACTGCACAAATCCCAGTTTAGCTGTGAACAGCTGTAAAGCCCGTAGTAAAGGGATTACTACATCAAGCATCAAGCAGAGGTGGACTAATTATTTGATTGCAAAATGTGCAATTACCAAACTCCAAAGCCTGGCAAAGGCAAAGAACGGCAACGCAAATCTCAATGAAAATGGTCGACGATATATCATACTACAGCACGAATGTTATTACGTGGTTACTAAGTAAGGTTCTAATGGCGTCGTCACACATGCCACCGCATAACAATAAGAAGGGAAGAGTAAACAAATAATGCCACAAGTTTATTTTTACCGCAACTGGCACAAGGCAAGAGGCCATCTATAGATTATGAATTTATGTACGCAAGGATTGTGTATGGTAAGCACACATAGCAGGTGTGGTGTAGGTAGGCAGACCAGAAAACCTTGAGTCGGCTAACTCTTCTAATAGATTTCTCACTAGGAGTTGAACTTACAATAACATAGGCTTGGAATCGTACCTATTTGAGCCAACTTGGCAAGTAATCAAAATGCCATGTAGTGTTATTTCATTATTTGGATCACGTTTCTTAGATCTTGTTCTTTCCGGCAACTTGAACATATTGTACCATGGAATACACATGAATTTTTTTAGTTCAGGCTACCAAAACGGCCACAAGGCACCTATTCCCTAACCATGGCAGTTCCTGGGTACAAAGCAAGCATGCAGGACCTATGTGGCTATGCCCCTAGTTAGCAGACAAATCCCAATAATAATTTCCCGAGTAGGTCATTGCACTGTGCCTACACATCTTACATGGTGTATGTTACAGTCATAGAGTTACATGATTAATCATTCCCTTATAGGCTAGAGCGATAAGCTGGCTCGCTGCAGTGACGCTGCCGTGGACCGCTGGCTGCCATCCAACTGTACGGCAGGAACTGTTGCATCCACTGGCATGGCGTACAGCATAGCATTGTTTGACAATGTATATAACATGTAATAAATGTCTGGCATAGGAAATTTTAACTTGGATATGTGTTACAGTGCTCCCTAGATAAAATATATCATGATTAATTAATGGGGTAGGCCAGCGCAGCCACCAGCTTAGCGATTTGGGTTGGTTGGGGGTAGTGATCTGGAGATTTGTCATAGTGCTTCCTTAACAAAGTGACTGATGATTAATTAATGGGGTATGCTGTAGCCTCCTGCTTATTCATTTGGGGAAGGGTTGTGACCTGGAAATGAGTTTAACCTGAGGACAATATCCCAGTTATATGATCCTAAACGGTGAACAGTTGAGTGACTCACACTGCCGTGAGCAACGTGTTTCTGTTTTTAACTTTCGACAACATTTGAAGGCTTGCTGGTTCCAAAAGTTATTGTGAAACAGCAAATATATATATTTCCTGTGTAGCTTACAACTATACCAACCGACAGAAGACAGGATGTGGCATCTCTTTCCACATGTGAGAATCCTTAATTATACAATATAGCTTAGATAATAGTCTGCACAAACATGCCTCATTGTCATTAATTTAGACAATTAACAGTTTTAAAAACATTACAATCGTGCAAATTTACAATATATAACTTAAGTTGGTTGAATTACCGTATATACCAAAACGTTATTTACTAATATTATTGTGCAGAGTCCTAGCATGGTCGACACGTTTTGTATTAATCTAAAGGCTTAATGGGATAATATATTACGACTAATAATTACTGATAATGGATACTGCCCCTGCAGATTCCCAGACGAAAAGAAAAGGCGAGAATGCCAAGCTGCGTGGGTTGAAGCAATCAGGAGAAAAGACTGGACACTAACAACGAACAGCTTCCTTTGTAGTGATAATTTTGAAGTGAACTGTTTTGTGGTTTGTCCCAACAAGATCGGAAGAAGCCTCCATGATTCGGCAGTTCCCTCCATTTTCAATTTCCCTTTCCACCTGCAACCTAAGCGTACCCAACCCAGAAAGGCTATAAAGCACCTTGCTCAAGCTTCTGGAGGCAGTAGTCACATGAGTACTGTTGTGGAAGATCAGGTGTTCCAAGTCCAACCAAAGTAGCGAGGAGATTAAATATAGAACACAGTTACATCTCGCGAGACCAGCCATTATCTTCAAAGATGGTTCAGAAAACGCCAAAATTAAAGAGGAAAATAAAGACCTTGACTCAGAAGTTTTTAGGCGCAAGCAGCAAAAGATAAACAAAATGAGACCTTCTCAAATCCATTGGAGAACAGAAGCTACTTGAAGAAGATGAGCTGGCACTGCTACAAAATAACTTTGGTGTGATGGCCCAACACATCTTTCGTAACCAACTCTCCAACAGCCGAGGATCGACAAGGAATAGAAAGTACAACCAACAAATCAAGCAGTTTGCACTCACTCTCCACTACTACTCGGTAATCTAAAAAAGACTCATCCCTCAGACAGTGAGTGACTCTGTACCAATTACAGGCCTATTGACGTGTCACAGACACTGGCATATTAGTGAGGCAACTCTCTGAACCCAATGTACATTAACAGCACTGACTAACTGAAGTCAATTAATAGTTAGCATGATATATTGTGATGAAAACTTGGTGCTGTGCTGTATAGGCATTGGGAGTGCAGTGACTTATTGCCGTACGGCAGCATGGCTGTCACTGGCCCACGCAGCCGTCACTGTATCATGTGTCAACTGATAGCGGCTTAGATCTTGTTCAACTAGCGTGTTCTATTTATATCTATGGTTACAGTGTACTAGACGACTACTAGAACAGTAGAAGCAAATAGTAGGCATACTGTATTCAAGGTGTCAAAAGTAATTTTACCAAAAAATTATACATACAAATGATCCCTAAGGGTGCATATCCCAGTTCACTATTATTATTAAACTACAACAGTTGACACTAATTTAATAATTAATGTAAAAGTCATTAAGGAGTAATTACATACCACTTTATGTTTCTATTTCAAGAAAATACATGGTGTTTGGGCCAATTTATATGGTCACCCATGGCAGTCTTTCTTTATACATCTGTTGCAATTTGATCTAGTTAGAAGTTGTTACATTGTTTTTATTCACAAAATACATTCAATTCTTTTTTATTAGACTACTATGCGTTTCGTGACAGATCATTCATCTTGCTAAAGTAGCAAGATCAAGTGATTACCATGCCTACTTGAATTTATCATTCCGCACTGTACACTCAATGGAGTAACATTTGTATTTCATATTATCACAAATAGATAAGCGAGCAACTGAAAACACATCCAAAAAATGCTTTTTTGAATGATTGCTTGTACCATTACAGTTCGTCCGATCCAAATAATCTTGATATCGTTTGAAAGCTTACGATTTCTGCTATTCAAATATATATCAATGGTTTCGTGATAGTCATTCCTAAAATAAACTATAAACGGACATACAACGGTGCCGATTCCAATGTCTTAGAACTGTGAATGATGTTGTTTCGTCGGCACAGTTCACCAATCTACCGATTGAGGCACCACTATCTGATTTCATGGTACAAGATCCACCCACGTTCAAACGGCTGCTAAAATGACATGTGAAGTAGGCGTGATGTCACAATCACGTATATCAACCAACCAATGCAACACATTTTGATCCGTTGGTTAGCATACGTTATTGTGATGTCACGCCGACATAGATATAGATCGGCTTTGCTATGATCAAACCACATCAGTTTCGTTGTGGCTTAAAAGTGGGTGGAGCTTATAACATGAAATCAAGAAATGGTGAAGTGCACATGTCTGAATCTATGCAAATGAGGAAAACAGTACCGCAGTCGGAAGATTGTTGTACTGAGTACCCGCCGCCAACATCGTTCGGAACCGTACAGAACACGGCACGATTGTAGGTCCATTTATAGGTGTTCTATGAACGGTTAACGGGAAATGTAAATGACGCTAGAATAACAAAAAGTGCATCCTTTCAATGATACCAAAATGTACATAGTTTTGTTTCATTTGCAGATGCCTAACATAAAGCTACAGAGCTCTGATGGAGAAATATTCGATGTTGATGTTGAGATTGCTAAGCAGTCGGTGACCATCAAAACCATGTTGGAAGGTATGAAACTAGAGTACTCATTTTCAGGATACATAATGATAGCCACAAATGTATAATATTGCACATGACATTTATGAGCAGACTGACATGTCATACATACCGCATTATGAAAGAAAATCACACAGTAAAACATTAATAAAAATGTTCTTTATGGACACCATTTCATTAAATGAATATAATATTAGTTCTCATAACTTCCTGCATTTTTTTTTATTAATAGCATATACTGTATGTAGTGCCATCAGAGAACAGTCCGAATGAGATGGCAGAACAGAGTTTGTTACGTTAGTCCAATGACTTAAATCTGTCACTAAACAGAATCCATGATTAAATTTAAGGTGCTTTTTCAAAATACCAAAAAGCCACCACAGTGTCAATCGGGACCTTGACACACAGTCAAAAGTGTTTTAGTGGTGTATCCTGATTTTCTGTAACAAGATTGCTGATAAGGAGCGAAATCGATTTTAAAGGTGAAGAGCAAAATCAGGCTTATGTCAATGAATGAACTATAATACAGGCTTACAAGCTCATAAGAATGTCGGTGAAACTCTCCCTTTAAATTGAACAAACCTGGTTGCAAATTTATATAATTATGATCGTGTTTTGCCAGACCTGGGGATGGAGGAGGATGACGAGGAGGCAGTGCCGCTGCCCAACGTCAATGCTGCTATCCTCAAGAAGGTCATCCAGTGGTGCACGTACCACAAGGACGACCCCCCACCCCCAGAGGACGACGAGAACAAGGAGAAGAGGACGGACGACATCAGCTCATGGGACGCAGAGTTCCTCAAAGTTGACCAGGGCACCCTGTTTGAACTCATCCTCGTAAGTTGGTCTCAAAAAGAACAAGAACTAGAAGTTTATTCTGACTAAAAAAAATTAAGAACAAGTTACACAATAAACATACCAGGCATATGCATTTTTGCAAATGAAATAGATTTCCATATATATTATAATGTAAGTGTGTATATACCATTTTTGAAACCAGTATAGTATTTAAGTAAAGCAATAAGAACCTTTTTAATTTTAAGACAAATAGTGGGTCAATGGCTTCCATTAAGACGTAGTTGTCATTATCATACAAGCCAACACAGTTATTACAGATTTACTTTTTTAACATGTTGGCCTTTTAAATTGCAGGTCTATCAAAATTATATAATTGTTTAAATTGTATCTGGCAGTAAGTGTTCTTTATACCGACTGATGTAATCAAATCTGTGCATGTTCTTGAATATTGGAGTTTCCATCCATTTATTAACAATTAGCATAAATGTGGTAGAACTGTGTTAGTATCTGTTGAATACGAATCATTTGATAGTAATGTCAGGTGACTACTATCAACGTAACAAGGATCATAGTATGAGCTGTCTTTGTGATATAATTATACTGTAATCATAAAACGATTTATATCTCTGGACACTTGTTTGATGACATAATATACTAGCACATGTTTAATATGGTGTCAAATCAACAATTGGTCCAATGTACACGAAATAAAAAGTTAATGTCCCTGAATTTTATTTTGTTGTAAATTTCTCAATTTGGAGGCACATGAAGACAGGTCAAAATAATGGGCATGATATTGGATAGTAACCGCTTGCTCTCAATAATATTGCATTATAGACCAGACACAATTTACATGTAATTGTTTAATTTTATTTGTAGAAATGCCCAAGTAGAGCCACTTTTAAGAAGCATCGATTAAAATTTAACTAAATTGATATGTGAATTTTTCCATCATTTGATTTCACCAAAGATTGATCCTCGTGTGAATTGTACCCATTTAATTGTTTTAAAAAATGTGTTCTAACCGACTGTCTCTTGTTGTAATCTAGCTACTAAATTTAGGAATACATTCACGAATGTTTCCTGGCTAATTCCAAAAACATGACCTTTTACTTTAATATTTGTATTCTATTAGATAAATCAGAAATGTATTAGAAGAAGTGATTGAAATGATAGTTTGATTCTATAACCTGTACTCGATCCAACAAACACCTGACTCCATTTAGCAGAATGTACCTAACACTAGCTCTGATTGGCTGCAGAAACAAATTCTTGTTGAGTGGTGCAGCTCTTTGCTAATGATCCAGTGGCCAATATATGCTTAGCTGATAGTAGGTAGGCTAAAACAGATGTTGCAGGTGAATATTGCAGTGTATTGAGTAAACGTTAACCCTAGTGAACTCTGGTAATAACTAAATGATATGCCTACTTTTGGCAGTTACTGCACCTTGTCAACATCTACAGGTGTGTGCTTACTGACCGTGGCTTGGTATTACAAAGACACCAATAAACTTGTCTGTACTTGCAGGCAGCCAACTACTTAGACATCAAGGGCCTGCTCGATGTCACCTGCAAGACGGTAGCAAACATGATCAAAGGCAAAACCCCAGAAGAAATCAGAAAGACGTTTAACATAAAGAACGACTTCACACCTGCCGAGGAGGAACAGGTTGGTGAACAGATTATGTAGAGCCGGGGACAGTTTCACCAACATTCTTATGAGCTCATAAGCCCGATTTTCCTCCTTAAAACCGATTTAACTCCTTACCTGTGATCTTGTATACTGTCAACATTAGGAACCGCTACTGAGATATTTTCGCCGGTGTGTCATGGAAATAGTGTCCTCGGTGATACAGCAGCAGCTTTTTGGGATTCATTCAATCTTAAATTTAACAATGGATTTTGTTTAACGATGGATTTCTTATATGAGCTCACTACCTTAGTGAAATAGTCCCTCCAGATGTAGCCGTAAGAAGTAGTTGTACCCATCATATTGGAATGTGTTATGATAAATAATTATTTTACGGTTTGCCTATATTAGCAGTAGTCCTGTTATATCTGGCAGTATTTATTGCAAACCAGTGGCCATGCAGGGATAAATGTTTTATGGAGTATGGGTCATGAGTTGAGATATGACACAGCAAAAAATCACTTGTTATTAATGAGGAAACCCATTCCAAGAACTTAGAAGGAAAAAGTTGTTATTCAAAGTTATTTTCCAATATTTGAATTCCACATGGAACAATACATAGAACTTGGCACTCTAACCCAAACAAGCGAGGTCATTGTTAGTTTCCCTTAAGTGATCTAAGCAGCCACTGTTGTTGTAGAGTATTCACTGTGCTATTACCTCATTGCATGCTTCTTGAGAGCTCATTGCCTTGCTTATTGTCTGCCATCTATTATCATAATTTGCTATGTATAATAGGACATTTTTACTTAAAAGTCCAGGTGCATATTAGTGGTAATAATGATAAACAAAAGTCTGACCAAATACTGAATTGTTAGTGACATAAATCTCATGAGGTTTTCTCCATGTCACAGAGTTCTGTTACAGTCAATAAAACAAATACTTTCAGAAGCTTGATCAGCCATTATTATAAATGATAGTTTTACATTATTCTCAAACAAATTGCCTGTGACCAATTTTGGATTGCATTTCTACCAAAATATTGGGGGAATCTGGAAGTTAAACTAAACGTTACTTAGGACCCTGTGCAAAATTAGGTATACCAAAATAACAAAGTTGATATTCTGTCATTTTAAGCAACCAGTCATGGTAAGGAATAATAGTAGCTAGTGTCCTACAGGATCATCTCAGAACATTGATGTCCAGTATCAGATTAAATTACTTTCATTTGGGGGAAGGGGATCAGAAGAGTCTAGCATCTAGTCTCAGACATCAATATTTTATGCTTCGAAACATGGAAAGTAATCGTACATTTGATTAAACATTTTCTCATTCTGGCATTGTCTGTTGTGGCCGCAGGTACGAAAGGAGAACGAGTGGTGCGAGGAGAAGTGAAAGGGTGAAGGTCATCTAGCTAAGTCATCGCGAGTGGATGGGGCGACATAGCCGGAGGTCAGCATTGTCTTGTAGCCGAGACGACCAGAGCATGTGGGTGACGGCGGAGGCACGTCAACAACAGCAGCGATCACACACTTGACCGGTCGAGATCCATCCACTGCGCAGTAACGACGCAGCGCAGAGTCGCATGCATTGTATATATATGTCCTTGGCGATGTGTCCTAAGTTATTTCATTGTGTCCCGGGCAGAGAACGTTCAGACATGTTCTCGGAACTTGTCGACTGCCAGTGCAAGCTTGTTGAACACTCTCCCGTCATACACTAACCTCCCAGACATCCCGGTGTAGTTTGTTTTTATCACACAATATTACTGCGAATTTCACATGTGGGATTGTTTAACTGTGTCCACCTGGAGATACTGTTTGTGTACGTTGTTGTCGTTTCATCTCGTCAGTTTATATGGCTTCCCGAATTAGATCTTCAACGTAAATATTATCATGTATTTTCTGTTTTAAGTTCTATCAAGTTCTTGTGTAGTTGGTATAAAGCGATGTTAAAAAACAAGAGTAGACATAAACGTCTGACGTTAAGAAAGATCTTCGGATAGAGTCGAGTCATAATCCTATACTTGAGGGTTTGTTTGAGCAGGCAGCAAGTATGCATTTGTTTTGTTTTTTACATTCTCACTGGAAATAGTATTTTGGCACTGTATAGTAAGGAAATTAATAAAAACTGTCTTATCTCTGCGTGTGTATTGTCTCTGTCGGTATCCCACAACAACCTATTACTGTACCTGGCTGTCTTCCAGTATCTAGACTTGCTGTTATACACAGTGGCTTATCTGATGATTATGGGAAGATAAGATAATATTGACTGGTTCAGAAAACCCTGCGAAGGGTGGATGTCATTAAACACTCGGTAGGTCGGGATTGTTTGTATCCAGTAGGGTGAATTAGAAGGGGAGCTTCTTGCTCCTCAACGTGCGTGCTTCCTGGCATTCAGCTTTGAAGTTGCAGGTAGCATTACATATTAAAGCCCATCAGCTGTCTTACATGAATTGGATTAATGTTCTATACCAGATGTAACTGAATGTGTGCCAACACATTTATGTTATCTGATGAGTGTCTTCATTGGGCGCCGTTTAGTTCACCCCGCAACTCGATATCCACATCAATTCAGTTCATAATAATATGCTATCGAAGGGAGTAAACCCTAATAGAAAATATGGAGTGGAGCCCTAATACAGTCTGATGTGTTAATCTCACCATCCTTGTAACTGAACTCGTACCAAATGTGTTGTTCTATATTCCTTTGGACTCCACAAGTGAAGCAAATAAGGAGATCCTGGCGATTAGGCAAGCCACGATTTCCACACACTTCGCGCAGGCTTAGATACAGAGATAACTTTGATCATCCAGAATCCGCTAGGCGGCGACACTGCCTGTCAATGTATCAGTAAGCGTACCTGCGTAATTTTCACAGAACGTAAAAAGAAAACTATACTGATGCATAGGAAACTAAAAAATGCACCATGAAGATATCGTAAAATGCGGTCCGGTTTGTCGACTGTAGAACATTTGAGCATTCGTGCTAATTACTGTCCAAAGCGTATACATTGTTCTGCTTATACAATAGCAACTGCTCCGTGTTTGATCACCCCGGCTTCACTGTGTCTATGGGTGTATCTGTGAACTACTGGCGGAGAACACGTTGTATAGTAGGATTGCAAGATGCAATATTGTAAGTGTATCTTCTCCCGGGACTACGCGCCTCTTCCTGTCTGCATTCGTTTCCATAGATCATTGGCTATAAGGAAAGTTATTTACACTTATTTACTTCTGTTTACGTATTATTATTTAATTTTTATATGCTCTGTTTTTCTAGAGGGTCTTTCTCCTACATGGGACAATTGAATGGTGAACCACACTCCTCCAGAGGGTACCACTTTTGGAGCGAGTTTAGATATATGCAAATACTATCACCGGCGCGGGGAGATGTTAAATACTTCGGGCTAAAAACCGCGAACAACACCCCCTTGAAACATCCAGCTGCACCCCATTAAAGCTCATTAAACACCCCAACTTCACCCCCTCTTCTGATTTACAAAAACCACCAATTGCACACCCATTGATGCTGACCCAAAATTACAGGTGACATTACGTTTGCCCCTGACATATTCCTAGCAGCTGCCTCTGTCACCCGCGCATATGAATACTATACGGGTGACAACTGCTGCCCTTCGTTTGGTGTTCCAAACAATTAATTCAACGTACATCGTGAATTTGAGTATTCCAACCGTCGGAGAACATTAACAGAATAGTGTCTCTTAGTCTCCAGGTGGTAACCGGGAAAGAAGAAAGTCCAAACCAACGTATTCATCTAAACATATTGATATGCTATCTTCCAGGCACTATAATAGTATCTCTTCCCGGGTGCCGAGGTCCACTCGCCTCTCTTTTTTGAGCGCAGCAGCTCCGGACTTTCGACTGAGAGAACGCGGGTTCGAACCCTGTGCGGCGGTGTTGAACCTTGGACAAGTTCGTTTACTCTACATCGCTTCAGTTCACTAAGCTGTATGAATGAGTACCTGGCTTTAGACAGTGGTGGATATTTGTGTACAAATAGTCATCGCGCATTAATTGCAGCATGGTTGAATGCTTCCCAAGAAGTCGAGAGGGAATTCGATTGAACAGGTCTGCCAGGGAAAAAAGTGTAAAGCGCTTTGAGCAGTCGTGAGGACTGGATACTGCCCTATATAAGAACTTGCCTTTATCTTTATGTTCATTCGTATCCTTGGACCATCGGTCTCTCATCCACCGATTTGGTATATTGTATATCGGACTATTTGAGTGGCGTGTCGATCTTCCAAGGGCGCCTATATGGTTTGTGGTCGCATTTGACAGCAGGAGTTAAATGAATGGTCAGTAGCAACGATCTTAAGATCAAAAGAACGTAGGCCTAATGGTGGTGACTGTTTTTTCTTGGTTTGATGCTACATGGGTATCGGCAGCCTAAGCTGGTAGCTAACTGTTCGAACAGGGCTGGAGTTCTCGGAGGACAGCTGAGAACCAGCTAGATATTGTAGCAGGAAATGGCAGACGAAACTAATTAAGTAGCTCTCGCATCAAGTAAGATTCGAAGACACGTAGTCCCGAAACGTTGCCGCTGTGCCTAGCAGGCGGCGCGTCAGTATAGCAGAGCATTTGTTGACAAGTGTTGCTCGTTTGAAGCACTGCCGCTTGTACGCGGCCGCTGTCCCATGTCGCAAACACAATACAGCAACATGTAATTAATTGTGAGTACCACGTTAATTATTCATTACCTTCTAATGGTTTCGCTGATCTACGTATGCCCAAAGGCTGTTTTTGTATGTTCGCCTAATTTATTTTCGCGTTTTTTCCCCGAGATGCATTATTATTTGTCAAAGGACGTCGGTGTGTCACGTCAACTCGAAGACCGAAAAATTGATACGGCGTGTTGCTGAGATTAGCCTTCGAAGTACTGTGTGTCGAAACACTCTGAGTCGGTTTCTTCCTCGGCCCGACATAACTCTGGGTAGACGTTGTCTAAGTGCTATCATTATATTGGCACTCTCACAAAGTCAATGAAGTGTTCACGGATGTGACTCAAGTGAAAGCGCATTCTTTTTTAATCGGGCTTAGCGAAAATATAATAACTGTTCAACCGTGTCTAAAGACCATTATATCAAGTATTTGACATATTTCATACTCATGTTTTTAATCATGCTCGCCTATTCCATGAAGGTAGGCTACATGTGAGGTAGACCTCTACCAACCCGACATTTCCATCCTTAGCTACACTCACACACGCACACACACACACGCACACATTTTGTGTCGTTACACGATCAGTTCGTTCGTTCGTTCGTTCGTGCCATCACACGAAACTTTTCCCAGTTTATCTTAACCGGATGTATGTGCCGCCCACACAAATGAAACATTTCCCGCTACGGGAGGTTGGGCGTGTTACCACACATCGCGCACGTGACCGATCCATATCTTCGCTTATTAGATAGATAATAAATTATATATTTATGTAGTCGCTTACGTAGATGTGACGTCCTCGTTCAATGAACTATTGCTTATGAATAATAAGTTCAGCGGGTGCGGTGTGTCACTGTACCCCGGCGCTGTATCGTGGTGACAGTTCGGTGTGACCAGGCAGCATTCATTATATGTCATCGTGCACCTGGTGATTACTCTTGGTGATACAGAGAGCGTGGTTTGCCAGGTTGCCGTGGAAACGCACGCGGTCGCCGTCGTTGTGTAAAGTCTATGTATTCTATGTATATTAGAATTCAAAGTAGCTATATGTTTCAAGGAGGATTCTATCGGCCATCCACCGGAACATTTTATTAACATTTAACCCGGAAACATTATATCTCACTAAATAAAACATATGTACTATTTAGCATGTTCACTCGCCGTCCCGTAGTAGAAACCATTTCCTCCTGGACTGACGTTATCCATCGCACAAAACCGCAAAAATGCGATACTTGTTTCTGTGCATGTCTTGGGGGTAAAATTGACGTCTCAATTCGCTGGCTTCTGGTTTTTAAAAGACTACCGAATTCAACATTACTTGATCACACTTCATAAGTCATTGTGTGCATGCGTGCGTGCGTGCGTGCGTGCGTGCGTGCGTGCGTGCGTGCGTGAGTGGTTGCGCGTGAATGTGTGTACGTGTCAGAACGTGTGCGCGCGTGTGTGTGCTAGTGATATAAAAATACAATTTAACCACAAAAACGGAGTCAACTCGTAGCCCAGTTCACTGTTGGTCCCGACGATTGTCTAAGCCCAAAGCCGAACCACACGCTCTAACTTTAGTTGGGCTGAGACGATATCCGCACTATTCACAGCAGTCAAATATACAATGTTCTATTCATTAGATCTTTCGGGGAGAGGGGGGGGCGCTTTCAGCATTTCTGTTGCAAAATCTGGGCGGTTTTAGAATACTACTTTTATTTTGAAGTGTCACGGAAAGGTAATTGTTTACATTATATTGACTAATGGGTTTAACATTCGAAGTGTTTGGCCTGCCATAGCTGTCGGCCCATGTCGTACGTCCGCGACAACACGCTTGTTTGTGTGAGTCTACAACATGCCTTACACAATGACCACCAGATAGTGTCTCACGTCCATTAGGCGTCCAGTTAGGAATATTTACCGGTAGACTATTATGTTTGAATTAAATTAGAGACGACGTCACCGATGTGTGCGTCTGTCGGGCGTCGCATCTGTTCGCAGGAGAGAATTAATGCGCTGGTGATTAGAACTGAAATCAAACGAAACTGCGTCTTATCAATCATACGCCGCGCTGAATAATTCATGGCCGACAAATCCCGCTCGAGTGGCGTACAGACGGATTACAAGGGATCAATTTGGACGACAAAGGAACTCGTCTCGAGGATGCGGACATCTGATACTGGATGAGCGGGATAACTAACACACGCACGCACACACGCACGCACGCACGCACGAATAAAATATGAAAAAGGGTTACACCATTTTGGGGGTTTAGAAACTGCTGGTATTGTCTGAAAGGACAAACTGTTCGCGCTGACATTTAATTTCATCTTGCACCACCGTAAATAAATTACAATTTATATAGTGAAGATTAACTTTCCACGGAAGTCATAGACTAGACGTTTATGACACTGTGCGCGCGCATACGTGCGTGTGTTTATGTGTGCGTGTGTCTGTGCTCGCGCGTGCATGACAGGGTGTGTGCGTTTGTTTGTATGTATGTGTGTTTGCGCTTGCGTGCGTGTGTGCGTAAGTGCGCACGTACATGTGCGAACTTGGGGTGTGAAAACCTATAGTCAATTAAACAAACCTTCGTACCGCCAAAAGTAGGAGGATAAGTATGAATACACACATTGTCGCACGTGTATAGTTAGCGAGACTTGTTTTAAGTATTGTGATTACTGTGATTAGTCAATGTCGTGGATACAGCGCTTTGTTTGCCCCGTTGCATACATCAATTAAAGACGGAATGGGAACGAGCAACACGTGGCGCATATGTTTAAGTAGTCTTGCATTATTCAAACTTCGCAACTTCTCGGAAATGTAATTGCGCTGAAAGGTTATTCTATAAATTAATGTTTGCCTGCGTGCGAGCGTGCGTGAGCGCGTGTGCGTGTGCGTGTGTGCGTGTGTGCGTGTGTGCGTGTGTGCGTGCATGCGTGTGTACGTATCTGTCTGTCTGTCTGTGTGTCCGTCCGACTGTCCGTTCTCCTGCCTGTCGGTCAGTCGTTGTGTTCGTCTGTCCGTCCGTCCAGCTGTCTGTCTGTCTGTCTATCTGTGTGTCCGTCCATCTGCCCGTCCGCCCGTCCGCCCGTCCGCCCGTCCGCCCGCCCGTCCGCCCGTCTGTCTGGCTATCTGTCTGTCCGACCGTCTGTCTATCTTTGTGTCTGCCTGTGTGTCCGTCCGTCCGTCCGTCCGTCCGTCCGTCCGTCCGTCAGTCCGTTTGTCTGTCTGTCTGACTGTCTGACTGTCTGTTTCTGGCTATGTATGAACACTTGGACAGGTGGTTGGGTGGTCGATATAGTGACAATATCTACATCCAAATGTGACACATGACCTAACATGTATGTACATAACATATGTGTGTTATACATGATCTGTCAGCGAGTGCACTGGTGCATCGCTACAGGGCCGACGTCGCTAAACCGGACGTCGTACTTAGTAAATTATATAAAAATAGTAATTACAATCAGTTACGAGCGGTTTGGTAAACACCGGTCCGCTATTTGGCTGTTTTGCTAACGCAACGATCCGTCATAAATAATAGAAGGATTTTCTATAAATTATTCACCGCTGACATTATCCCGTTCGCTTTCAGCCGCGCAATGGCGCGCCGAAATTGTTGCCGTAAATAATTGATCAGTCTTTTAAATAACATCCCGCGGGCTGCCGGAGCAGCGGAGCCCGCTTGTCGTTATACCTCTGTCGGCGCGGCTCCCTGGGATTAACCGCCGCAGACGACTGAAGGTTATCAGATGACTGCATCGTTGTACTGGCTTTGATTCGCCGCGATTTTATCAAATCGACAACGCGTTGCAAAAACGGCGCTATCAGACTGGGCCGTTTTTATAACGTAACGAGTTTTCCGAGTTTATCTGCAAACCCACTTATAATAGGGAAATCAGTCGATAAACATAGTTATATTCAGCCGAGGTAACACGTTGCCTTTCTCTGTGCTTGGATGAAACTCTGCTCCACAAACAACAAAGCGGCGGGTGCCATCTAAAAGTACTTATTTTGCATTACTGAAACCTCCTAAATGCCCCTCTTCGATTCGCGCGTGTAATGCCGCATCAGGCATTTCTGAACATCCACTTACAGCATGTATTTGATTATTTTAAACCTCGTAAGGACACGTCCATTGGAGAAGTCAAAGTTGTCGTCTGATGTTTTGGCCGCTAACGTGAAGTCATAATAAAAGTTCCGCCACAACTGATATTTTCCCTTTAATGTGGTAATGTACGAGTATTTACAAGTTGGTTTACGAGACTGTGAACAGTTTTATGCCATCGAGCCTAGGTGTATATAAAGGCGGGGCAACCTTTATGCGATTTTGTTGTTGTAGGTTTTTGACCAGCTGGCTCCGATCACAAATGATTGATTTGTTTGGCTGGGTTATTTCATCAAAACTAAATGATACATTTACACAAACGAGCCGGCAAACTAAAGATTGATGTTTCGTGGAATAAGAGAGACGAGGAATGACAAATGATATGGAGGAGCATTTTTAAAGTTGCACTCTGAGTGAAACTACAATTTTTTGCTGTTTTTTTTAAGAACGTGTATATACAACGTGGACAATATTTACTTATTTGATCATTTTTTCTACCATATGTCACTTTGGCTTTTGGTAAATTAGTAGGTAGGTAGGTAGACTTTATTTGGAATTGTATAAATCATGCATACTAACATAAACAATCGATAAAACAATCGACAAAATGATACACAATTCCAGGTTGACAGCGGAGCCAATTAAGGCTGTAACCAGTTTGTTTTAATTATTCCAATATAAGATGATAATGATTAAGTAAACTGGTCTCCGTCATCCCCAAAATAACTATTATCAACAATGATTTCACGTATAGTGTGATGGTTACGTTGCTATAATTAATAGAACATATATGTAAATGTAATAACAGTAATATTATATGATAAATGATCACATCAGTAGTCTTGCGAGAAAAAAAACATGTGGTTATGCCAATCTTCAGCAATGGTATAATACCTTAGTAGAATAACATTATATCAAACACATATGTCAGACGTTTCGGGTAGGAATGAGATTAAACTAGAGCACCTTACCCCCTTACAACATTTGCCTTTAATGGCAATATAAAACTATCTAAATTGGGTTTATTTTGTATAACAGTTGGAACATAACAAACTGTTCGAAGATCTTTGACTAGAACAAATGATAGGACGTATATTACAGGTTTGTCTTGTTTTATAAAAGTGAATGTCATAGGTAAATGTAAAAATATCCGATAGTGAATGTGGCAGACACCCGTGGGCATAATTATACAACTTCAATTTCATCAGTATCATGCAGTTTTATTAAATTAAAATATGTAAAGAGATAATGTGAATGTTCCCAATAGTGTGTTTTATGAATGGAACGCGATATGAGTTTTGTATGTGGATCCCCACAAAATGATTCCGTATGTCAAGTAGGGGTAAACTAAAGTGTAATAAATTGTTTTACGTGCAGCTACTGGAAGGTAGCGGTTAACTTTATTGATTATGTATAAAGCACAAGTTAGCTTGTTTTTGCAGGCATTTATATGTTATTGCCAATCAAGTCTGTCGTCTATATGAAGGCCTAGAAATGTTATACATTTTGTTCGCTGAATTGTGTTATTAGCGATAGCTAATAATAATATTTCGTTCTGAGCAGGACGAGATCTAGAAAATAACATGCATTTTGTCTTAGAAATGTTTAAAGATAGTTTATTGGCACGAAACCAGTCAGCTAATATTTCAAGTTCGATATTCATATCTTTATATATTTCATTAATCTGTTTTCCAGTTTTGTATGTAGTAGTGTCATTAGCACACAATATTTTTTGCACATATTTAAACATAATGGAAGGTCATTAATATATAAAATAACGGTCGCCATGTCCAGCCAGCGGCACGCGGATATAATTTTCGTCTTTTGGTCCGGTTTATCTTAAAATTGCGCAGTGTGTGAAAAAGGTGTTTATATTTTTTTGACGAAAGTATACAATGTATGGGGCATGTTGATTAACTGGAACTTGATATTTAAAAGGCGGACTATCTCAAAATGTAACTTTAAATTAATAGAGCCGCTATTTGAACGAACCGCCGGTTCCCGGTGAAATCAGTATATGATAAGCCGGACATTCGGACATTCAGTCAAATAGGGTAAGATTAAATGTAACAGGGAAACAACAGTTTCTCCAATAGCAAACTACCGCTATTGTGAAACTTTGTTTATTTCTGGTCACGAGAGTTGGGCCAGTATCAACCAATATTTGTTGGACTAATATTGTTTCTAAATTTACCGCTGCTAGGATGCACAATACGGCGAGTCTAGCGAAACATGCCCCAATTACTTGTCATGCATCCTGTGCGATATGATTTATAAATATTTGCATTATTAAATAATAATGCGACTATTTCTATATATAGTTATGTGTACTATGTTGAACCTGTCCCACGTCAAGGCGACGAAGCGTGCCTAGAAGTGACATAAGAAACACAACGTGGGGTGTCTTTCATCTTATGTTGCGTAAGATAAATTCGTGACGTATTTGATTAGGAATTCCATTTAATTCAGTAATTTACTCTGGGTTTCCTTAACCTA
Source organism: Escarpia spicata (assembly GCA_963995525.1). NCBI lineage: Eukaryota > Metazoa > Annelida > Polychaeta > Sabellida > Siboglinidae > Escarpia > Escarpia spicata. The sequence goes on from OZ023212.1 coordinate 7,858,672, forward strand.
AACACAGCTTGTTCTGTTCCACGAATCAACGGTTGTCTCAGGTGTTCAATTATATAAATACGTATTTATGAAACAATATCACGTTTGTTTTTTATTATTCGGTTGACAGAACCATTCAAAACACTTTAATTGAAGACGTTTGTTTAGGGTGTTCATTATTGTACTTGAATGATTTGTTTACAATTTGAACTTTTCGTGGACGTAGCATTCAAATTGTTAGCGATTTTTGAGCTTATTAAACACAATATGGCTGGCAGTAAACCCTAAACACAGTTAATGTAATATAAAGGGCATTATATAAAATTAACAGGTCGGTTTATTTTACCCAAGACACGGTTTTTCATTTGAAAACTAACTCGGTTTATTTGGAAAACAGCCACTCAACAACAGTTGCGCTAAAGTTCTTTATGGGGTACTCATTTATAAGCATACAGCTGACTAAATTAAATCAAGTTAAAATGAACAAAATCCTTAAAATGAATAAACAAGTTTCATTTCGATTGGCAATACCACTAGGCGTAAGTTCACGTACTAAAACGACATGGAATTGTCTCCGTCCGAAAACATAATTATTACAACGGTTGCGTGGCAATTATCGCAATAATTCGGTCGTTCATCGAGTATGCATTGCACGGGGACCGCTAGCACAATCAGGACAATTCACAACTCAGCGTCGACGGAAAAGTGATTATTCTACGAATGTTGTCATTGTAAGGCAACCCTTGGGAGTACTCTGTACATCGCACGGCAAATATCAAAATGTCAACACCAGCCGCTGGTGGTAGGGGTATAGAGGAGGGATGCGGGAGGGAGAGGGGAGGAACTAAGAGAGACAGATGGGGATGGAGGGAGGAAGGGAGGAAGGGAGGAAGGGAGGAAGGGAGGGAGGGAGGGAGGGAGGGAGGGAGGGAGGGAGGGAGGAAGGGAGAGAAGGAGGGAGGAAGGGAGGAAGGGAGGAAGGGAGGAAGGGAGGAAGGGAGGAAGGGAGGGAGGGAGGGAGGGGAGGGGAGGGAGGAAGGGAGGAAGGGAGGAAGGGAGGAAGGGAGGAAGGGAGGAAGGGAGGAAGGGAGGAAGGGAGGAAGGGAGGGAAGGAGGGTGTGTGTGTGTGTGTGTGTGTGTGCGCGCGCGCGCGCGTGTGTTTATGAGAGAGAGAGAGAGAGAGAGAGAGAGAGAGAGAGAGAGAGAGAGAGAGAGAGAGAGAGAGAGAGAGAGAGAGAGAGAGAGAGAGAGAGAGAGAGAGAGAGAGAGAGAGAGAGAGAGAGAGAGAGAGAGGGAGGGGGGAGAGAGAGGGGGAGAGAGAGAGAGGGGGGGAGAGAGAGAGAGAGAAAGAGAGAGAGGGGGGAGAGAGGGAGGGGAGAGAGAGAGAGAGGAGGGAGAGAGAGAGGGGGGAGAGAGCTAGCTAATGTAGTATCATGTATGTGCATTGAGAGAGAGAGAGTATGTTTCCTGTGTAGAATAATAACTGTACCAATATTGTAAAAGCAGGTAATCGCGTCATGTACGGTGCCCACTGTCTGGTCGTTTTGGCACTTTACAACTTTTCCCCTGTCAGAACTGTTCATTGCAACACAACCTCATCACATGTGGAAAACATTCAGTCACACTGCAACTACTGCGCGAAAGTAACACGTTCACACACACCCACTACTATCCAATGTTACGTACTCACCAATATAGCTGAGTAACACAAAATATGCTAGCAATATCATATATAATGTTAAAAACACATAATAAAATGCAAAATTAAACGTACTATAGATAAAAAGAAAAGAAAAAATTCCTGTGGTTCCAGGTGGTTTCGAACCGTAGATCCTCGGTATAACAACGGCGTTTGTGCGTCGGTTGAAGGTTAGCTTTACAAATACCGTTTACTGTGAAATAGAAAACAGAGAAAGAAATAACTACGAAGGAAAACGAATGTGGCCGGGTGTTATCTCGATAACGGAGCAAACTACGCGCCGCCGCGCCGAGCTTCTGTCAAGTCGCCCGTGGATCGAGTCCAGTACGCAGCCCGTGTGCCCACTCAGCCACGCTCGCGAATCATGTTAAATGTGCCGATTTATGTACACAATTAAAATAACGACTATGCCTATGGCGTCACTAACGTGTGATATTTTTCTTTTGAAACAATACATTTTTATTCACGTATGTCGTGTTGGGACATAAATGGGCACATAACTTCACCTTACGCAATATACGCTTTTATTTACAAGAAAAACCGCCTTTGGGACGTCAAAAAGACACAACTGTACTTCCTACCTGGTAATACGTATACGTCATTGTCACGTCACTAACGTATTACGTAGGCATTACACGTACTGATTCAATCCACGTTCTGCGAATATTCGTGAAGCTGTTCGTCCGAGCATCGGATCTGGTTGTTCCCCGTTGTTTGTATTAATCGTTATTACTATTTCATGGCACATATAATATAGTCTTTTTTATTTCGAGGTTCGAGTCCAGGCTCCGCTACATATTGTTAGCTCTAGCGTAATTGTTTCGCTTTAAGCATCGTTTCGCTTTATCACAGACGACTTCGTTACAGTCATTCGTATAAACATAACGCAAATATTAATAATAAAACAACATTATTAACTGAAACTGATAAACAGACAGTCACACTTCTTTATAGTGTGACACGTGGCTATTTAACTTACCTGGTCTGCAGGTGTTTGTTAGACTCCGGATCAGAGATATATTTGGCAGCAGAATTGTAGAACCTTGAAACTAGTCGTATTTGGCTAATCCAGATAAATATACTTTTGTATCGCACTCCAACAAATTGCTTCAGAGTACAGCATTCCGGATACTTCAAGCTGCTCTTGACGAAGCGCACTTAGAGTGGGAACTTGTCTTGTAAGGCACCAAATACTGTCCCACGCGCAGAGAAGTAGAACGAGTACCTAGCCTTCTTGCCACGGGTTGAATGTTTAACCTTGGATAAGAGGCAGGCAGGCAGGCAGGCAGGCAGGCAGGCAGGCAGGCAGGCAGGCAGGCAGGCAGGCAGGCAGGCAGGCAGGCAGGCAGGCAGGCAGGCAGGCAGGCAGGCAGGCAGGCAGGCAGGCAGGCAGGCAGGCAGGCAGGCAGGCAGGCAGAGAAACTAAGAGACACAGAGACAGAGAAAAAGAGCGCGTATCAACACATCTAACTAAAACGAAAATAGAATATGTCAAATGTTAACGTTTTCTGACAAAATATTGGAAGCAGCCAGTGCCTATGATCTATCAATCAATCCATAATATAACAGTAGAATATGACGATGTGAAAGGGCTTAGCTATCTTAGTCACAACTCTGGGTGAACGGGACAGTGTGCAATGTTCCCCTCAAATACGACACATGACGTCACCACTCTATCTTGGCTTAATTGTCGTAAACCTGTTTCCAGTTCAAGAATCAGAAAGTGGTAAAACATATATTCGTTCAAAAATCACCAAAATAATTCATACATAAATAATATACGTAACAGGCCATACAGTTTTATGTTGTATAAATATAAACTTAAAGATTGTTAAAAACAACACATTGATCAGTATAAACATATGTTATCTTACAAAAGCAGCTGTTAACTGGATCTTAGTTGCAAATGTCAATGTCAAACGGACGGTTCGTGACCAGACCGCCTGTATCCTTTAACAAGATTTAACAAGATTGCCACCCAGAGAATTAACTCTAGGTGGCAGGTGGACAAGGAAGCCCTTTGGCTTATCGAGAGTCCGACCCTTTTATCTATGTGTATCCCGCCCTTCTGAGGTATGTGTCGATTTTATTTGAGGTATGTGTCCATTTTATTTTTTAACATATTCACGCTACTAACACCCACACAATCAGCAGGTAATCTGTTCCATTCATTTACAGTCCTTTGTGAAAATGAAAACTTTCTTATATCCAATCTACTCTGCTCATTTGCTAATGTAAGTTCATGTCCTCTAGTTCTTTTATCTTTCTTAACTGAGAAAAAAATATTTCAATCAATGTTTTCATAACCCTTCAATCTGATCTCCTCTCAATCTCCTGGTCTCTAGTGTTGTTAAACCGCATTTTTTAGGCGTATTTCATAACTAAGATCCCTCAGTTTTTGTATCATTTTAGTTGCTCTCCTCTGCATTCTTTCTAGCATATCTATGTCCTTCCTGCGATATGGCCTCCATGCTTGAATACAATATTCTAAATGAGGCCTAACTATTGTTTTGTACAGCGGTATTATTAGCTCTTTTTCCTTATACGTTATGTTTCGCCTAATTAATCCAAGGATTTGATTTCCCTTTGAAGCTGCAATTCCGCACTGCTCTGAAACCTTCATATCAGCACTAATGGTTAACCCCAAGACCTTTTCTTTTACAGTAGTACTTAGTACAGTACCCCCCATTGTATATTCTACCTCTTCGTTCCCATGTCCTGTGTGGAGGCATTTACATTTCCCAAAATTGAACAGCATTTGCCACTTTTCAGACCATTTGATCAACCTGTCAAGATCATCTTGTAAATGCTGTCTATCTCCATCACTTTTAATCCTTCTAAACACTTTTGTATCATCCGCAAATTTCAACACCTTGCTTGTTATTTCATCATCCAAATCGTTGATATATATTAAGAATAATATAGGTCCTAATACTGATCCCTGTGGTACCCCACTCAATACCGATTTCCAGTTTGAAGCCTCCCCATCAACTACTACACGTTGTCTTCTGTCAATCAGCCATTGTTCTATCCAGTTTATTATACCATTTCCTGTGCCATGGGCCTTTAGTTTAAGCAGTAATCTTTGATGTGGTACTTTGTCGAAAGCTTTTTGAAAATCTAAGTAGACGATATCTACTGGTGATCCCTCATCTACCCACTTAGTGATATCTTCCAAAAAACAGAACATATTTGTTAAGCATGACCTCGCTTTTAAAAAACCATGTTGAGATGGGTTTATCAAGTTTTGTTTAACAAGAAAATCCACCATGTGTTCTTTAATTAGTCTTTCTAATAATTTACAAATCACTGATGTTAAACTCACTGGTCTATTGTTCTCCGACTTGTTTCTCGAAAATTTTTTGAATAACGGTATAATGTTTGCTTCTTTCCATTCTAAAGGAACCACTCCCTCTTCTAATGACAAGTTGAAAACTGTTGCAAGCGGTATGCTAATTTGTTCTACAATTTCCAATAGTAGTTTGGGTGGAATACCATCCACTCCAGGTGATTTATTATCCTTCTTAGCCCTTATTTTCTTAGCTACCATTTCCGGGGTTACAATTAATTGTCCTAAATAGTCTGAATCTGCCCCCTTGAACTTAGCCTCTGGTACTGGCAGTGAACTAATATCTTCCCTGGTAAACACTGAACTAAAGTACTCATTCAGGTCTTCTGCCATTAAGAATCCCTCTGATATTATATTTCTAGCACTATCTTCTAGAGGACCGACCTTATCTTGAACTTTTTGTTTGCTTCGAACATACGCACAAAAACTCTTGCTGTCATGTTTTATATTACTAGCTAATTGTTGTTCATAGCTTCTCTTTGAATTTCTAATTTCAGCTGTAGCTTGGTTAAGTGCTTCTTTATAACTGTTGTAGTCTTCATCATTTCCAGTACATCTATATGACTTCCACATCATTTTTTTATACTTAATTTTTCTAATGGCTTCTTTCGATAAGTGTTTCTTTTTAGACGGTTTTCCTTGGTTTTTGAAGGGTACAAATGTATCGACTATGCACTTAATTTCACCCTTTAATATATTCCAGCATTCTGTTGCCGTCTTATTTTTCAGTGTGTTATTCCAGTCTATCTTTGCTAAATATTTCCTCATGTCCTTATACCTTCCGTTGTGGAAATTTTTCCTATACTGCTTTTTACTATTCCTTTCCGATTTTACTTTGATGGTAAAATGTATCTGGTTGTGATCGCTACTCCCCAGTGGCTCACATATCTTAACATTGTCAACTAATTTATTCTGTGAGGACAAAACTATGTCTAACACATTCTCACCCCTGGTTGGTTCTAGCACATGTTGAGAAAGGAATGTATCTTGAACTAAAACTAAAAACTTGTGGTCTTCACTCCCCATACTCTGTAGAGTTTTCCATTGTATATGCCCGTGGTTAAAATCCCCCATAATAATACACTTCCCGTTTGCTTACTTTCCTTATAGCGTTTTGTATTTTTTCAATCTCTTCTATGCTTATGTTTGGACTTCGATAAACTAACCCAACTGTTAACGTTGAGTTTCCTGTAACTATGTTACACCGTACAGCTTCTTCGCAATCTGCTTCTCTTTCTAATTTTATTTCATAAGCCTGAATAGATTCTTTAATATATAAAATAACTCCACCTCACTTTGTGTCTCTCTGGTGCCAGCCGCACGTCGTCTTCTGTAGAGGAAGTCGTCCACTGTGGTTGAGGATAACACGAACAGACGTCTTCCCGGCACACAATCATAGCGTCACTTAACACGACATTCGTGACGATTCATGGACAATATCTTTATAGGTCGTTTCGTCCGGAACGGAAACCTGATGACCACCAGTGTGTTGGCGGGATGCCGTTTGTCCCAATCGGCCGCGGGACAGGTGTTCCCGCCGAACTAGCGCTGCTCGGTGACGGGAACTAGCGCTGCTCGGTGACGGGAACTAGCGCTGCTCGGTGACGGGAACTAGCGCTGCTCGGTGCAGGGTGTCGATAGTATCTAGTCAACATTCTTTCAGCGATAGATATTTGTCATCCAGGAGCAATAGGGTTGAACATGGAAATAAACAGTACAAAGCGATTGTAGGATAGTTGCAAAATACCACATTGCATATCAATGGTCTCCGTGTTTCCTCACTGTGCGTTCGTGACAAGCCTAGCAACCAAGCACACGAAGGTCTTGCCTATATCGACATCTGCCAATTTTAACAGCATCTTCCATTTCGAAATTAGGCTTCTGCTAGCCCGGAGTCCCTAGACGTCAACTGATCAGTCAAGCTGACATCTGTCAAAAATTGCCAAAAACTTTGATTTAGACCACCACCTTTTGAGTGGAACACCAACTCAAAAACCGTGAAGGGCTTGTTGACCATCAACTTTTCAGCACATATACTAATTACCCATACTGAAGTATATTGCGTCAATACTAAACTCACTCCGATGTATCTGTGTATGGGTAGTCTGGAGAACGTGAACACTTAGCCATTGTTGGGCCCACGGACCCACTCCGTCGCTCAGGTTGGCGTTGCTAATGATATCGCCGCTAGACCAGTCCCCTCAGGTGGCTTCTTCAATATTTGATGCGCATTGAGCCGCATTTAACGTTCACCTTCTGCCGAGGCAGTCTGCAGCGTCGTCCGGCAGACACGAGGCGAACATTACGCGGAAACGAGCGACAGCATGGTCGAACCTCGCAGGGCCAAGCGTCACCCGTGAGACCACAGCCTTATTACGGCAGGTTCTTCTATTCTTCCTCTCGATCGCGTCGATCAAAAACACGTTGTAGCCGGGCGACTTCTTCAAGACTTCGAGTTGAGCCGTTCGTCTGTCGTCACAGCGACTGGGACGATCTTTGAAAGGAGTGGACTTCGATAGTCGTGCAACAAAAGTTTGAACAACGAATCGACATAAGAAAGAAGAGGGTAAGAAAGCAATAGCGTTACAGCGGCCTAACAAAAAGGTAGGTTAACAACTGCATAACAGTAACAACAGTGTAACAGTAACGTAACAAGCACACATGGGATGACAGACTGTTATATAGTAGCAGTCCTCAGCATCACGTATTTAGTCACGAAAAAAAATTTCCGAAGAATTTTCAAATTTGAACAACATTAATTTTAATAAATTATTAAGAAATATCTTCCAATAGAAACCCCAATACATACATGCATCAAGCATATTCAATTGCTTCGGTTACATCTGGAGAATATATTTTATTTATTCTTTTAAGACTAAAGCGTACCTACATATACCGGAAGACACGAAAGAAAAGCGGATGGAAATTATCAATACGCGCCAACCAGCCAATAATAAACACATTGTAACAACTTCAAGTAAATATTATACGGATGCTACGTTGTTCAGTAACAACATTCGAGCTGTCCAGTTGTCGTTTAAAAAAAAATATCGATAGGTCTACGACTGGAGCAAGACTGTCCCACCAAACAACAACGTCGGCGGGAATGTGCATTCTTTGCCAACATACATGATCGAACACAGATTAGGAGACTGCACATATTCACATTCAGATGTATTATTATATTAAATTTTAGTCGCACCTTTTGGCTCATCGGCTGAGTAAACATAACATTTATAGGTTCAATGAACCTTCACCACGTGACATTGGTCTATATCAAATGACGTTGAGTGTTGTTAACGTTGCTCGATATCTCACTTATATAGCGTCTACTTCATGTTGCCAAGTTCATGTGATATCAACCCAGCACGATTCAGAATTGTTTGCTGAATTAGGACGTTTACACACAATTCAGATCTACTCGTACTTAACGCAGACGTAGGCTTGGACTTTTTAACCGTTCGTCGCTGCTTTTTATGTCGGGCCCAGACGAATGTTGGTTTTGTAATAACCTAATAACTTGCGTAAAAACGATTGCGCACCACACGTGCACCATCAAAATTAAAATTGCACGAATCTTGTCCAGATGTTTGCCCGGGAGAATTCATTTATGTTGTAAAAACAGTTATGAGAAAGATGTGATGATTGGCAAATCATAGCCGACTTGTCTGGAGACACAATTACTGCATGAAGTGTAGGCTTTCGATTTAATTAAAGTGGTCAATAGTCATCATGTTCGTGAGTAATAAATGTCAGCATTAACTGATAACTAAAAGGTCACGGAATTGAATAACCAGATGACATTATTGCATAACATAAACAAGATACTGGATATTTCTCTTCAAGTAACAGTGGCTTCGATAAATATACAGAAATAATAAAATTACCAGTCTGAAGAAGAAACGTGTGTATGTTGAATACCAGGGTAAGTAATGTGTTATGCTTAACACACGCCTCTGTTTTACCCTTCTGTTGGTACAATCACGCTCGCATCCTCACTTTCTCGATTGTAGTGTGGTTTGGCCGCGCCAGTCAGGAGGAGAAACAACTGCTAGAAGTTATCGTGAAGGGAGCATCTAGAATCATTGGGCGCGAGTTGCAATCCATTTAATCTATTTACCATGCTCGCTGTGCGCCAAAATCCAAGAGCATTTACGGGATACTACCCACCCAGCCAACCATCTCTTTGAACTTCTTCCCTCTGGCAAGCGCTATAGAAGTATTAAGACAAGGACCACTAGATTTATAAACAGTTTTTATCCGCAGGCTGTGAGTCACTTGAACCGAGAGATGCCATGATACTGTTTTCAGTCGGTTTAGATTATATGTCGCCATGCTAAATTATGTATTTATGATTTTTTTAGTTATTTATTTATTTTATTATTTATTTATTATTTATTAACTTGACTACATGTATGTACACATTTTTAAACTGTCAGCTTAGTTTTTATATCGTCAGCTAATTTATTTATACATTTATTTATTATTTATTTAACTACATGTATACTTTTGAACTTTTTAGGTAACGTTCATACGGTATTAATATTATGTTATCAAGTTCACTTTATGTCAATAGATGTACGACTGTTTTAAAATGTGTTGGCAGTTGGCCTTGGTTTAAATTTATACTAGTTTTAGTACAGTTTCATAATGTTTCTGATTGCATATTTTGCGTGTGCATGATGGGGGGCAGGGGAGACAAGCGTGATTGTATGTTGACGTCACAACGCCAATCATTCCTCGTACATTTGAAATGCTACTTGGTAATAAACAGTCAGAACCAGAATCTGAAAAAATAATGGCATAAATATCAAGCTTTAACAAAAAATTGGTACAAAAATCATGCACTAACAACATACTAGCATAAATACCATGTACGAAATACTTTGTTTCAATCACCATGTACTAACAACAAACCTTCGGTACAAACAAAATATTAGAAGAAACACTACGCACCAACGCAACGTTGACACAAACACATTGGCGCAATCTAAGAAGCAGCTGTGGCGAAGGAGCCGTTTGATCTGACGGAACAACAAGTCCGGTGTCAAGCTTCGCCTCGTGTCAATCCTTCATGTAGAAACGATATCGCTAATTTACTTGACACCATCCAACGGACTCACTATTCGTTTCTTGTTGGTGTCTACAAAAATCCTTTGATGAGTGCAATGTGCAATCGTAACAATACTATAATTCCTGCCACTAAATATCGTTTAATCTGGATTACGGCACATCCGCCTGGCATGCCAGCGCTCCGAGTTTGAAACCCGGACCGGGCAGGCATGATATTTGATGTAAAAGCATGGCTCTCATCATTGGAGACTTTGTATCCCTCGTGACTCGGGGATCACGTTAATGTCGGTCCCGTGTCAATTTGGGACGTAAAAGAACGAACAGAGGACGACAAGCACCCTGGCAGTGACACCCTCAGTGCCAGCATATAAAGGTCGGTTTGGCGATAATGTTCTGAAAAAGTTGAATGAGACCTCATAAGACCATTATATTGTAACCACAATAATACAGACTAGTCAGTTAATAGAACGTTGCAGAGCGCTGGAAACAACTAAAACTAAGTTTACTCGCATAAATACATTGATCGACGCGGTTACATCTACTGACGGTGGTACATTTATTGACAGGATTACACTTATTGGGAGGTTGGGGTAGCTGCAATGATCTTGGGATTTGGAACGTTGTCCGTTGCGTTTCCCGGTGTATACTCCCGTCATTAATTTATGACATGTTTTTAAATTACGAAACGTAGATTTAGACCTGTATGGTCGACTTTCACGACCCATCGATCCCAACGCCAGACTCCCAATACACGCCTGAACCGCGTACAAATATCACGCAAACGCGTCAATAACTTCCGGCGGACAACGACGTAATTGTTACCATTGCCTGTAAATGTCACCCGGATTACACCAATGGATGCCGTTGAAATGTCAAATTAGTCTGATGATAACTACTGCTGTGTTATTGCTGTTCCTGGATATAAAACAGCTATTACGTGTTTCGTATGTATCGGTAGATTATCATCTACTCCTATGGCGAGATTTGGGCGCATGGCGAGCATCATGATTCACTACAGATGCTCGTGTGAATTGGGTGCGTGTTTACACAATACACAGGTGTTTATGGAATGTTTTATATTGATTGATAGTACGAACAATGATTGTGTTTAATCGTATATTGATCACCCGTGTGTGTGCTGCACCGCTTGGGTATAGCGGTCGACCGGGTGATTATATATTCCCTCGTGATATTTATAGTACGCCAATATCACTCGAGAGGAAGTCGCATCTGGATATCTGTTATGTCACTCGGTTGTGCAATATAACCCGGGTGCTTAATGTCACTAAGTTGATATAATACGCGTCACACCTGTCATCCGGCAGCTGTCACCAGACAAAGTGACACTTGCTTTATCACTACCCGGTAACCGTCCTGCATGTGGTCGCCCTTCCAGTTATCGTTTCTGTATCTCTCACCGGACAGCTATCATCCAACTAGCTCTCAATCATCCAGCTGTCACTTAACTAGCTGTCAATAATCAAACTGTCATATGCCTAGCTGTCATTAATCCACTTTTACTCATCTAGCTGTTAATTATCACATTGTCATGTACCCAGCTGTCAATCACATAGTTGTCACTTAGTTAGCTGTCAATCATCGATCTGTCAACGATGTGATTGACAATCGGCTAACTGTCAGTTATCTAGATTTATGCTTATCACACGTCTAGCGCTTTCTTGTCTAGATATATATATATATATATATATATATATATATATACATGTATATATATATGTATCACATATTTATATGTCACCCATCTGTCGTCTATATGTCACCCATATATCCATCACACGCATGGCTATCGCCTGTCACCCCTCTGTATAGTTATCACCCACAGCAGTCTCAAAAACAATGGCTAATTACCATCTGCAACACAGTGGCGCAGAAATAGCACTTACAAGTAAAGACGATTATCAATTACCCATGAACGGAATTCTAGAACTGCTATTAATTGACGAGAATGCACGCGACAACTGTCGGCTGATAACTGTCGAAGATACGAAGAGCTCTTACTGTGTTTATGGTTCAAAAAGACAAGTCCGCGCCCGGAACAAAACTGCGTCGACCTATTTTGCATTGTAGTTAGCGTATCAAATGGACATACAACACCAGGGCTCGGACGGGGAACAGGAAGTAGGAAGATATCGTAAGAAAGGCACGACAATGAGAGGAAAGCCACTCCACGGTAGCCAACCTTCCAAAAGGAGATGATACCACGCGATGTCGACTTTCGCCCGCTGTGTAAACACGTCACCCACTGTTGACACATAATGAACGCATCATAAACTATCCCGCTAATGCGCATGCATGTAAAAATCGTCTATTATGGATTTTTAATACAAACACGTACGTAGGCCTAGGCCTACATCGGGTGCTGATCACGCGGCGTCGTTCAGCCGGCGCATGCATATTTCATGAGCCGCCATTCGGTCCCGTCGCCCGTCGCTCGGACGAATTGAACACAGTTATTAAAAAGTGCATTAATTATTGAAGACGGACTTCGGGTGTTGCGTTTCGCGCCGGTCTCCGAGAGCTGCCATCAGAGCCACAGCGGCAACGGACAAGCGCGGACGTTCGCGGGGTTAGGAGCGAGGACTTTGGCAGATCGACCACGGCGGTAACATTCCCGTCAGAGGTCGCGACGCGGCAAGGAACGACGAGTTTTGTCGGGAGTTCTGGAGCAAATTCGAAGTCAACGTTGAACAGCGTGCAAAGGTACGGATTAGGGTAGGCGTATGTGTGTCAAATCGTAGGAGTCAGTACACAAACAAATAGATCGAGACGGCTTCGATAACATCAAAACATAATGACAGATGGGTAGCCTTAAGTACAAAACAATTATTACGATCCTACACGATACATTAGTTCCCGCCAAAAATAACTGTAAGATATGTTCGGAAATCACTACCACACTCGGCATGAGCGCGTTACCCGATGCTACGGAATTAGCGTGCTATCGCTATCAACACATGTGGGTAGTGTAAACCAGCTAGGTGGTTCGTGTTCTGATATGTGCATGTTTGCCTAACCTTTTCAGCGATGACATTACAGGCTATATATCAGGCACGCTTACCGCGGACAATGGTCCAACGACTGACCACGCCATCGATTTGTCAGCCCGGCAGTGAGCAACGACCTCTGTACGCAGCTCCGTCAATAATACATCCGCACCTTATCAACCATTTGTTGCGTGTTTATCGCTGAAAATAGCCTTTGTAGATGCAATTGGAGATAAGAAAGTTGTCGACTGCATGGTGTGTGTTGATGTCTGATATAGAGTGAACGTCGTTGTTACTTGGTCTGATTAGACAGCTGTGATTTATCGTTATACATGATAACATATCAGGTCAGTCGGTAACACATTTGTTTACCGTGACAAGGGAATTAGCTCTTTAGTTAGACCATCATAAATTTATTTTCACGTCATCTCTGGGCCAGCCTTGTCGATCTTCTGATTAGGCAATAGGTGCACCTCCGAGTCGAGTAACTTCTACACTGACTCCGAGGCGAACTGCGAACCTCATGAAATTCTTACCATTTGAGCCAACTCGAAATGCGATTTAAACGGATCCATAAACACATCATCATCGCCATAATGCTTGTTATACACATTCTTAGGCCTATGTGTTCTGATCCGTCTATCAGTAAAGTTACCTGACAATAACCACCAACATATGCACAATTCTGACCTTTTTGAGATCGCCGATTCAGATCGGAATCGCGCCATTACGCGCCAACTACTAGCAAACATTGCCTGTCACTTGACGGGTATATGCCAGTGTTGATAGTACTATTTACCAAATGTTAGGGACACACAGCATCGTTACATAAACTCCATAACGCGCTCGCACTCGTTTGATGAAAATGACGAAGGTCGGAGAGACTGTGAAGGTCACATCCATCGATAGGTCCTAGTCGTGATAGTGTAGAATTGTCAAATATTATCGGTATTGCTGTGCTATTGGCACGATAGGTAGACATAAGCATTATTGTGTCAGCGTCTACTCCATGTTGCCAAGTTTATGAAGTGGAAGCAGTTTTCCCGAAGTATGTGCCGCGCGACCGTGGTTCCTGCGATTGTTAGGTAACGTTTTACGTATTACGCGTATTACGTTTCACGTCCCGAACAACTATTTTACCCCATAAAAGGCAGGGATCTTGACATAAATGAAGTATTTTGAAAAGTCTTACATCCTATTCTAGGGATCGTTGATTAATCCCTGAAAGTTTGGCATTCGAGGTTCAAGCCATCAAAGAGGAAAACATTAACTTACCCGCATGCATATTATACGCTAGCTCGATTATAAGTAGTTAGTCTAGATGCGTATCGCGTGCGACTCAGGGGGTAGAAGTTCAAGGGGCTGGCAGTTCGCATCAGAGTAAAAAATAACGCGGAAGTTAATCAACTCGAGGCTGTCTATCTTCTGCTGTGCGTAACACGTCATACTGTTTGAAGAGGCTGCACCATGATGACTGGCTATAGTTTTTCTTTTGGTGATCCCGTCTTTTCTTGCCCTCCCCCCAGATGCCTCGCAGGGTTGTTTTGGGGGACGTTGTTGTGCCGAATGGCGTGGACAAACCAGAAGTGCTTGCGTCGTTTTGCGAGGGAGTCAAATTGCAGTCTTACGCACGGTTGTGTCGTCCCCGCCTACTCCATTGGATTTTGCAATAATCCGTTTATTACACATACACGATACTATATGGTCAGTGGCGGGTTAAGATATTTCGCGGGCCCTATGCAACTGGCATTTTTGTAGGCCCTAAAGAGACCGAGGGGCGGATCCAGAGAGGTTATTCTAGGAGGCCCAACACTTCCAATTACACCGCCTTTGAGGCTTGCCAAGAAACCTTCACCATCGCCGGAACGAAATGAATGTTGGGCGGGTACTTCGCTGCTGTGTACATCGGAAACGGGAGGGTGCTATTGAAGATGTTTCTCCTTTATAGTAAGTTATGTAATAACACCTCTATAACGTATGTTGGACAATACACATATGGTGTCAATATCAGGATTTTTCCCAGGTTGCACAACTCATTGGGTCAATGACGTACACATGAAACTTATAATGTGCCATCTTTGGCCAAACCATGTCTTGCAAGCTGGGTTTCGGGAATATTCAGTGTAAACAAAAATTGCTCGGGTATTTTCGTGGGCCTCTGGCTTTCGTGGGCCATAGGCACGTGCCTATAATGCCTATTGGTTAATCCGCCACACTATAATACAATTATGGTAGATACGGTTATTCTATCGCTATCACTGTTACTGTCACTAACACTAACTAGGTGGGCGTGGCCCTATGCTGTATATACCCTAATGGTATTTGGGTTATTCCCATTATAGATTAGAGGTATACGCAAGTACACTATACAGTGTGTAAGAATACTACACGTATTCATTTCGTTTATGTTTGATGTAAGAAATGAAGCGGATTATGTACGTAAATACGAACTACGGAAGACATATTCAAGCCTACAGATTCGTATACATTTAATCACAAATCATGTCATCGATTCTTGAACAAACTGGCTGAAGATGTCTTAGCAGCATCTAATCTAAGCATCTTCAAAAAGAAATTGATTAATTTATCTACCAGCTGAAAGTTGACCAAGTAAGCGTATTAGTTTTAAAAACGCTGCATTAAATCATGCGCGATTAACTCTTAAAATGTGACATTTAATAAAATAAAGAGTAATACTATAAAGTTCAACAACTCAGTGCAACCGTATTTCACCAACAGAAAACGTCTGCATGCATAGGATGGATCTGCTCACGTGCTGGTCAGCTAAAGACGCGAGGGAGAGTCGATTGAATCAGCGGTCACTGCTTCCGTAACCAGCCGTTTACGGGCTCAGTACACTGTCAGTTTTCCCATTGGCGACCATGTTAATGTTGTGTGTGATTATAAGAAAACGTGACCTATAAAGTTTCTTAAACTTCCCACCTGCTGTTATTATCATCTCATTGACATGCGGGTCGATTTTAGTCAAAATCTAATATCTCTAGCTCTTGCAAAATGCCTGTATGTATGACACCCGTCAATATTTACAAATGCATGCAGGCAGTAATCCGGCTAAAGTGTCAACTAGCCAAATTGCTGCCAGATACCCTTCCGCTTAGTAAAATCAGCTAAAAAGACACCATGTTACTGTCAACAGCTGCTACAAACACATCTAGAAATCTGACTACTCAAATGCACTTATGTCAGAGCAAGTGAACATTGTAAAAAATCATTTCTCAAAAATATAATGCACTTTGTTTCGTCTGTAATCATGCAGGAAGTCCAACAGTGTGCTGACCCCTTACCGTCCGCTCAGAGCGCGCCCACAAGTTAACCCCGTGTCTAAAGACGACTACATATCCCCCGAAGAACAGCTTGCGCAGAATGGTGTTTCCCATCTATGATTAAATTCGTATTGGCATGTTATTATATAAATTCGGAAGTATTCACTGATTTCGTCGAGAGTAGTTTATGTCACCGATCATTCAAAGTTCACATTCTTTTTGCAGAAGTTGTTATGCATGATATACTTGTCTATTATAGACGAGAAACTCTACATCTTAACAACATTCCCGTTATTCCATCCTCGCAAGCCAGGGCTGTTTAGCATGCAAAACTAGCCCTGGCTGATCCCCTACGCGAAGTGCGGAAGTTAGCCGAGTCAAACTGGTAATTGACTTCGCCAGTCGCGACTGCATCACCCGTAAGAACAGCGCAAGTACCCGCCCCAATTTAAAGACGGATAAACGACTTCTGGGAATCCCAATATATAATGACCCGTTCGCCCATTAGCATAAGCAGCTGAGCGGTATTGTGTATTCGAATAATTGCTTCCACTTCCTAAACATTGCATGTAACACGAGCCACGTTTGGTTGAAATTAGTTTAATTTTGACCACCTGACCTGCCGAGATCCACTGATCCAGTGCGTGATTTCATAGGCTGAGCTTAAATTCAGAGTTTCGCAAAGCGATCAGCCAGGGGTACTGCTGGCTGGCACTGACGTAATCAGCAGCAGCGACCCCTGACGCACGAGGATGCCGTATACATTACACGAGGATTACACAAACCGATGTTATGATAACAAACAAACAACAACAACAACAACAACAACAACAAAACCGTCCATTGATATTACACGTTCATTGGTGACTTATTTCGTCATTGTTGATTCGTTGGTTGATATCCTCTTTGCTTCATTTGTGTGAGGACCACATCATGCAATGTTCTCGACGAATCGTCTCCATCTATTTACTACGATCCTCTGCCATTCTCTTCCACCTTTCTACCACCTTCTCCGGTTTCCGTACTCTTGATCTTTGTCAATCTCTCCTCACTAATTGTCTGTGTGTCATACCCACCGCATTCTGTTTGCGAACATCCAAGCTTGCCACAAGGAAAACGTAGCGAGCTACAGACCAAACCGTGACTGTTCAGGTTAGTTTTCTAAATGTGTCGTGACTACTCGGTAAATAGCCCACCGACAAATCTATATTCGATACCATATGTGTAGCAATCAATGATTTATTTACGTGGGGATTATATTTAATGATACTCGTTGTCGGTTGACTATTTTGATAAACTTAACGACTGCGCACGAGGTTTCCGGGTTTTATTTTCTACTGGTCTACCATTGTCGACTGATATGCATGATACGAACTGTTTGAACTTTAAGGTTTTCTTCTTTTATCGTCTTGCGCCATGGGCGTTGCACGTAGCGAAAATCCTCGCCCGTCACATTTCTCTATCTCTGGGCCATAGGAACCATCTTGTTTGAAAGTTTACAGCGTATCCATCTTATAAGAAGGGTTTATTTCATGTTTAGCATTATTAACTGAATACAGTGTGTGTGTGTGTGTGTGTGCGTGTGCGTGTGCGTGTGCGTGTGCGTGTGCGTGAGTGAGAGAAAGATAGAGAGAGATAGAGAGAGGAAGGAAGGAAGGGAGGAAGGGAGGGAGAGAGGTACGGAGTGAGTGTGTTTGTGTGTGTGTGTGTGTGCGTGGTTGCATGCGTGTGCGCGCATATGTACGTGTGTATGTGTGTGCGCATTGGTGTTTTGTATATAAAGAAATATATTTTAAAATTGGAACGATGCTATCCAGCACTCAGCCGCCGTTTATAAACAATCGCAGTTTTATAAATGATATGGTAAAACGCTTTATATAAGGAGACGCTGATGTGAGAATAACTCATAATCTAGTACACATAGTTTACTTTGGATGATGACAGTTATTAAAGAACAGCAAATGTTTGCTCATCGAATGAAAGCCGCAACACAAATTACAGCAGGATTGAAAGAACAGATGCACATTAAATATGAATGAGCGGTACGCGGAAAATTACAATGTTTAAAGTAAATTATTAACGATTGACATTAAAGGCTGCACGTGGGGCCGATATCAGATAAATCGGGCGCTATATTAAACATTTTGACGATACCCTGGAACTCGGAGGGTTTTAGCGTAACGGTGACGATCGAATTAAGGATATATTAAACGAATGAATTGTTGGCGTTTCCAATCGACGGAACTAACAAACAGTTGTCACTTAAAACTGTGTTTTACATGTTCGTTTTTGCATTTTGTTTAAGTAGGCCTACGTACACACTTTCTGAAACTGTCTCTTTCTTCGTCTTACTTGTCTCTCCCTGTTTCCGTCCATCCGACCGTCAGTCCATCTCCTATCTCACCATGTTTATTTGTATATGTGTACGTACGTACGTGCGTACGTACGCATGTATGTATGTATATGTATGTATGTATGTATGTATGCATGTCTTATGTATGTACGTATGTCTTATGTATGTACGTACGTATGTGTGTATGTATGTCTTATGTATGTATGTATGTACGTACGTATGTATGTATGTCTTATGTATGTCTTATGTATGTACGTACGTACGTATGTATGTATGTCTTATGTATGTACGTACGTATGTGAGTATGTATGTCTTATGTATGTACGTACGTACGTATGTATGTACGTACGTATGTGTGTATGTATGTCTTATGTATGTACGTACGTATGTACGTACGTACGTATGTATGTATGTATGTACGTACGTATGTATGTATGTACGTACGTATGTATGTATGTATGTATGTATGTATGCGTCTGCCTGTTTGTTTCTCACTCACTCTTTGAATTGAATAGATTTGAACTGAACTCATTTATTAATTAATTAATCAATTATTGATGAATCCAACTATAATATTTAGTGAGAGTCTCCCTGGTCAGTAGAGCATCATCGTATCAACTAATTTACTTTTCTACAAATGTAAACATTGACCTACTATGTTATCTAGTAGTAGTTTCTATTTGTTAACAAATTACACCATCATTGCCTCCACGTTCACGTACATATACCCAATATGTCTCAATATAAACTTTACCATGTTTATTATTTTGCTATTGGTTCTTGTACGTATTTACCCAAATAAACTGTATTCGTTGTCATTGTCATCCATTGTCACCCATCTGACAGTGTATAGGCGTATTAGCATGTCCTGCTTAGCCCCGTAGCACATATATTCAATAGTTGACGACTTTCGCATTGTACACCGATCATGAAAATACCTAATCTTTGGTTTCGATGACGTCATCCTTGTCCTGTGCGTTGAGTAGTAACGTTGTCTCGTCATATCCATCTCTTTTTTTGTGGACATTTTAAACAAAAGTACAAAAAGCAGTTTTTGTTTAATTTGTTAGTTCACGAAACAATGGATGTAGCTGGTTTTGAAAGTCAACTCTTCATAAATACACTGTATATATATATACCTGTATATCTACATATATATATATATGTGTGTGTGTGTGTGTGTGTGTGTGTGTGTGTGTGTGTGTGTGTGTGTGTGTGTGTGTGTGTGTGTGTGTGTGTGTGTGTGTGTGTGTGTGTGTGTGTGTGTGTGTGTGTGTGTGTGTGTGTGTATATATATATATAATTGTAGGTGCGGTTTGCCATGCATTGATCGGACTTTTCCGTCGAGGATAAGCCTACATAACAAATACTAACAATAGCGTATTTATTATGAAACGTCACCACCACCGCATTTCACGTCATCGCTAATTGCTTGTATGTGTTTACAGGATAACAACCGTTCAAACCATCTGTTTGCACCCAGTTGATGAAACACTTGTTATTCAATAAAAGTACTGTTCTCTTGGGCAACACTTTGTTCAGACGTTGTCACGATCTGTTCCACGACCCAGTCACATCTTAGTAGCTTACACAATAATTATTTATTAATTTCTTTTCAGATTATTCGTATCCGATAGCTACAGTTGCCCACTGACTTGTTCTATACACAAGACCGCAATGTTTCTACGGCGATTACCAATACACACCGAGACGTCGTGAAACCTACGCGACTTCCACCATGTTTTCCGCTACGACGGCCAATGGATCCGTGGTGGGTTGCGATCTCGCCTGCATCGCGATCAAACAAGAACCAGCCGACTACGACAGCGCGTCCATCTTCATCGCGCCGCCTTCTTCGCTGAACGAGGCCCCGGTGCCTGGCTGGGCCAATCAGAACGCGACGTCCTTGACTTCCGGTGAACTTCTCGTGTGCGAAGTGTGCCAGGCGGAGTTTGCTGCCTTCGAGACGCTGTTGCTTCACAAGTTGTGTCACTTCAACACGCGTCACGTGTGCTATGTGTGCGACTGTTACTTCGCCGACACGGACGCGCTCATTCTTCACATTGCCACGCTGCACCGCCAGCTGGCGCGCGCCATCGGTTATTACAAGACGGAAGTGGAGCGCGCCTTCGCCTGCAGGTTTGTTAAATACCTGTATACTACTCTCGCTGCGGGAAGCGGTGTTCGCTTTTTTTACCATGATATTTATTTTATAATAAAATCTAAATAATGATAAGAGCAATACCTGCATTTAGTTCATTTACGCGATAAGGTAAATTGGTTCAAAGTTTCTTCTGTGATGAATGAGAGGACACAAAGTAAAGAATCAGTAAAAAAATGTATCTGCATGGTATTAGCCATCCTGATTTAAATGTGAAAATGGGCGAGCAATAACTTAAACAAGATTTAACCAGAATAAACGAGATTGCTGTCAAAAGAAACAATGTACAAATGAACGATACTGCGAGACAATTGCCAGACAGAAATCGTTCGGTATTTATTTCAACTTGTATATTTCCGTGAATTGTGCAAGGCGGTGCCGGAGTAGCATCAATAATCGGACAAAGTCGGAATTCAAATATAATAGAACACGGTCGTGCATAAGCCCTGCATAGTGCATGCGCATGCATTAACAGTTCTAAATGATGTTGGCTTTAAAAGACAATCAATACTGGGTGGATAAATCGATACTAAACTGACCGCTGTCTCTGTCCGCAGCATCTGCATCCAACGCTTCTCAAGCAGCAAGATGTTGCAGCGCCACCTACGCATGCACGTGAAGAACGACGAGAATTTTTACGGCTGCAAGGTGTGCGCGCTCAGCTTCGTCAGCTACGAAGCGCTGCTCTCGCACCTGCGCGGCGAAAACCACAAGCGGATGAAGATACGCATCCAGGGCGTGTTCGTCTGCGTCGACTGTCGGCGCGTCTTCCCGTCACGTGACTCTTACGCGATGCACATGCTGATGCGCGCGCAGAGCGAGGTGTGCGGCGATAGTCTGGTGGACATGCGCGGAGAAGACGGATTGTCGGACATGCGCGGTGCTGACGGTCTCGCGGACATACGCAGTGGTGACGGAATGTCGGACATGCGCAGTCACGACAAGGACGGCAGGACGAGTCAGGATGGAGCCAACACTCCCGGATCGGGCGAACCAGTTAAAGGCGGCGGCGAGAGCTACCCGGAAGTGACATCACCAGCTGAAACACCGACAGAACCCGCGGAGTCAGGGGACCATGAAAGTGTACAGCATCCGCTTAACCTCTGCACGAACGGAAGCGGGGAAGGACGCAGCGAGAGCGTCGTTGCGCAGGCGCAGTCGACAGCAGAAAACGGCTACACTGAAAAACCCGTGGACATGCCAGATGGGGCTCCGGATCTGGTGAGCCCGGATATGGAGAAGACCGATGACGACGCCACGATGACAGAGTGTCCGCGAGAAGACGGCGCCGAGTCACCCGCGTGGCAGCGCAAGGACGCCCTCACGTTGACCGAGTGTCTACGGAACGATACCGACTCGCCGACGGACCTGCCGCCGCCGACGAAACAGCTCCGCGGGAAGAAACCTCGCGGCATCTCATCGTCTCATTTCCGGACAATGGCAGCGGCGACGTTGAAACGCAACTACGGGCCGTGGGCGAACCACCGGAACCGCGTGGTGCGGCGCGGGGCGGGCGGAAACACCCCGATGACGTGCGTCGTGTGCTGGGCGCTGCTCGACTCGTGCGACAGTCTAGCCATGCACATGATGGAGCAGCACTCTCAGCCCAAGTCCTCCTACTTCGGTACTCCGACCGTGCAGCCGGCGGCGCAACAGCGGACAGTGGAAGACCAGGCGGGGGAGACGTTACCGCCGCTGCTGCTTGCCCACGTGCAGTACCAGGCGTACCCGTTGGAGACGGCCGGTGGCGGGCAGTGCGAGTACGGCAGTGGTACCTGCGTACATGACTCCTCGAGTGTTGGAGAGCCGACCAACACGAGCGTGTCATCACCGGAGTGCGGCTTCGTGCTGCCCGACAGCACAAAGCGGAAGGCTTCGCTCACCAGCGACGACGGCGACGCAAAACAGAGGAGGACGACGTCGCCAGGTGTCGCGACCGACGCGCTTGCGCAGTGTCGACTGGACATGGACTCCGGGAAGGCGACGGAGCTGTGTCTACACTGCGGGGTCGCCTTCTGCGAGCACACGGCATGGGAGTTGTTGACGAAGAACGGGACCTACCGTACGCGCGCCAGACACGCCTCGCCTCCACGGATCCCGATGATCACGAACAGCGGATGTAACGTTATCGACGTGTCGCGGCGACTGACGACAGTTGACGGGCGCGGCAACACGACAGCGACGCCGGACAGAACGCCTGGCGATGGCGTCTGCAGCATTGCCGCGCGCCGCACGCCTGGATGCGAGAACGAAGCCGCGCAGGCCGATGGGTACCGAAAGGAGGCAGCCGCCGACGAGACGAGCAACAAGACGCTGTCGCCGCAACTTCCGGAGCCGTCGCACATGCGCGTCTCGGAGGACGGCTCGTCCGATCGAAGCACGCCGGGTGCGTCGGCGGCACCGACGTCGCCCCGACGTTCAACGACGACGACAACCCTACAACACGACGAACTTGGCGAGGGTGACGTCATCGACTACGTGTTGTCGAACGTCGACCGGCTGGCGATGTGCAAGTACTGCCGCATCGTTTTCACCGATCGCACCATCTACTACCTACACATGGGGCTGCACAACCTCAACAACCCTTGGCAGTGCAACCTGTGCGGCCGTGCCTGCAGCAACGTACACGAGTTCTCGTCCCACGTGATCCACTACTGATCGGCGCGCCGACATTGCAGTCACGTGATCCACTACTGATCGGCGCGCCGACATTGCAGTCACGTGATCCACTACTGATCGCCGTGCCGACATTGCAGTCACGTGATCCACTACTGATCGCCGTGCCGCTGTCGCGCTTACATTTATCCGGGCGTTAAATTTAATTTCGGGTGATGTTTATATGCATATGTAAGGCATAATATGTGGCACCAGTAGATCACATAATGATAAATAATATCCAGTAGTTAAATATGTTTCGGTTGTTGTCGTAATACGAGCGTTATAGTTAGAGTAGATAATTATAATTTGCTGTTTCAGATTTGTGACCAAGTATAAGAGCAAGTCACGTGACGTGTGCGTGGAGAGGAAACTGTTTTACGACAAATTGTTTTATGTCTTTGGGAAGCAAACATTTTATAATTTATGTATATATATATAGACACACACGCACATGCACACGCACACGCACACGCACACGCACACGCACACACACACACACACACACACACACACACATAACGCCCGGATAAATGAAAGCGCGACAGTTGTAGCTGGTGCTAAATACATTTCCCTAGATACGCGTAAAAACGTCACCCGGGGATTTAACGCCCAGATAAATGTAAGCGCGACACCGCCATTCTGATCACGTGATCCACTACACATCGCCGCGCCACCAATCGGATCAATAATAAATGTGACAACTGAATTAAAACACCTATTTGACCATCCTGCGTTCGGAGACAGACTTTCCTGCAACAGCGGTCAGTTGTGACACCTGACCATAAGATGTTGGGCAATCTTGTAAAAGAAGACATCATAAATGGATGTTACATTTAATTTTTTTGAAAAATTGTAAAGTCTTAAGAATGTTTTTCTTAATCAGTGGTTTTCTATATAATGTTGCTGTGTTGTCGGTCGTATATGTCTGGTATAGTGACAGCATGTATACGGTGCGTATCATTTGCACAATAGTAAAAAATAAATGTCATAATGGTCAAACGAGCATATCAGAATAATGAACTGAGATAAGCAGAATTAATTTGTGAATGAATAAATAGACGAAATGAATATTAACTCGGAACAACGACTGACGTTTGTGTAAGTCAAGCGTTGTCCTGTGTAACATTTGCCCAACAAATTGTGTTCATAGAGTTTGACTGTAAGTTGTAGAAACAACATTAACTTATGTTGACCTCGGGCAGTGTGTTTCATGAAACTTTACGAATATGCCAAAAGACACGTGATTCTTTCCACTTTACGAATGTCGTGATTGGCGAAAAGTGGCAAGTCATTGGTTACCACAATTAAGACGAGCATTTGTGCCGCGAACAGGTTTAAATACGGTCCATTGACAATCTCCATTGAGTTGTGTGCGGCACTTTGGAAACCCGAAAACCGCGAGAGATTTAAACGTGTATCGACGTTATAAAGTCATAATAACTTGTGCGCAACTGTTTTATGTCAACCTGCAAGATAGCGTTAACAAATGCAGCTCTGGTAGCCGATGATACGTTCTATGTACTCGCCGTGAAAACTGGTTTATAAAATAATTATGATTCAGACAGCCAACATGCACTGTTTTACTTGCTGCAGGCTACGTATTTATAACCACTTACTGAATTATTAAATCTAGGACGATGAACCCAGGAGATACGCCTCTTGGACCATTGTTTGCAAGTTTGCTGTTAACTTCCGTTGAGGAGGTTTGACTAGTCATTAATGATGTATATATATATTGTTTATGTTGTCTGTCATGCATTACAATATGTACTCATCTGTCTTACCCGTCGTGTTTTGTTTTGCTTTCCAACAGAATACACTATTTAGTTATTTCGCAGATATGGCGCATGACTGTACACGTTGTATAATTGCCTTGCAGTGCGCAATCGTCGTAGTGTGTCGGCCATTGTACGACAATGAAGATTGTTACCTGAAGCATTGTCCTAACAACTGAACATGCTCAATATTTATGACGAAAACATATAGATCTACGAGTATGACTGTCGTAGATTGGGGGTGTAGGGTCTCATAGCATTATTATATCATTCTGCATATTTCTTGACCTAAAGCAAACCATCGTCGATCAGAGCAGCCCCAATCAAGGAATCACCATGTTGAAACAGCTACTACCAAGGACAAATGGTGCATGACGTCACCCATACTAATGTGGTGTGAAACTAATGTTCGCTAACTGCATTACACATACTATCGCAATAGAGCATACTATCACAATTCACAATCAAAATGTCATGTATTCCGTCACAATAGTAATACATATATTACAATACATAGTCGTCGGGTCGGGGGGGGGGGGGGGGGGGGGGTTGAGCGTACTGATAGTGGGGGTGCTGTTGGAATTTTTTCGCCGCTGCGCCGATGTAATTTCAGCTTCTCCGCTGTCTCGGCTGTGAACTCAGGTCATCCTAACTAACACGGAGGGGGGTGGGGGGCAGTGATAGTAATTTTGTTGCGCAGCTGCTGTCAATTTGCCTTCTCTCCGCTGTCTCCGCTGAAATGATGACATCCGAAGACGTGGGGGGGGGGGGGTTCTTTCAAAAATTTTCGCCATCACGCCGCCTATTATTGGAGGGGCTAAAAACCACAAGTCTTCCCTCCAATTACACACACCTTTCACAGTCAACAAAAATACACATTAATCGTCTCATAAAATTTACATTTCCACCCGCCATTGACGCTCGCCACAAAAACAAACATACACGCTCACATTTAATGGGGAGGGGTAGAACCATAGGTCTACCCCCAGAGAAATTCAAGGAGAGCAGCTGCCCCCTTTGCCCCTCCCCCCGTTCCCGCGTCTATGTTTAACCATCCAATATTTTTTCAATTTTATAGATGTTTGAGAGCGTAACCTCTGAGCTGAAACGGCACAATCTCGTAGTTTATCCACGAACATCATCAACAGCACTCCCGCCCCTTCGTCTTGCGATGTTATGTCCGACACAATGCAGCATGATACGCCGGCCATAATTTTGAAAAACCACCGGGAAAATCCCCAATTACACCATTCCGTTTGATAAAATAATGTTCGACAGCAGAGTGCTGAAAGTCCAACTCAGCTCCCCCGATATTCACCTCGTCCCGACGCCTATTCAATAATAAAACAAGCCCCAATAGTGACCTTAGGTCGTATCGACGACGCGAAGTTCCGCATATTACACGACGGTTAGTCGGAGACCGTCTAGTTGAGTCGCACCGCCGTCGCTTTGTGTATACGGCGGGACTTGCACTGGACAATTTCTATGGAATAAAAGTTAACTATGTATTCTAATAGTACAGTTTATTGAAAAAGGCAATGGCACGAACGAGGGCTTTTCAAACAAGAAATATTAAGAGTCGTTCATAATGTACGTCACGCTTAGGGATCATCTCAGAACGTCGATGTCCGATACCAGACGAAATTACCTTCATCTGGCCTCAGTCCGTGAGTGTCGTGTGCCGGGCGCTGCACGACTCGTGTGAGAGTCTAGCCATGCACATGATGGAGCAGCATTCGCAGCCCAAGTCCTCCCACTTCGGTAGGCCCTACGCCGACCGTGCAGCCGGATTGATATGATAGTATACATTATGTTAACGTATACTATGATCGGTCGTATGTCCGACACCAGACGAAACAGCTTCTGACCCTCCTCCCCAAAGCGAAAGTAATTTAGTCTAATATGGGACATCGACGTTCTGAAACGATCCCTTAGGTTGGTGGTTGGGGTCTAAGGGGAAGCGTGACGAAGCATTACGTGGGGGTGTCTTTGGGTTAACGATTTTGGAAATGTTGGTTCATCGAGCTGTCGATGTCAGACAAATAAAGCATTCATTATTCAGCTAGTTTTTGGGTCGATTTCAACAACACAACAACGAAAAAACAGTGTAGGCTAACTCATTCTTTTCATTACTTTGACTTTTATTTACGTGGAAACAACGAATCAATACAACCATGTAATTAATATAATTAGTATATATGTGTGCATAGGGAGAGGGCCTTTATAAAACCGAATGTATATGTGGATATACATGCCAGCGTTAGGAAGTGAAAACAATGTCCAACAATAACGTGACGTACCTACGCTTTGGATGACACCTTAAACATAAACACTGGGGACATCGTCGGATCCGACTGACAACCGGAACTGCGCATGTCGATACGCATTATATGAAGAATCTTTACAAGAAACCACACGACTGAAGTCACGACGAATAACCAGCTGGAGATATTGCTGAAGTTACGAGAAACCGACGTCGTTGGCAGGTATAGACATCTATAGTGGCGGCGACATGCGACCATTCTACAAACCAAAAGGTAGGCTCGCATAAGTTTGAGAAAAATATCATGGTAATTAGCATATTATTAAATAATAAGCAAACCCGTTAAGACAAAATGTTACAGTTTAATTATTTTCTCATTTATACAGAATATTATAGAGCATTTTACAGAAATCAATACAGTTGTTATGGCCACATAAATGTTTATAGAATTCTATAGAGGTCCTATAAAATATTCTATAGAAAACTTTCCGCAAAAAACTATAGAATTTTGCTAAGCGTTGTGATTCGTGTGCATTGAGCCGCACTCAAATGCGTTCCACACGCATGCACAGCCTCCTAGCGAGTAGATAACTCCTTTTTGTTATGGTACATAATCTCCCGGAAGGTTGCACCACTGCAGCGGTGTTTCCCAGAAACTAATTTCGATTTCCAAAAAGCGTTGCCGTCACTTGTTGGTGTGACCGTTGTAACATGTCTTTTGGCGACTACCAATGCTCTCTTCCTGTTGATGTTGTCATGAGCTGCACTCTTTATTATCAACGAGAGATCGCAAGAAGCCAAGTAAGAGACCGGTAAGTAGGGCCTACTCTCAGCCCCGGGCATGCAGGGCCCTGCCCCACCCCGTGAATTGCAGTCAGTGCAGATCATATGTAAATAAACAAATGAAATCAATAACTAGTTTGTGTGATGCAGTAAAGACTGAAGCTAATGTGTCATGGTAGAATGGTACAGCGAGCCTTACAGTGACAGGAATTGTCGCTTTCCTAAACAGATACATATACAAATACATCTTCATATAGACCCTGACTCCGGACTGACCTGGGCTATAGATCCTATTTTAAGGATTTTAATATCTTCTCTAGGTAAAGACTACAGATAAGAATAAGATAGTTGTTTAGATCATTATCATATTGAAAACAGTGTGTGATAGTCTGAAATATGGCAGATATTTTATATATGAATGAAAAGCGAATACTGCTTGGCATTTTGAATTTCAGTTTTGTGAAATGTAAACTTTTAAACACACACACACTGACACATAATACTAGAACACATAATAATAATAATTAATACGGGGATCAAATGCAAGATGATCTGATTAAATATGTTCGAAACTGGTATTTGGGTGTTTGGTTTGGTAGATTAATTTCAAGTACTTAAAGAGATTGACACAAAGAAATATAATCACTTAAAAAAATCATATCTACAACCAAACATATTAAAATTATTTTAATAATAATAATTAGATGAACACATAAACATAAAATCTTTCTAGCTGCCATGTGGTGTACAATAAATTAAGCAGTATTTTCATTGTTATGTTACAGACAGCTTGTTTATCAAAGAACACTGATCGCTACTCTACAATGGCTGAAGCTAACCTGAAAATAGGTCTACTGAATGTAATGACCCACTTCCTTGAACAGCATGACAGACCAAATACCCCTACAGAGAAAGAACTGGAAATATTCACCAACATCCTGCATCACTTCAACGGAAAAATGCACGTTCGATACCTTCCTACCCTTGACCTCGATCAACCGCTCAATTGGATAAGGGAGCATCCCGAACGATTCCATGTGTTTGAAGATGATGACGGGCATGCTGTGATGGTTGGTGTGGTAAGCCGGGGAGTAAGGGTGTGCACTGACTACAATACCGGTCATAGAATGCCAGGATGCCACAGATCAGGCTGTCAGGCATTCCATGTGTGTCGCGACCATGTCGGGGGGTGGTGTCGAGCTGGGGCAGGGTGTCGTCGTCAACACTTGTTCACCGACGATCACAACCAACGTCTGATGCAGTGGTTCCGTTTGGACGGTTTCAATTGCGATGAACTGTTGAGGATTCTGGCCATGTCCACACCCCAGGTGTGCAGTGATTACAACAACAAGGGGTGTAGATTGATGGACAGGTGTACACGCATACACGTATGTCGGAACTACGTCGCTAGGATGTGCACGATCGCCGATTGTGATCGGGCACACGACTATCAAAGCGCTCACTCACAGAGGCTGCTGTGCATGTATCGACTTAGCGCTCTCAGCGCTGATTACATACGGCAGCATCTGTTGTTCTACAGGGTAAACCCTCGGCATACGCGGGTGCAGGGTAGAGCTGGTGGTCTTCTTGCACGTGCTGCGGCCTTTAGAGCTCATGATGAAGATGATGATGATGATGATGACCAGACATTAGATGAGCTGCCAGTATTACCACGTGTACCACAAAGGTTTGATGTTGCCCCAGTGAAACTTCTTGATGATGACAGTGGAGATGAATCACCACCACCTGGTGTCGTAGAAGATCGTCCTATCAAGGAAAGTGCACGTACCAAGACTGTTCCATCAGCAAACTCTGCCAGACCATTGTCATCTGCAGCTGCTGTTGCTGGATCAAGAGAGAAATCTGTTTTGTCACTTTTGGCTGCCATGCCGCAATCATCGACAAAGAAAGAATCAAGACCCAGTACAAATGTTATAAAACTGCAGAGTCGAAGGCTGATTCGACACAGCAGCACAGAGCAACGAGAGAGCAAGAAGACTGCAGATGTCCATATTCACCAAACGGCTGCGGAGAAGATCTATATCTGTGAGAAGAACGTTCAAGGAGAGTGTCCACTTCAGAGTAAATGTGCCTGTCATCATTACCCGCAACCGTTCTTGTGGCAGGTGAATGCCTTTGACAAATGGGTGACCTTGGACGAGGTCAACAACATTATAGAGAGCAGCTTCTGTGACCCGAGCACAGGCGAGGTTTTCATCAAGGTTAGGGGCATTGTTATTTTTCTGATGGAGTGAAACCATGTATATATTTAAAGTAGTTTTACCTCGGGTGTCATATTTCACATTTCTCTCTAACAGTTAAGGGGCCATCCATAAAATGCATCATGCTATATTTTGACATTTTTGAGACCATCCACCCCATGTTACATTTTGTAATGCTGACTTGTACACCCCCCCTAAAATGATGGTAATTTTGACTAAGACCGCCCTGTGAAGCATACTTGCATAATTATTATTTGTTGCATGGCAGTATTATTTGTTATTTAGGCCGTACATGTACAAAATGTACATGGCTGTATCGATTAATAGTTGTTTACACATACAGTTTACAATCTAGTACATTGCAGGTTTCTCATTTTAATGGACAATCAATGTTGCACAGCAAAATGGTAGCGTAGTATTATTTTCTATTCGAAATACTCAAGTTATGTTCCTGAAATAAACTCGGGATGTACATGATATTTTGGCAAGTACAATTCACAACTTACCAAAGGTACCTGCCATTTCAAAAGCCCAAGCACACATAAAGGTACTGACAAAATGTACAAAGTACAAGTGATTGTCCCCAACGTTGTTGTGAATGAAGTCGATGTTTATTAACTTTGTTTTTGTATGGATTCTTATGTTTCAGTTGCCGGATATCGCCGACGGGGCATTTGAGACAGAGATGTATGGGAACATTGTGTTTGCCGGGATGACCATGTACATAAGTCTCCTGGACATGTATCTGACCATCCGTCGCTTGACCACAAAGTCTTATGTCTGTACGGAAGTGGACAGCTGTTACATATCTACGGTGGCGTCGGTTGACGACACTCGTAGAGGCAGCAAGACAAAATGGGTCTGGTATTACGAGTCACCAGATGGCTCTTGGAACAAATATAAGGTATGGATGGCACATTTGTAGCTAACCCCCAAGCGACACGGGTCATAATGCGGAGTTAGGGGCCATCCATAAAGTATGTTGTGCTATTTGTGGACTTTTTGAGAATCCCCGCCCTGTTCTTATGCTTTGTAATGCTGGCATGTACACCTCCATAAAATTGTGTTCATTTTACAAAGACCATGTTGCACACATTTATACTAATTATTATGTTCTTTGCATGGTTGTAAGGATTTGTTGTTTCCACATAAAATAAAATATAAGTCTATAAAAGAATAATAAAATAGTTGTTCATTAGAATGCTGTTGAAGTTAACCCAAAAACTGGTTGGACAATTAATGGTCAAGTATTACATAATGCTTTTTGAAATATCATTTGAGTTGAGCTGTCAATATGTGACCGATATCTGACAGATATTGACCGCTCAACTCAAATGATAGTTCAGAAATCAGTATGTAATACTTGTCCATAGACACCCACCCCCATAAATGTGACTGCATTATGGATGACCTCTTATATTGTCACAGACAAAAATACAGATCCTTGAATGTACAGTAATTCTTGTTTCATTACATTTATCTCATAATCTTGAAACATAAGTTACATTTTTTCGTATGATATTGGTCATGTGACATGCCCATATTGAAGACAATTCACTAACGAATATCACAAGAAATGGCCAACATATTTGGAAATAAAAGTCTACTTTCTAGTGAGGTAAATAATTATAATAGCTATAGAAATTAAAGGTGTTTTGGAAATATTTAGTAATTTTTCAAATCTATCACTGTCACTATCCCCTTGACTGGGAAAATCTTCAACACTACCCCCTCAACCTGGAAAATCTTCAACACAACCCCTGCCTCCACCTGGGAAATATGATCCAGGCAAAACAATGCATCCCCCAAACGAATCAACTATGCTATGAACCTGTCCATGGTACATATTCTAGGTGATACCAGACTTCCACTTTGGCACATTTCTCTTTAAATTATAACTACACTGTACCAGTATTTCTCCTCAAATTACAGTCATCAAAGTCAACGCTTGAAAGTGTGATTTCTAGTAAGTGGACCACAAACTTGTGGCAAGGACTGCCAACATTACAAAGTTGTTGGTCCTCTGGTCCACCACTTTTTTTGGTCCCAATAGCAATCACTGGTCGATGAAATGCAATCTTATTGTATCAATACAATGGAACCACACCATTAAGGTTACCGACGGGGCTGGAAACAAGTGACCTGAATAACAAGCTGACCGTATTAGTGGGACTAATTTCCTTTACTTTCCATATTTCTGGAAAGCAGTTAATGGCAAAATACGTCTATTACAGGATCAAGAGCAGTTGGAAGAAAACTACATTTCTGGAAGGAAAGAATGCCAGTTCAAGATGAATGGAGTAACCCTGATTGTAAGACAGAGTGAACTGGTTCAAGTGAACAGTCGAACTGGACAGAGGAGTAACATCAGAAGAAGGCCCGAGTTCTCTGGCACTGACCATGAGAAAGGTTGCTAATGCCGATCATTTGATGACTTCTTCCTGTCATAATCTTCAGTTAGAAAAAACTGCATTATGTAGATCAATCTAATTGAGGTTATGAATCCAGTTTTATTTATGACTATCACAGTAATTCATAATAGTAATCATAATTATGTATTTTAACATTACTCAATTATAGTATTTAAAGTCACTCATTCAACAGGAAGTTTCCTAGATGCTAACCAGGGTGTTTTGTTGGCCAAGGTATGATCACATATTATGACGAAGAAGACCCACAGCAGGGGCCTTGATGTGTGTACGTGTATTGGAAAAAACTTTATTAATTAAAGTTTCTCAGATTTAATTATAACAAATTCAAATTGGCCTTGGTGAGGGGACCCATACAAAAGATTTGACCAGGTATACGAGCTTTCAAATTTAGGCAAAAGTGTAGTTCTGTTGATGAAATTGTGGTGGGCCTGGATATTAAACAAGTGCCCATGTTCATAAATATACTGCTATTATCTGTATTATACTGCCTTTTACTGGGCATGACGACTATGATCCCCTTATTAGCCCTTAATGTAAAAAATGTCTTTTTGCATAAAAAAATCTGAAGATACTAAAATAGATCCCTATTGTAACAACTTCCTACCACTTATTTATTTCATGCTATGCAACCAACTTGTTGGACAAATTGGTTTTAGTGAAATACTTGCAATTTTCGTAAGGATAAACATGGTGGGGAGCAAACACTGCTATCGACGACTCTCGTCCGGCAGTTATTATCCAGTGAAAGAGACGCTATTATTGTAAGTGTGGTTGGATGGCACTATATTCTTGTAAGGTCACACCACGTCATACATGTATTTAGTGGCAAAATCACGCGAGATCCAGGGGGACGATAGTCGTAGATGAACAACAGTCGGCCACTATAATAATATACCTTCCTGTTGCAGAGACTGTTATTGGGTTAAGGTCCGTATAGAGTGAAGTAGTTATTTTAGTCTCGCATTTGTTGTGCCTGCTGTAGTAATGAAATTAAAACGTTGAATTGTACTTTTACTTCAAGTACCTTTGAAAGGTACTTTTACTTTTTACTCACGTAGGTTTTTATCAATGTACTTTTACGGTGAGTTACTTGTACTTTGACTCAAGTACAAAATAAAAGTAGTTCAGTCAACACTGTTGCTTTCTCACAAGTTTGACGAGAACTGTTTGGTCTGCCTTACACATGGTGGAGTGAGGCATAAGTTATTGATATATATTATGTTGTGTGTAATGATATCTGCTATTTGTTTCAAACAATTATGCATGTGCATGCATATGTACAGTACCGTTGGCTGGGTGGCTAGCCACTTTGGCTGGGTGGCCATCTTTAATCCACTATTTTACAATGCTTTAAGCTAATTATCAACTAGTGACAAATTGGTTTTAGTGAAATACTTGCAATTTTCGTAAGAGTAAACATGGTGGTGAGTAAACACTGCTATCAACTCATATATTATGGACTTATTTATAATACACAAGTGTCACACGTTAATAGTTATTTTAAAGCTGTAAACTAGTGGTTTAAAGGTTGCCAAAGTAGCCTCACCTGGCAAAGTAGCCCTGTTTGACGGTACGTGGAAAAATAGAAAAAGGAGCATTAATTGTGACATTGCATGTATGTATATTTTCTAATCGCTTTTTTGTTTTTGAATGTTTGTGATTTTTGTTTTTTGCTAAACTATTCTAGAAGTGGATAGTGACATATCGCTGCTATGAAGGGGCTGGTCCTAACTACACATGTATACTATAATTATTGAATGCTTCTATTTATGTGCGACATTGTTTTGATTTTGAAGTGTGTTCTATATATGTATTACATTTGTGGTGAAGTACGTTATGTAATAAAAATTGTTTGTGAATGATTTGTTGATTATGGTTAGTCATAGCACTTTGCAAATAAAATTAAAAAATCTCATAAAACCTTGACATCACCTTACATTATTACATGATTACCAACACATTATTGTGACTCTAGATACTCTGCTTATGCCGAGTGAAATATTTATGTTCCTTCCAGTGTATTTGCCTTGTTACACATAGAAGCCGTCAGTCTGGCTACAGTGATCAAGACATGTTAGTAGGGATGATATCACAAGTTCAAAGTCCAAAAAACCTTATGCATTTAGCACTAGTTCAAACCACCCCACCGATACACGGGGTGGGGTTTGCAATTGTTATGATCCAAAACGGCTATTAGTGTCAATTTGCATTAACATAATTATTATTTCACCCATGAAGTAGCAATTGATTCCCCCCATGATAAGGTGACAACTAATCTATCCCACTACATAATGCCTACTGTAATTTGGGGATTCTGTGAACATATGTGACCTCACTTTGGGTAGTCGCAAGTGTGAACCATTGTGGTCATGTTTGTCTGTCTTGAAGGTAATCCTACTGATGACCAGTATTTTTGTATTATGAAGTAACTAGCTTACGTGGAACATCAAACCAAGGGTACCGATTACCTCCTTACCCTATTTTGCTCTCAAATTCATTCACAGTGGCTCCCTCTACTGTTTCTATATATCTCGATTAGGTAGAATAGCAAATACATAACTTTGTACATAAGTAACTACATTTGTGTTTTAAAATACATATGTTGGCACATTGTATATTACAGTGAAGGAACAGTGTAGATTCTGTATCAGAAGGTACGCATCTCGGAGGGCACTGATTGAATGTAATAATCTGCTGATTGTGTAAATGTTGCAGCGTGAATATGTTTAAATTATATCTAAGAAAGGTGAGATACTTGTCTAACTATAATCGAACTTGCGTATACCTGTATGGACCTTTAAGATTTTGGGTCTGCATATGTGAACATAAATTTAATTGCCCCTTTATTACGTCTCATCGCTGGCTGGACGGGTAATGAGAGACATTTCTTTGAATTATTCTTTGA
This sequence comes from Escarpia spicata, assembly GCA_963995525.1. NCBI lineage: Eukaryota > Metazoa > Annelida > Polychaeta > Sabellida > Siboglinidae > Escarpia > Escarpia spicata. The sequence goes on from OZ023212.1 coordinate 7,894,613, forward strand.
GGTTGAACTGGTTTCTGGAGAATCATAGGACGAGTACAATAAGTGGGACGAAGTACGGTGATTCAGTGCACCTCCTGTGTGAATAAACCGACTACCGGTACTGCGCTCTCAGAAGAGTACAGGCAAAAGTAACACTACAGTGGATCCCTAAACAATGTGAAATCAGAGGTAATGAAACAGCCGTACAGGCTTGCATAAGAAGGGAAGCAACAGGCCCTAACAGAGGAAATGAATCCAGCAGCACAACAAGACTGGCAGCTACAACCGCCTCGAAAGAGCTGACCAGGTCATTCTGTTCAGACTCGGAACAGGACACAACAGAAAGAAAGCAACAACATGAAGATCGGCCAGTCTGTTATGTGCTACTGTGAAAATGCCCAACTGACCAATGAACACTTATACCTGCACTGTCCACTACACTGCAGGATGGCCACAGGCAGCATGCTTGGCCAGAGAACACCCCGACAAACGAGAAGATACAAGGTGATCTCAAGGCACCGTGGAGGACAGCATCATTTGTGAAGGCTACAGGCGTTCCCGCCTAGAGTGATCAACAAAGAAGAGGAAGTGCACCTCCTTGCAGTGTGAGGGGTAAATGCCAGAGTAGTACAACTGACAATGTACGTTCTACCTAGCCGTGGCTGGCGAAGATGAATGACTGAACATCTTTTGTTTATCAGCCTATTTTGTTGACCCATACATTGCACATATGTTGATGCTGTTAATGAACCTATATATTAATACGCTAACTACACCAGACAATTTTTTTCATCCATCAGAACGAAATCCGAGAGGCCATGCATAGACTTAAATTACAAAAGAACTATACTCATGCACTGATGTACAGAAACTCTTCTTCACTAATCGCCAAGAAACTTTGGACTATTACAAGTGCATTTCCTCTGAGGCGTCGATCTAGTCTACAAATTGGTGATGTATTTCAAAAAACCACATTGTTATAGTTATTTACCTGTATGCATGACATTGGCATGCTCTGCTGTTCAGAGGGCATTTCTCCTACCTGACAGAATTGAGTGACGGTCAAATATGTATATGATGGCCGGCGTCACTACATGTAATATTTAGTTTGCGCTAATTGAGACCCTTGGTTTGTCACTCCTTGTGTAGACGTAGTTATAGTGATCACTAATAGTCGGCACACACAACTATAATCTTTCATATGACAATAACAAATGGATAAAAAATACTATTTTGTATCCATGCAGAAATCTAGCTGTTAATTTAAGTGAAAACTCTTGGCCTGCTGTACGTTGTTCACCCGGTGAAACCAAATCGATTAATTTAAGCTACACAGATGAACTGCAGGATACATGTTTGAAATATAACATTATATTTGTAACTGTCCAACATTGTAGGGGTGGGACAACATGGTCATGCATGGATCGAAGATGGATTTTGTTCAATCAGTCTATATATAATATATATTTGAACAAAATCTTCAGTTTTAGTGCATGTAGCCATGGTAAGCAAGCGTCCACATTCCTGATAACGAACAGTCATATACTAATAAAAGTGCCCATGGTGCCCCCCGATTTCCCCTACCGTGACGTGAAAATCGGGTACACATATCCCAGGTGACCCCACTCACAGTCACAGACAAGGATTTGTTATTTCAGGTGGTAACCGTGAAATCACTAAGTATATAGACAGACAGACAGACAGACAGTATTTATTTTGACCATCATAAGTACATAAACTACAATATAACATTCATTGTAAGGTCAGGGAGGCTCCCATTAAGACAATTATATGCCGCTATCATGGGAGCCACCCCACTCATGTAACATATTTATATGATTATCACGTGATCAACTATATATGCATATATATATATATATGTGTGTAAACATAGTATGTTTAGTATAGTATATTATAGTATAGTATAATACATCAATTAGTTTAAACAAATGCAAAGTCATGTCTAGTTTAAGAATGACAGATGTAACAGTTAGAAATATGACAACATGATTCATAGTTCTTGATAAAGTAATTTTTTGTATAAGTGGAAAAACCATATAAACTAGTATATAATGTGTATACATTTTATCAAGGATGATGCTTGGAGTATTGTTAACAGTTTGTATAATGTTGTGTCTGATGTACTTTTTTGCATATTGATGATTAACTCTGGGAATAAATAAGTTGTTTTTACCACGTGTGTTGTATTGGTGAATTGCAAAGTTATATGTGTATGGAATACGACTGAAATATTCTGGTATAACATTGTTGATCAATTTGTAATAAAATTTGATTAATTAATTATTTCTGTGAGGACAAAACTAAGTCTAACACATTCTCTCCCCTGGTTGGTTCTAGCACATGTTGAGAAAGGAAACTATCTTGTACTAAAACTAAAAACTTGTGGTCCTCACTCCCCATACTCTGTAGAGATTTCCATTGTATATGCCCATGGTTAAAGTCCCCCATAATAATACAGTTCCGTTTGCTTACTTCCCTTATAGCGTTTTGTATTTTTTCATTCTCTTCTATGCTTATGTTTGGACTTCGAACACATACATATAAAAAAAACAGGTAAAACCGTTTTCATAAGGTCCTAATAATATAGGCCAGTTAAGTAAAAGATTACCCTTTTATTGATATGTATGTGTTCGTAATTTAATTCTTAATCACTTCCGGTATAAAGAGGTAAGATATTAATTAATATGTCTTTTAGAACAATTTAATCCCGTCGAGTCGATGTAAACCCAGTGCTATGCCGGGGCATGTACATGCGAATTGAGAGCATACCGGGGGCATCAATACAATGAAGGCGACTTTCTTGCGATTTTGCGGACATGTCCCCGACCTCAAATCATATCGGATAAACATTTTTTATTATGATTTTTGTTTTTATAAATGGTTAAATCTTATTTGTAATGTTTCTTATGGGAATTTGCATCATCGCACGTCTTGCGAAAGTCTGCGAAAAATCGGAGAGAATGAATATTTTGTTTATTTAATCAACATAGTAATCTTTTACTTAACTAGCCTATGTTATTAGGGCCTTATGAAAACGGTTTTACCTGCTTTTTTCGAAATGTATGTCTTAATCACATCCGGCACAATGAGGTCAGATATAATTTTTTTTATTGTCTTTTAGAGCAATTTAATCCAGTTGAGTCGATGTAAACACTGTCACCGGTGCCATAGACATACAGACAGTATTTATTTTGGCCATCATAAGTACATAAACTACAATATAAAATTAATTGTAAGGTCAAGGAGGCTACCTTTAAGACAATTATATGCCGCTATCATGGGAGCCACCCCACTGATGTAACATAATTATATGATTATCATGTGATCAACTATATATGCATACATATATATGTGTAAACATAGTATGTTTAGTATAGTATAATACATAAATTAGTTTAAACAAATGCAAAGTCATGTCTAGTTTAAGAATGATAGATGCAACAGTTAGAAATATGACAACATGATTAATAATTCTTGATAAAGTAATGTTTTGTATCAGTGGAAAAACCATATAAACTATGTGTATAAATTTTATCATGGATGATGTTTGGAGTATTGTGAACAGTTTGTATAATGTTGTGTCTGACGTACTTTTTTACATATTGATGATTAAAACTCTGGAAATAAATAAGTTGTTTTTACCACGTGTGTTGTATTGGTGAATTGCAAAGTTATATGTGTATGGAATACGACTGAAGTATTCTGGTATAACCTTGTTGATCAATTTGTAATAAAATTTGAGCTGTTGGAGTCTATAGATGTCATCCAGCTTAAGAAATTTACATTCTTTGAAGATGGGATCTGTGTGAGAATTGTATTTACTTGAAGTAACTATTCGCACTGCTTTCTTTTGAAGTTTAAAGATGCGATGGGCTTGAAGCCTTAAGGCTTGATGACCCCACACCAATATGCCATAATTAATCTTGGGAAGAATGAGCGAATTATACATTATAGATAATATATTCTTAGGTATAGATACATAGAACATGCATAGTTACTAGAATAAAGTATTTTATTATCACGCCATATAACTGAGTATTCTGAATTTGTATGTGACAGTAACTAGTTCGAAATAAGATACCTATTTTATCATGAAGCGGTCCATCCAGACTTCGAATGCTGCCATCTGCCGGGTATTTGCACAACGATGCCGAAAATCTAAAATGGCCAAGTAGTCCGTCGGAAATTTAAAATACAAACGTCTTAACCCGTGCTCCGCTGTTGATAAATGGGAACGTTTTTTTTACAAGATATGCAATAATGTTACTAAATTGATGAATTGTTGCCCGTTAATGAATGATAAAAGTAGCTTGCCATCAGTAAGATCAGTGGCCCGCGACCTCTAAACTCGGGCCCGCCAATATTACTACGCCTACTGCAGCTGGTTCGTGCGCATATACTTGTCATGACGAGTCTGTGTCGGGATGGTGGGAATCGCACCAGCCGATAGTAGAAACTAGTCAATAAAATATGTACAAATACATTTGTTTAGCTTAAATACACGTGCTAAGTGCCGAACAAAAAGAGGAAATGTAATTTTAAGAGCATGACGACGCATTACTTTCTTAAGTGATGAAATAGTCATACTTTTAGTTGGACTGTAACAGTAGAAGCCAATGTAATAAATTGCTTCCTTGTTCACTCGGCATCTGTTGTGTTGGGCTGCAATCGTGTTACGTCCTGATTAAATATGTTGAAATATGCATTCATATATGATACGCTGCATCATATAGTATAGTTGGACAATACTTCACACCTCTTATTTGCATATAATCATTCCAATATGTAATAGTTGTTTATTGATGTAGGGGCCGGGTATGTTCGTGTGGAAAATATAACCACAAAAATGACAACGCGAGCGGGCATGCCGCTCACCACGGTCCACGGTATTCTTGAATTTATGTAAACTAAAAATAAAGGCACACGTATGGGCATAATATACTTACGTCACTGGGACATGCATACAGACATTCACAATTGATTATATCATCTTTCTGCAAATGCCTCTAGAGATGCGCACACGTGTGTATTGGTTGTGTATTGTAATTTATATTACACCAATGATATTTTCAGCCATAACAGCTATTCAACAATTTAACCTGATTAAATACGTTTAATTGTTAATGGTATTACGAATGAATTTAGATGCTCTGGATTAGTCATTGACATTTACAGCATTATTAACAACTTTACTTGACAAGTGAATACACAATGTCTTGAAAGTATAATATGGTTCTTCATGAATTAAAATACTGTTGATACATTTATATCCAATCGCAAGCATGAAAACTCGTCCCGCGGTCACCGTAGGAAAGATGGCGCGCATTGGTTGTGGGGATTCTGTGTGAGGAGACAATTCTCACTTGTCGTTAACATATTTCTTGACATTTTATTTGCAGATACGTTTACTGTATCGCACTAGCTACATGTTTTGGACGATATAGTGAGGAATTGGGTACGATTGCGCTGTTTTTCTTGCATCGGTGCGTATCCAAAAGGGGTGCCCCCAAACCCAATGAAACCGAGGCAAGCCGTCGATGACAGGTTTGTTACACTAGGGTGGTTGTACACGTTATGTTTTGGCGCATTGAGTCGCTTATTAGCTATGTGTAGGTGTTCAGTCTTACCAGGTGTGTATTCGATGTATATTTATAATGATTTTATGGACTGGAAACTCGCAGGCACGTGATTAATGTTGTTTGTCTAAAGTTTTATGGGCCGGCGATTGGCTCCCTATCAGTATCGGTATGACTATGACTGAGTATCACTTCCCAACTTGACGGCGGGCGTAGTACTACCAGTGTAACGTTCACTGTTAACGCGTCTGTTCAGGTTCAACCCTTCTAAAACCTAGATGATATTTACATTATGAGATCATTTTTATTTCAATATGTGACTGTTTCGTCTCAGATAACTTCTAAACAAAGATAAACTGTACTGTAGGCTGTAGCTTTTTTAACTCAAAGTGAGGCATTCACTGTTAGGACTGTGACGTCTCTTAACTATTGTCTAGACTAGCTATGGCCTATGCCTTCTGCTGGTAGTTACCCTAGTTGTGACTGATCATAAAATACATAGTGATATGATAGGCATAGTAGGGTAAATGTGCAGGTTATCGGACAGTTAGTGGTATTAACGGACAGATCAGATTAAATTGGGCACTAAATGTTTCTACATATAGGTTTAGTTGCGTCCACAGGAAGCTCGATAATATACGCTATGGTTATGTTGTGTTACATCATCTGGCAATAAGAAAATGTACTATCCAGAATGAAATGTGCGGAAGTACGTTTTTTTTCTAGTTACCGGACGCCAGTTTCAGTAGTCGGACAATATATGTCCGATAAGTGCCATGGGCCAAAGTGACGTTGTTTAGTTGAATAAATAGTCATATTTAAAATGGATAAAAGGTTTATTTCCAAATCTAAACGTTTACAAATAATATCAACATTATTAAATGATGTTGATATTAGCTTAAGTATAATTATAATTGATATACTGTAGCCGATGCCTATCCATACATCAATCAAATTCACTGGTGGATACGTCAAGTGAACTGCCCTCGTGTAAGGTGAAGCAGCTGGTGCAGTGATACTCAAAATCTTCAACATCACTATCATCGCACCCCACAAAATACATAAGATGTTCTTTCCCAACACAAGAAACGTGGACTTTGTCGCAACATCGTGAGTACTGTAGCACACTCTTGTCAGAACCCGTTGCCCCTACACTTGCTTGACACACGATACACGGATTTCTCTTGGCACTTTTTCTGTTGTGTTCAATCTCATTTGCTGACTTTCGCTTGTGTTTGTTTATCTTTGTCTGCACTCTGCTGTTTTTCTTTGTCTTTCTTTTTCTGCCTGTCATTCCTCTCTTGCATTCTCTTCATTTTTAGTTCTTCATTTAATTTTCGCTTCTCACGCTCTTCCTTTTTGGCTTGTTTCACTTTCTCATCTTTCTTTGTTGCATCTTCCTTTAGAACTCTCTCATGGTCTGTTTCCATGCAGACTTCAATGGCCATGTTTCGCCTGGTCTATTGTCGTTGAAGGGCGTCTTCCGCTGGTCGCCTTCGATGATCTATTTTACTGAATCTAACAACTCGCCCTACTTCTGCGGGTGTCCCGTCTTCGCTAAGTGCACCAGCCAAGGCAGGTTGTCGTCTTCCTGAAAGCAAAAACAAGTAGTGGTTAATGTAGTGAAATAAAACTAAATACATCTACGTCAACTTGAGCAATTTTCAAAAGATTACATAAATGTGACACGTGATCAAATTTAAATCGTCTTAACCATAACAAATTTAAGCACAAAACTCAAATACAATTCCTAGACTATGCAGATATCATGTTTAGAAGATAGTTAGGTCAGTAAAAATCACACACTAGGCATTTGCAATGCACCCTATAAATTTTAGACGAAACTGATGACACCAATGATGTTCTCACTAAATCACTTTATTATGATAAGGATACAGTGCTTATTTGTTACCTTTATGTTTGATCAACATATAATACTAATGTGTTTAACATAAACTGAAATCGATACATAATGACAGTTTCGCTCTTTGAAATGTGTCATGACTGAATTCTTAATTCAGCATCTCTCAACTTTGTTCCATCCCTGTTATTATAATAGGCTGGATTGGTGTTTAGGCCTCTATATTTATAAATGAAACTATACTGAGCAAGAATATGCACCGGCGAAGTTAGGACTGTGTCCGGACCACATTTGCGCTGCTTGGGCGACTTGCCAAGCAACTTGTCACTTAGTGTCGACTTTGGCACTGAGAACAGTTCCGCCACTCTCCGCACCCCCGGTTTCTGGTTACGTTATATCAAAAAGCCCCACAAACGACACACCACTTGCATCACTTATTACGCTTTACGTTGCATGAATACGCAATGCAAAACGTGCACCTCATGCAATGTTAGTTATCGGACACCTTGTCCGGAAACTAAATTCTAACTTAATACCTGTGCCACCAACCGGACACCGATATGATATGTGGAATGGTCATTGACACAGAAAACTGCATCCAGTATGTTCTCTATGTATTCATAATGTCATTCTATATTTACATGGTAACGTTAATAAGAAATATTTCAGCCGGACACTTGCACCCCTACTTACCGATTTCACACTGTACGGCGCGATTCGACAAGTGCGTTCGGCGCCGTCGGCGGCCTCCACGGGTCATCACCCAGGCAACAATATTATCCGCTAGGTCGCGTAACCAAAATGTAGAATTGAAGAAGAGATGTTAAGCCTGACACTAGTTGGCGCCACTCGTTTTATTGTCCTATTCCAAACATTTTAAGAATTAGTGTCCGATAGATGGTACTGTCCGACAAGAGGCACATTTACCCTATACTACATAAATTTTATGCAAAGAAGCAGAACATAGATGCATATAATGCTCTTCTGATATCCACATTACTGTGTGCAATGCATATATATAGCCAGATGCACAATTTAAGCATGTCTACTTTGAACGTTCTTACTTATGCTCATCTTTAGTACTGTCAAAGAAAGCTTTGCTCTGACTAAAATGTATTCAGTAAAATGTGGCAATCACAATGCACCAAACACACTCGAGTAGGTACTCCACAGACTCACACACTGTGATAGGGCTTGACACCCCTTCCTTGAGCAGTCACCCAATGTAATTTACCACCAAATACCAAGAAAGAGACACTTCCAATATGAGACAACACCTACCTGAAGCCATCATTCAAGATTTTATGCTAGGAAAGGAAACAAAAACTACCCCCATAGACCAATTTGTCAGATACAGTACACAACACAAAAAGTAATACCAGTTATGTTACACACTTTCACAAGACAGTGTAGGTTTAAAATATTTGACTTTGTGAACGTTTCAGTGTGGACCTTGGGGTCGCGTGACACCCGTTGACATGTCGACCGGTCGTAGGTCGAGGAAAGCCAAGTCGGCTGCCTCAGACATGTTCAAGAGGTTTGCCCGAGGCGAAGACCTGCTAGTGGAGAGTGCAAGCAAATACTCGTACAGCGTCGGGCAGAAGCAGGTACGTGTGGTACAGTGTGAATGGCAGTCACTGATAGATGTCTGTATTTATTTGATTTGGAAGTAGTATTGTTCTGCCTTAAGTTAGTGATGCTAAGAAAACAAAATTACTGTTTGTTTTAATTTGTTCATCATGTCACAGTGGTAAGTGGATGACGTAAGTAAATAACTAAATAAGCAAAATGTTGCAACTGATGTTGTAGCTTGATGTGGCTGTCTTAGTGTCAGCACGAATTGCGTGTGGTAGCAAAATACATAAATATAATTATAAACAAGTTAGTATATGTGTGTGTGTGGGGGGTGTATTTTAGCATTTCCTCCTAGACAGTTTGCATCTGAGGCACTAAACCCTTGGGAATGAAAATAGCATCGAAATGTGTGTATATAACGCCAGCCTGCTGTCTTCTGCATCTGTGTGTATATAACGCCAGCCTGCCGTCTTCTGCATCTGTGCGTATATAACGCCAACCTGCCGTCTTCTGCATCTGTGTGTATGTAACACCAACCTGCCGTCTTCTGCATCTGTGTGTATATAACGTCAGCCTGCCGTCTTCTGCATCTTTTTGCTAGTAAAACCATTACACAGAATCATGCAATACCTCAAATGTGTTGAAAAAATACTTGGTTTTCTGCAGGTAAAGGAGCAACCAGTAAGAAAGAAGCCCCATTCAACCCCTGGCACACCAGAAAGACATGCATTGCCAACAGCAGACAAATGTGATCCACCAAACAAGACTAAGCCTCAGTCTGATGACACAGGAAGCAGAGATGTGCCGACAACGAGACTAAAGAAACCAACAAAAACTATGCTGAAATTGAAAGTTATTCCACAAGTGGCTCCCACTGACAATGACGTGAAAATGTCCTTAAAAGCAGCTGCTAGCAAATGCAAGCAGGTAAGGAAAGGCTCGAGTAATGACAGACAAATTGTGGTCATTCAGAAGCGTAAAACATTGCCCATAGTAGCCACAAAACCGTCTGTGCCCAGATATGATGGTTGTGAAGGTGATGCTCACAAAGACAGTTCCACTACAGAAGAGCCATGCAAACCAGAAGTATGTCTTTCAAAGAGAGACAATATGAGATTTAAGTGCAGTCCTACCACGGAGAAGGTGGCTGCACCATTGACCCCAAAGAAGCGCGCAGAAGATAATCTTTGGAGTCACAATAAGAACTTTAGCCTTTCACCCCGTGTCAAGGTCGTTTCACCTTTGCCCATGTCAGAACGCCCCACTGAAGGGGTTTACACAGTTTCCGTATTGACCAATTTAGCTCAATCTGAAGCTAAATTAGACATAAAAAAAGAGGTGATTTCCTCTAGCCCTAGCAATCAGACAGTCATGTCAACATCACAACAGAGAGAAAGACACAGTTCGCCTGTTGCTGCTGTTTCAAAATGTGTTTCTCCTATTCAAAGAATATCTGTGAGTGGCACAGACAAATCGCCTGCAAATCCCACTTCGGACCTTAAATGTATGCCCACCAAGAAAACTCTCAGGGTAGTTGTCAAAGAAAGTGCAACGAAAAGTGACAATGTACAAAGTTGTGGTACTTTCACAAAGATCAAACGTGTGAAGATAAAACCTCATGCTTGCTCGAAGCGCAGACACAGTTCACCGTTGCCTTATCCATCAGATAATATCACACAGGACAAGTTCTTCCACATATTCGGCCTGGTGAAGAAGTCGGTGCTCGCAAAAGACGTGAGCATCACAAACAAACTGCATCGCGAAGCTGGCGGGAAGCTGCGGCGCATCATCAAGCCGTGCATGAAACCAGAGATGGTGTATCGGCGGCTCGAGTTGGCACGCGGTTGCATCATTCAGGGCTTGCACGAGAAGTTCGAGGCGCTCAACGAGTGGAAGTCTAAGCCTGGAGGACTGCAGGACAAACCCAGGGTGTTCATGTACGATGAACGACGCAAACGCCACGAGATTCTCGAAGACAACAAAGTGGCATTGCTGGCTGCGATCCCAGTTACACAGAGAAGTAAGCCATCGATGAAGGCAGGCAGTGACAGAGCCTCTCCTGCAACGGACGTAGCACTGATGAAAGACTTAAAGGACTCGGCAATTGTGAAGTCAGCACGAAAATTGTGTTTTGACAGTCACCTCGAGAGTCCAAAGCATGCACTGAAGCAGTATTTGAAACCAAGGGCGAAGAAACGGAAACACCTGACATTCGACGGCAGCAGTGATGCTATAAAGACGCTGTGTACCGAAACATGTAGTAGTGACGTCTCAGCAGAGAATCTCTCAAAGAAGGTGGCAGAAAGTCAGATGAAAGATAAGGAGGCTAAGTCAACAGGTGCAGCGATGCCGCCGTCATCACCAGTGCCTTCGAGGCGCAGCGCACGGCAGCAGGGGGGCAAGCGCAAGATGTGGTGTCATCTACTGCGGGCCGCCCCGGATGAGTATATTGTTGACCAGCAGTGGGAGACGGAACAACTGAAGAAAGAGGAGAAGCGGAGAGCCAGGTTGTGGAGAAATGCTGGGGAAGAGAGCGCGGAGGCCTCGCACGAAAACAGCAGCAACGAGGACGACATGTCCAGTAAACACTCAACAACGAGCGACCTTCCAGCCGACCATGACGCGGCTGTGACTCAGAGAAGAAGTGAGATACCAACTGAAGATAGTGCTACGTCCTCTCCACTAGCAAAGAGGATCAAGATTGAACCTGATGGTGAACTGGGGCTTATAGATGAATCCTCAATAAAGGTTGAAGATCAGACCGATGTGGTAAAACACAGGAAGAAAAAGAAGAAGAAAAAGAGACCACCGTTGAATGATGATGGCATGTCGGTACCAGTCAACGTCATCAGTCCAGATGGGCATCCTCTGTCGCAAAACAAACGTGCGATGCTGTTTGAACAATTGAAACCCGTCCTCAACGACATTGTGAACAATAGCAGTAAGTTTGGTGATGATGTCATCTTTGTGCCAAACAACAACAAGGAGAGTCTGGAATGCAACGAGACATTGCCGTACGTGTTCTCTTCCTCCGCTGGTGCCTCTCCCAGTGGCACCTGGGCGGGCAACGAGAGGTATCGCTACGCCGACCACGAGTGCACCATCCCACACATGTGCATGGTGTGCTGGATCAACGACCACATGTACTGCAAGAACATGAAGCGTGTCGCTCGCGACCTGCCCCCCTGTGGCGGCTGCATACATTACATTCCGTGCAAGCACTACCGCCATCTCAAGGACATGCAGAACTACAGTCGCAAGAATATCACGAAACTAACACCCCCGACTGAAAAATCTGCATCAGCGACTTTGAACCGCGGCGATGCAAAGGCATCCCCAACGGATCTCCACAAAGCCCAGCTATCCACGGATGATCTCCTCTGCTATGAGGAGATGTTGGAGTCAGACTCGGACCCCAGTTCTCCAGATACTCCCGCCGGGACGGAGATCTTGAAGGCGCACTTGAAGGCCCGGGCATCTCAGATTGCCAAGAGTCTTGGCGTGAAGCGTTTATCCTCATTGAACAATTTGTTGCCAGAAGTGTTGGTTCTGCCCGCTGAAGACAAGTCTGCAGGTGATCGGGGTGGGGTTGTTGATGTCTGTGAGTACGCAGCAGAGGTGATTCTGTTCAGCGACAACGGGTTTAACTACACACGTGTGCATGAGCCTATGTTGACCGGAGTCCATCCACACCATGTGCCGATGGGTCGGACAGTGCGGGCGGACACTGCGCCTAAGGCGGTGAAGGAAGTCGGCAGCAAGAGCATCATCTCTGCTGTGAAAGACATCAAGATGCCAGGGAAGTTCTGCATCCGTGTCGCGCACCAAGGCGGTGCGGTTAAACCAGGCGTCTCCGCCACCGACGGGCAAAAGGTCATCAAGGTGAAAGTTCAGCGGGTCGAGCCGAAGAAGCTGCTGCTGCAGGCAATGCCATCTGGTGGCGAAATAGATGATAGCAAGATCAGCTCCGAGTTGATTCCAGAGGAACGGGAAATATGTCTGCCTGCGAACAAGAGAGGAGATGCTGACTTTGACAGTGACCTTCTAGGTGGGATCATAGCGCAAGAGGCAATGAAGTTGGTCTCAAGTGGCAACTTCAGACCGCAGCTCTTGAAGCTGACGTTTGATGGAGATGTCACTCTGCCATTCAGTAAGGTCGACGTGAAGAAGGAGCCGGGAATATCGGAAAAGAGGAAGAGCAAGAAGAAGGTGCGGAAGAAACAAAGGGAAGAGAACTTGGGCTTTGAGGAGAGGAACTTGAACTTGGTGGATGAGCCTTGTGTATCGTGGTTGATAGAAACGTTGCCGGAAGACCTCGACGCAATGGTTAAGGAAGATCCTGTCGACCTCATCAGGTGGCCAAGTTCCACTTGTCGGATGGCACATACAAACCAGGAGGAGAGGCTGATGCCATGTGAACATGGCACAGAGGCAGACGCAACAGCTAGCAAGCAGACGACTGTCAAAGAACATCCATCAGATTTACAACAGAAGCATACTGACAGCAAGATGTTGGCGGCAGCTACAGCCCGTGATCTCAGGAAAAAGAAGCCGGAGGTAAGCAAAAAGGTAAACATTTCAAATGTTCTTTTTATAGCTCTCTTCAGAATTGCATTTCCATTAAATATTAAATCCTCATTCTGATAATGACTTCTGTATGTCCCTATTTATGAATGAAATGTGAATCTGAGCTCAGGTTCCTGAATATTTAGGCCAGTTGAATGTGACATTTTCATACAGAATATTAAATTTGTATCACTTGTAATAGTTCTGGCAGAAGTAGAAATGTGTATCAAATACTCTGATTAGCTGGGTATATTCAGTTGACTTGTTTATAATTAAAAAAAATTCTGTGACATTATCCATTTGAAAACTAGTACCCATGTAATGATGTATACTTGCTTACTGCATATATATATATATATATTGTAGATTTGTAAACTATATTGTGCTAGTAGGTGATGAAATGTGTGATCTGTTGCAGCAGTATGGACAGGTGGAGCCGGGGGCAAGCTGTGGGGGCCAGAAAAAGACAACACATCACTCAAAGAAACCTGCAGAAATACATGACAGTAAGTCAACTACTGTTTATGCTATTCTTTTAATATAGGGAGAATTACACTACAGAGCAGATGCTAAAATTATGTGATTTTATTTGAAGTGATATGTGTTGGGTTGGTTAACAAGTGTTTATGGATACGTTGATATGCATCAGAGAGAAATTGGTTCTCAATTGAGACGGTCTACCAGGGCCCCAGGGGTGAAGTGTAGAGTGGTCCTAAGGATTGGGTACTATGCTATATAACAAATTACTTTTACTTACCGATATACACATGCACACACACTTTAAGTCTTCAAGAGTATACTGCTAAACACTAAACAGTGATACTTCACTATCCTGCAGTTTGTAACATTGCTATTGGATAAAAATAATAAATACATAAGTTAATAAAATAAATAAATAAAACTAAATAAAAACTTGCAGTCCGTGATTAAAACAAAACATGCATCTATAATGTCAGTTACTGTATGACTGGGAGAGCGGCTCTGGAATATTTCTGCAACTGCTTCCTGTGTGAGTGAGTTCCACAGAGGGAGAGATCGTACATAGAACGAGTGCTGGTAGGTCGGGCAGGAGGCTGGCAGTGTTCATAGTTTGTGCTCGTGTTTTCGTCTGGTGCGGTCATCTGCTTGGTAATGATGGTAGGGAAGCTGATGCACACTAGTCCATGGTGAATTTTAAAGAACATAGTGGCATCTCTTAACCGATGTCTTGTGTATAAAGTGTCCCACTTCAGGTTAGCGCACATAGTTGTTACACTTGAGGTGCTGCAATAATCGCGAGTGACAAAAAGCAAGTTTCCACAGCACTTGCTCTATTGTCTGAATACCAGTCTTGGTGCAAAGTGCCCAGGCACTAGTAGCATACTCAAGCATTGGTCGGACGAGTACCTCGTATGCTGTTTCCTCACTTGAGATGGTGCTGCATGCTGTGTTCTTTTAACTACGCCAAGTGCCATTCTGCATTTTGTTGATGTGTGGCTGCCAGGATAACTTTCTGTCGATGGTAACATCCAGGTAGTCCTGATTGTCAGTTCGTGGTATCTGTTGTTTCTCCATGTAGTAACATAGACTACTGCAGAGACCCGTCATTAGGAGGGCTGAGTCGGCCGGGAGCGGATAAGAATTGAGTCAATCCATCATTTGGACGGGTAATAAATTAAGGTTTCTTTGATGGCCAAGAGGGCCTGATGCAGAGACCCGTCACCCCGACATTTGGACGCGGATTGAGTCATTTGGAAGTGGGTAAGAATTTTTACTTACTGGTAATGACCCGCCCTACGCTATATACGACGGGCTGTGTGACGGGCGCCGCACGCGCGGAGCCTTTCTCTGATATTGGTACAGCCGTCACAGGGCAGTTCCTGGAAATACTCTACGCACCAGTGGCGTGTGTATAGTTTGTCACAATATTCAAATGGATACTGTTTTAATGCAACAGTGTAGACACATTGTTAATTACTGCTGTCAGTCAAAAACTGTGGCGATTCGGCCAAAATTACGACGGCATCATTTTAGCCGAGTTTACGGACGATTTCCTTGTTATTTTAGTATTCGCGTGCTGGCCCGTTATTCTCCGTATGCAAATACGAGTATTCGGGAGCATTCAGGGTTTTGGCGCCCAATATACTGAATGCACGTGCTTTGTTATTTCCCTAGAGGAGTCCAGTTAATTGAAAGCACGTGACATTATCAATTGAAACTGCAATATAGCATATTTGTTTTCGCCGTGCCACCTACCTTCGAAGAAATGCCGAAATGACATTATACATTTTTTTAATTAAACACAACGGAAATTACGGTGACTGTCATTGTTCACCGAGAAAACGATAGCATGAACGGAGTGGAGACTGCGCCAGTGGCTGTGCCTGTGTTGTCGGTGATACCTCTGCCCGTGTCGTCGTGTTCAGTGTCGTCACCTCTGCCCGTGTCATCGCGTTGGGAGTTTTATGGGGGATGCCGCCACTGCAATATCGTGCCTATAATAATAATACATTTATTCGTGATAAAAAAATGTACAATTCAACTAAATCAATGTATATAAGTTACTGTGTACATAAAACAGTAAGCAATGAGCGCAGCTCGTCAATGGCTAAAAAAGAAGAGCTACCCGCATTACCTATATTATGTAATACATCTTTTGCAAATGAGACTACAAACTAGTTCATCATCCAGGCCCTCCTGGTAGTGGTCTTGAGTCATACCATAAAACTGATTAGACTTCATTCGAAAGAATGTCATGGCATCAAGTTTGAATTTGGACATGACATAGTTAAAACTTTTAGACGTGTATGACCCACTACCTTGAAGGGCTAACTATTTGAACTGGTAAAATTTCCGGGCACATGATCCATGGCGCTGTCAGGACGGGCAAACATATTATGCTGCTTTAGTCCCTGTGTAGTAATCATAGATCGATGGCTTCCTCTTGGTGGTAACTGATAGGATGGCACACTTTGATACATTAAAGTCCATCTGCCATGTCTTTGCCCAATAGACAAGTTTGTTCAGGTCGGATTCAAGTGCAAAGTGGTCAGCTGGAGTGTGTATTGGACGGTAAACAATACTGTCGTCAGCAAACGTGTGTATTTGTGAGTCCAATCCTTCTGCGATGTCGTTATTGTTCATAGCAAAAGCAGCATTAGCCCCAACACTGTTCCTTGTGGGACTCCAGAGAGGACGTCAGCTGACTGATGACAACTTGTTGACTGCGAGAACTGAGAAATGCACTGATCCAGGAATTTGTTTTTCCACTGATTCCATAGTACACTGTACTGGATTTTGTGGAGAAGTTTGTAGCATTACTAAAGTCCAGGAAAACGACATCTTTTCGCTTCTTTTGGTTGATGGAGTAGTCCAATTCTTGCACAGTGCTGACAAGTTGCATCTCGCAAGACAGGCCCTTCCGGAAGCTATATTGATTCGGATGTAATATGTTGTTGTAATCTAGGTGGCAACCGATCTGATTCGGATGCAATATGTTGTTGTAATCTAGGTGGCGACCGATCTCATTCGGATGCAATATGTTGTTGTAATCTAGGTGGCGACCGATCTCATTCGGATGCAATATGTTGTTGTAATCTAGGTGGCGACCGATCTGATTCGGATGCAATATGTTGTTGTAATCTAGGTGGCGACTGATCTGATTCGGATGCAATATGTTGTTGTAATCTAGGTGGTGACCGATCTGATTCGGATGAAATATGTTGTTGTAATCTAGGTGGCAACCGATTTGATTTGGGTGCAATATGTTGTTGTAATCTAGGTGGCGACCGATCTGGCTACACACAGTGTGTTCCATTATTTTGCATGTGATGCATGTAAGTGAAACCGGTGTATAGTCAGATGGTTTTGCCTTGTCACCCTTCTTATAAATGGCCGATATGCATGCTTTGGACCAATCGGATGGGATAGTGCCTTTGTTGTAGGACTGTTGGAAGACCAAAAACAACTATTTTACATCACAAGAAACCTCATTGGCAATAGTGGCATAATGACAATGCCATCGTATGTGTGTCCGGTGGACATGGCACAATGCTTTGGTGATCACTTTATTGAGAAAGTTTCTAACATCAGAAAATACATCGTCGGCTGCGGTGAGGATCGTTCGGACATTATGTTGGCTGCTATGAGCAACGACACGGCATACAGTGGTGTCCCACTAGTCTGCTTTGAGATAGTCACTGAATCGGACGTTGAACGATTAGTTGCATCCGTTCCGGTTAAGTCGTGTGAATTAGATCCAGTACCGACGTGGCTGCTAAAACAATGTTCGCATGAGTTAGTTCCACTAATCACTGCTACGATAAATGCGTCTCTCACCTCAGTAAATGTACCTGCTGACTTCAAGCATGCAATCGTTAAACCACTCCTGAAAAAACCTACGTTGGATAAATACATTTTGAGCAACTACCGGCCAGTGTCGAACTTGCCATTTGTGTCGAAATTGGTTGAGAAAGTCGTTGCAAAACAAATTGGCACGTTGATGAACATGCTCTGCACGACCCTTTTCAGTCTGCATACCGTCGTGGACACTCCACAGAAACAGCTCTACTCCGTGTCAAGAATGACATTGCCGCGACACTGGATAGGAAATGTACAAAAGTTCTCGTGATGCTTGATTTGTCGTCCGCGTTTGATACAGTCGATCATGAGTTGTTGATGACTCGACTTGAACACTCATTCGGTATCACCGATAAGGCGCTTGCGTGGCTGAAATCATACATTAGCGAACGGTATCAGAAAGTGGCAGTAGGAAGTCGGTTGAGTCAATCTTGGCGTGTGGCGTCCCCCAAGGGTCGGTGTTGGGCCCTACTTTGTATTGCATGTACACCAAACCTATCGGAGATATTGTAGCTAAACACGGCATGGAGCATCACTGTTGTGCTGATGACATTCAAATCTACTGCACGGTTGAACGAGATGAATCAATTGTGGCGGCACTGGCTAAGGTGGTATTGTGTGTTGCGGAAGTGGCTGCATGGTTGACTAGAAACCAGTTAAAACTGAACACAGAGAAATCCGAGGCGATCGTTTTTTCTCCAGCGAAGAAATGCGGCAGTCTGCCTGCCAATGTATACATCACAGTAGCCGGCCATCGAATTCAACCATCGTCGTGCGTGCGTAGTTTGGGTGTGCTATTTGATAGCAACCTAAAAATGGAACAGCAGATTGCCAACACTGTGAAAAGCTGCTACTATCATATTAGAAACATTGGGCGAATTCGGCCACATCTGACGGAAGAATCATGCAAGACACTTGTTCACGCACTAGTGACATCCCGTTTAGATTATGGGAATGCACTTCTTTATGGTCTCCAACACACGGTGATGCAACGTCTACAAAGGTTGCAGAACTGTGCCGCTCGCCTAACTATTCGCACGAGGAAATACAAACACATCAGGCCTGTGTTGCAGTGTTTACACTGGCTACCCGTTCATTTGAGACCGACCTACAAAGTGCTGGTGTATACATATTGTGCCTTGAATGGTCTTGCGCCGGACTACATAAGTGAGTTAATTGGCTACCGTCCCATCAACAGAACTCTACGATCTACCTCACAGCCTCGACTTTTGTTCGTACTGGCCTCACAAACTGTTACTCATGGTGATCACTGTTTCGCGGTTTGCTCGGCGGTTCTGTGGAACAATTTGCCTCCTACACTCAGGACAGCAACATCATTACAAGTATTTAAAACACTTTTGAAGACTCACCTTTTTAAACAAGTGTTTTTTATAATTCACCGAAGAGGACATTTTATGTGCTTTCTATTGATAAATATATTTTTTGTTTTATTAGTTTCTTAACATATTTATGGTTATTCTTCTTGTATAAATGAATGTATTTATAGTAGTTTTTAAGAATGTCTTAATTTATTTAAACGTTTTTTTTAATGATCTCTCTTTTTTTTAGTAACTGTATTTAAGGTAATGTTATATTTTTTACATATTTATTTCTTAGTTAGCATTTCATTTTATGTAAAATACTATTATATACATGTGCATGTAGGTAAAGCGCTCGAGGGCAATTTTAATTGATTGGGCGCTATATAAGTACTTTTATTTATTTATTTATTTGGAAGATGATGGAGAGGACACCGGCGATCTCCATGGCAGTCTCCTTCAAAATTCTTGTCGGGAGTTCATCGGGGCCAGCAGCTTTCGTTTAGTTGATATCCTTCAACAGAGTCTCAATCCCAGATTGTGTGAAACGAATATTGTCCATCTTGTGGTAGGGAGACGGTTCTTTATTAGCAAATGTCTGCCATCATCGTATGTGAAGACTGACACAGACTGGTTGTTAAGACACTCCGCCTTGGCTTGACTGGTGATGTGGAAACTCTCTGCATCAGAGAGTATAGGTATACCCAAGTTTTCAGTTCTGTTGAGTTTCACAAAACACCAAAACTTCTTCTGATTTCCTTCATCAAGCAGGCTAGCTCCAACAACATCTCTGATGTAGTCGTCGTGGGCAGATCTAATAAATTTCTGTATGTGTTTCTGTTTCATGCAGTAGGCAGACCAATCTTCTTGCTTCTTGGACTTTCTTGTTTTACAGTAATGCCTGTCCCTACGGATTTCACTTCTAATGTTGCTGGTGATCCAGGGCAGGTTACGTTTACTTTTGGAGCTAGATGTCAGGACGTGTGTAGTGATGGGTTGGTGTAATGCACCCTAGAATGACTGCTAATTCTGATCTGGTGTTCTGGATGTGGGATGGACGACAAATGTAGTGAGCACTGCAAGATGAATTCATTCCGGGTACGACTTCTACATGGGACACAAGGTTAGGGTTTGTACTAAACACCAAGTCTAACACAGCATTCGAAGAAGGTCTTGTAATTTCACATTGATGCTGTGTAAGATTTAAATGTTCCTTGATATCGAGAAGCTTTCTAGTGTTTGCAGCATTTTTGGATGTCTACACATACACTGTGTTCTGTCAGGGATTCCTCTAGATGCTTTAGATGTTCAAGTTGTGCTCTAGGCGGTTGGTAAAAAGAGCCCAAATATAGTTTTTTGGGATCATGGTAGTTCAACGGAACTCCAAACACATTAATTTTCTTTGGATAATTCCGTTTCCTCTGTGGTCAAACCTCTATGTGTTGTCAATCTCGGACTCACATCCCAGGATAACGTGTGGATTGCGATCAACTATGGCACGGAATTTGCAGTTCTTTATATTGCTTTTGATACTGTTGCAGTTCATGGAAAGGATCTTGAGAAAAGATGGGCCATGTATGAGGGGTTGTCGTTGAGTAGAGCTGGCACTATTTGGGCCCATGTCCACCACTGGGCCAGTAATGTTCATGCTGGTGGATGGCATTGTCTGAGATCACAGGCATTGTCTATGACTGCCAGTGGTCCCTCTCTATCATGGTGACGCACATGCGCATGCACATGCGCGTGCACACACACATGCACCCAAGTGCACCAACTTACCCACATATGCCGACCTGCACATGCACGCACATATACACGCAGTTGTAATGAATCATGGGAATACTGTATTGTCACGTTCTTCTTGGTACCCTTGGTATTTGTGATAAGTTGGAAATACTGCATGCACTGTACATAATGTGGAGGGTAACGTGTAGCTTATGTAGTAGTGGTTGTAGTTTTATAATGTGTGTATGTGCCTATGAACGGGTTGGTCCCGGAGATATGGCACTTTAGAAATGTTAATATAAATAATGTCAATTTGGTTTGCTTTTTAAATTTATGTGTCAAAGCACTGGGCTATCGATTGCTAGAGCAAACCACAGCAGAAATATTCTACCTCATGTTTCACACTGTCATAGGTGTCTTGAGGGCTCCTAACTTTTGTCATATTCCTTTAGCCTCACACAAACAGACTGAGAAGACATCCTTACTACCTCCAGTTGAATGCGACACTACAAAACGAGAAGAGGAAGTGGCTCCCCTTCAACTCCACGAGGATCAATGTGCCAAGAAGTAGGTCCTATAAGAATCTTACAAAACCTGATCTAAAATTTGAATTCTTATAAATTGAACATTTGACCATCATTACAATAATAAATGTTTGAATACGAAGCATAATGTGTCTGCTTTAATTATTCTAGTAAATCCATGATACAAAATCATTATTAATTTAATTGTGCTATGAAAATTAACAAAGAACTTAAACATTTACAACAATTATCACATTTAATTTTACCTGAAATAAAAGTTCCATTAATAGATGCACCTCTAAGTTGCTGTTTTGCAATCCAGTCATGGGATAAACAGCAGCATGTGAAATTCATTAAAAAAAAAAGAATAATTTTATTGGTTTGTTCAACTGAGCCTTTGTCCATGAAAAGATGTTTAATTAACATGAATGTTATTGTTCTACGGCACGTGGTGACTGGAATAATAAAATGGATCCAACACTTGCAATTCATTAAGGTGCATCACTTTGCCAATTCCCATAATATGTTAAACTTTAAAGCAAATTGATACAGTGGCAACACCTGGCCAGTGATATGTGTTTCTACCACTTGATGCTAGTTTGGATTGTAAAAGTCGTAAGTCTCGTGCCACATTGTGGTAAGGTGGGAATGCTTTGAACCAGTGCTAAATGCATAAAATGTTTTTGGACGTGGCAAATTTATGAAACCATGCCTTAGATATGTGATGTAATGAACAAGCAAACAACGTCAATGAATGGTATACTGGTGCATGTGATTGATCAAGTAGACGGCAAAGCACACTGAAGCGGCATCTTTGTATCACGAATGCTCGTATGACATGCATTGACGTTGTCTACTAATTGTTTATCTTTTATTAATGTTGTCCCCAGGACAGGACTATGGTGATTTCAACCAACACGCTTTATAAGAGATATTCTTCCGTTAGGTTCTGTACAGTTTATAAGACATGTTTTTCTGTTCGTTTCCGACTTCTGAATGATATTCCGGGCAACGTTCTGTTGTTCAGACTGAGTGTTTCTGTTATGCAGGCGACACACGGAAGGGATGGAGGACACCAACAATCTACTACATGGCGAACCGCACGTTGAAACAACTGATAAGGTGGACCCGCTGGTATCAGGCGACATCAGCACTGCCACCAGTAATGATGACACAATTGCTGTAGATCATATCATCGGCATTGGTGACCGTGACGTCAGGACTGTCACTGATAGTGCTAGTGCAACGGAATGTGACACGATTGCTATGGATCAGGTTGGCACCAGTGTTGATAGTGACATCCACACTGTCACTAATAGTGCTGACACAGTAGATAGTGACACAAGTATCATGGATCATGCCATCGGCAATGTTGAGAGCAACATTAGGATTGTCAGCAGTGGTGCTATAACAATAGAAAGTGACACAAGTACTGTCTGTCAAGTTGTCAGCAATATTGACACTGTCACCAATAGCACCTGTGCAATGAAAAGTGACACAGGTAATGTCAATCAAGTTGTTAGCTATGTCGACACTGTCACCAACAGCACCTCTGCAGTGCAAAGTGACACAAATACTGTTATTCAGGTTGTCAGCAATGTTGACACTGTCACTAATAGCGCCTGCGCAATGGAAAGTGACACAATTACTGTGGACCAGGTTGTCGGTACACATGACAGTGATGTTGGAAGCTTTGACAGCGGCATTGCCAGTTTTGACAGCGCCTTCAGCAGTACTGATTACAGTGCTGACCATGCTGACAGCGGTGTTAGCAGTAGCAAAAGTATTATCAACACAACTGTCGGTGCTGATAGTAGCATTGGTGTTGACAACACTCCAAACAGTGGTGTCAACATCGATGACGGTGACATCAGTGGTAGTGTCATTGGCGGTGTCATCAACGTCAGTGGTGGTGTCGACGTCATTGACAGTGTCACCAACGTGTCTGTAGCCGACACATGTGAACTTACAGAAGTGTCGGTGGCATCAACTATATCGATCAACTCCAGCACACAAAATGGCGCCACTGATGGGTCAGAGGCCACCTTGTCAAGTCCATATCAGAATCAAATGACTCTGGACGAATTTCTTGAGTTGATGACGCTGGCGGGCGTGACGGCTGACGAGATCGCGTCACTTCGACAACAGTTGGTGTGTGTCAGGGAGAATGAGGTGATTGAATTGGTGACAGCAAGTCCTCAACAAACTGTCTGTGATCAACTGTCAACATCTGGTGAGGTTGACGCTGAACAGGAAAATGTGTCAACAGCGTCGACTCCCGTATGTGTTAATGGTCAGAACCTCGGCAGTTCGCAAGAGCTGTGCGACAGTGTCGAAATGGAGGTCTCCGAAAGCACAGTGGTGACACACGATGATGTACAGATGGTCGGCAGCAAAATTGAAACTGAAAGCAGTATTGTGGAAGGTCAGGCAGACGACCTTGGACCGTTTGTGATATGTGACGGTCAAATTGTACATTATGATGCTCAAACAGGGGTCTTAATGGCGGTGGAAGGTGCGGCTCTCGAAGAGGTGTCGGAATCGGTCGTCGGTGAAACAGCGGACATTGCATACTCCACACAGAAGAGCTACGTGTTTGCCAGCGATGACCTGTGTCAAAGTGTAGATTCGTCTAGTATGGATGAATGCGACATTGCTCAAATTGCATCGCAATCGTTAGCATAGTGACCTAGTCACAAGACTTTGGCAAACCGTATCACCCAATCGTAATGTCTGGCCTGTATATCGTAAAAAAAAATTGATTTGTCTCCTTTCTGTATATTGTCTAATTCTGTACATGTTCTCTTACAGAGTCTGTATATTGTCTAATCCTGTACTTGTTCTCATACCTGTATATTGTTTAATCCTGTACGTGTTCTCATACCTGTATATTGTCGCAGTGTCCAGGTTTCTTGGTAGGTTCTGGTAGTTTTGGTGCTTCAAACGACACGTTCAAATGCAGGCTAAAATTGAGTATAAGCAGTGCATGAAATTTGTTTTTGTATTTAAAAATCTTGTGACAAATTGTCCCTGGGTGTCCACATGTAACAATTTTACACATAGATCTGTTTGTTTTGTATATATGGGAAACACTGCAAGTGGCAGAACGCAAAGGCAGCTAGCATCAATGTGTCTAATGCTCTGGTCACGTGCTTTGTGAAACAAAGCTTAATAATTCAGTACGTTCATTTGAATAAAACTTACGCTTAACAAAGTAAATTTGGGAGGTATAACTGCACAATACAATATCATGTCAGTGTTATAGGTACAACGCATTTTTATCATAACTTACAGTATGAATTATATCAATTTTAACATCTCAGCCTCTCGGATGTGTACTAATAAACACAAATTTGATTATGTAACTTCAGTCTCGATAAATTGTTTCAAAATCTCTGAATTCTTGATACATGGTTGCATTCAGTGATTAAATTGTTTAATTTATATCAAATTAAAATAAATTGAAGTAACTATCCATGGACTATTTTGAATGTTTGCTTGACGTACTAAGCTCAAGACTCATTAGGTTTTACATATACAGTAACAAATATTGTTATTTAATGGTGTCTGAAATCGTTTGCCTAATTTATATTACAACGAAACAGGTGTGTTCAGTTACAAATTTACATTTGTAAATTATACACACCACTAACATTAATGAGTTACAAGTATAACAGTAATGCAGTACAGTTACAGATGTAACTATAATGAATTACAGATATACAGTTGAAATTGGCCCAACTTTTGTTGGGGCAGTAGTGGTGTAAGATTAATTTGTCACTAGACGTTTGCGATAGCAAGTATAACATGCTCAAAACATGCTCTACTCCAAATTGTAACAGTGATGAAATACACGGTTACTCCTATGACATTAATGAGTTGCATGCATAACAGCAATGCAGAACAGTTACACGTGTAGCCATAATTAGTTACACAATGAATTACGTCTTTACAGTTGTAATTGGTCAAACCCTGGTTGTAGCAATCAGGGCAGATAAATTTGTGGTTGTAATCGCAAGTAAAACATTCTCTGTAGTTTACCTTTGAGGTGTGATAACAGTGGACTCCTTAAAGCATATTTGTTTCATTTCTGTAGACAGATTCTAGTTCCTTTTGGGCTTTCAGTATGACGTAAGATTGGTTCCTATGAATGTGCTCAAGGACCTATCGCTCAGTGCAGTGGAGTAGTCGACCTATTCGTATTAGTAACATATACAGCATGTCTGTATGTAGGGCTCATTCTGAATGGTAAATATACTTAGCTAACAGACATTGTGTACTGTAAAACATTGTATCTGTTCATATGCTTTCGCACCAGTTTGCATTGCTGGTTTAGAATGCAAGACATCCCATATTTTTATGGCTAAAATCCATATTTTTGTCTTGAAATTCTACCTAAAGCCATAAAAGTCAGTGTAATGTGTGTTTGGGTTAACGAATTTGTAACATTCCTATGCCGTGTGTCGTCATTTACCAGGCTATGAAATATAATAACATCGAATGGAATCTGTTGGATTTCGCTGAAATTATTTACTGCTGCCATTTATCAATGAAATATAAACCAAAAACTTAATCCGTTTTGTTTTGTCAGGAATTTGCATCACATCAAAGGTAATTCCTTTCGATATCTCACTATAAGTTTGGTACTTGATTTTATACTTGTATGAAGAATACCAGAAAATATGTACTTTATCACCAATTTTCCATTTCAAGCCAATCCAATTTAAAACAGGGTCGTATTCTGGATCGTATTCCTCCACAAATTCACACAATGTGGTTTGTCTGCCTTGTGCTTCAGGACTACTTTATGTTGCCGTGTCAATGTATACTCATATAACTGGTGTGTGATTGGTCAATGCTGTGTGGCTACATGTGGTGCCACCTCTCGACAGAATGAGAAAGTATCAGACAAAAAATGGAGGTGGTTATAGCCTTATTGTGTGTCACGTTTACCTGTTTGCAGCTATCTCATGATTCACTGTCGCTGTCTGTCAACGTGTAAACATGAAATGACGATGGCATCACTGATTAAGAGATGTCATCCAACGTAATCTAGTTTAACTTATTATTTACTTAAAGACGTATTTTAACTGTCACACACTTGGACATGAGTCACCGACACTTAGCAGTGATCCGTTTCTTTTGGTGCCTTCTCCGGTGTATAGCGTGTTTAATGTGTTATGTCAGTTCCATGTCCGTGTGTAAATGTAGCTAAACGTAACCGATTTAGACAAATTTACTCTCATTTTATGTTACGTTTGGAGCGTCAGTGGCTACAGTCGGACCTGTGATATGACATGTTTGTGTTGTAATCTCTCTAAATGAGTACACGACTGTCTCTGTATTTGCCATTAGACAATAATGGTCAAGATTCTGTCACTGAGATAGTCACAATGAACCCGTTGTCACAGCGAATTGTGAAATTGCATTATTAGTCACTCAACATGGATTTGCCGTAGGATTACATTTTTACAAGAAACCATATCTGACAACGATAACAATGTAATTACAAGCGTGTGAACCATGATGTTTTATGCAAACTTGGTATGCAAACAACGGACTGCTGTTACAGTTAACGATCTTTATCATTTGTTTTTGTGAAGATGTTAGCGTTTTGTTGCAAATATGTGACTGTAGTGATTCATTTATAAATATCGTTTTGTGTCTATTTGTTTGTCGTTTTTGGTTATCTACAGCTGAGAACAGTTTAGTGTGATGATTATGCAGTTAGATTTTAATGGTTCCCGACTAATTCCGAGGGAGTACCCACTATCAAAATAATCTGTAAAATAGCTTATATCCACTGATGGCGCAACAAGGCCAGAGCAACTGTTGCCACCATTACAATATTTTGATATGAAATTTGTTCTTGGTGACCATTTATTTTTTGCTGTCACCAGTTACGACATTGCATGCAGCCAATAATAATTTTGCCATAACTCCACAGTGGTGCTCTCTTGGGAAAGTCTCACCATTCAGTTTGTCCATTAAAAAATGTAAATAAGTCCCTTTGTTTTTTCAATATGCAAATTGGTAGATCAGAGGCCAATGGCCAAATAAAAGAAAAGAACGTATAAAGAGACCAGTGGATATCGGTTCCTGGGAGGAGATACATTTACGACACGCCACAATTAGCGTATTAATGTATAGATTTGTAAAACATGGCTGCAAGTTAATGAATTGACCAAATAAATATCATTTTACAGGTATGTTTGTATATGTAGTATAAATAGTGGTCTTTCTGTAGCATATTACATGGTCGTATCCTATACAAATTGATTATAAATATAGTGTACAAAATATAATTTGTAATGGTAAATCTTTTGAGCAGGTACCACGCAATAAAAATTTGTGGCAATTAAGAATGTTTGACCTATTGGGTGGTATTTTTTCCAATAAAATAAAGCATGTTGTAAGTCGATAAATACTCAAAGCATATGAAGTTTAAAGTAAAACTGCTGTCATAATATTAACCAAAAAAACGTGCGTTATTTTATGCAAAACCGTTACTCTAAACCTAAGCAAAGACCACCAGTTTCTCTGTGTGAAACAAGTAGCCCCCTACGCCCTGAGTCGGTCCAGTCTCTGACTCTGCGATGAACTGCGAATTCCCTTGAAATTCTACTTTTTAGTCCTTTGGGCCGAAGATCCACCGGACTATTGCCATCACTCTGCGTCCGCTGTGCGCCGTTAGCTGCCGTATTTCAGAAACCGTTCAGTAACTTTTTCTCAAATTTTGCATAGGCGTATCTTGGGGTACTGTCACTATGCACGAGAAATCTGTATTTGATTGAATCGTTATAAGGGCCCCCCAGGGCCGAAACAACTGGTAATTTGTCAAATTTTGCCTATTTTTTCCCAAAACTCTTCAGTAACTTTTTCTCTACTTTTGCATATACATTTCATGTGGTAGTGTCATCAAGAAATCTGTATTTGATTGAATCATTCTCAGGGCACCTAATGGTCCCCCCAAAGGACCCAAAAACTGGTAATTTTTCACATTTTGCCTATTTTTTCTCTCTAAAACTCTTCAGTAACTTTTTCTCTAATTTTGCAAAGACATTTCATGTGGTAGTGCCACTATACACAATAAATCTGTATTTGATTGAATCATTCTAAGGGTACCAAAGGTCCACTAAAATGCAAAATTTGCTAACTAAATTGTTACTGCAGGAGAACAGCTCTGCAGCTCTATTTAAAACTGGCTGGCTACACCCCGTCACACAACTAATCCCTTTTCCTACAACATCTGTCCCATGCGGAGTCTGCGTCTTGCATGGATCAGAGGTTGTCTTTTCTGTTATTTAAAAAACTGTTCAGTAACCTTTTCTCTAATTTTGCATATACGTCTCTTAGGGTAGTGTCACTGTACACAAGCAATTTGTGTTTGATTGAATCATTCTAAGGGCACCTCAGGGCCTCCCAAAAAGCTAAATGTTCACATTTTGTCTGTTTCTGCATGGACTAGGTTGGCAGAGTACCAATTTATTGTGTATTACAAATAAATAGCAGAGTATCTGGATAAAATCCGACAGTATTTTTTAATAACACATTAACTAATATATACAATATTCACGAAATGGTCTATTCGAACACTTTATTTCCATGTGTATCTTCACTGGCATGCATATAGTCTAGAGAGCTACTAAACATGTCAACACTACTTCCATCATAACTCGTAATGATCTGTAACTATGATTCACCAAAAAACATTTCATAAATAATTACAAACTCACAATATAGTCCAAAGAACTTCAGGGCCTCTTGGCCCATTAAAAAAACAACAACTTCGCATCCCCCGTTGAGGCAAAACAGTTCCACTTGAGGCAAGTATTTTGCTTCAGGGAAAAACCATTTTGTTTTGGAGACTCAACATGAAATTAGGATGCAGTTGGAGGTTGTTTTAGCCTCAATACAAGGGTGTGTAGTTGGAGGCTCGAGGATGCAGTTGGAGGTTGTTTTAGCCTCAAGACAAGGGTGTGTAGTTGGAGGCTCGAGGATGCAGTTGGAGGTTGTTTTAGCCTCAAGACAAGGGTGTGTAGTTGGAGGCTCGAGGATGCAGTTGGAGGTTGTTTTAGCCTCAAGACAAGGGTGTGTAGTTGGAGGCTCGAGGATGCAGTTGGAGGTTGTTTTAGCCTCAAGACAAGGGTGTGTAGTTGGAGGCTCGAGGATGCAGTTGGAGGTTGTTTTAGCCTCAAGACAAGGGTGAGTAGTTGGAGGCTCGAGGATGCAGTTGGAGGTTGTTTTAGCCTCAAGACAAGGGTGTGTAGTTGGAGGCTCGAGGATGCAGTTGGAGGTCTAAATGGGCGGAGTCTGAGATTTTGGGGAGCTAAAGGGGATGCAATGGAGGACTAAGAGTTGAGCACTGGGCAGTTAGAGGTTTATTTTGTAGCTTGCAGTCGTGGTTCGAAAAATGTACCCCAAATCGTCCATGCCTCGGGTCTGTGTACATTTTATTATATCTATGTCACTAACGTAGACCTCTGTGTTACTAAAGTAAGCTGACACCTAAATGTGTAAAATTCTGACCTTTCGAGATCACCGACTTAAATCAGAGTCGTGCTTTCATACTGCCTATGCAGCTCGTTTGCGGCTCAAATGGGTAATGTACACGCAGTTCGCACCACAGCCAAGAGCCCAGGCAGAAGGTTTGTTATGTATTTTCGTTCATTCATCTGCAAACCTATACATTTTTGGAAACTTTATGATATAGTGAATCTGAAAACCAATGTTTAAATTTTTTCTCAGCTGTTAAATCACCCAGCCTTCTGAGTTTGGTGGCTAAACCTACATATTGAGGGGCAAGGAATCCAATACAACTGGAAAACTACTTATGGATTTTGAGATTGACCAACCCTTTTGTTTTGATGCGCCTCTGAGCTTGGTTTCCAAGGATTTAGGCGCAATAGAAGTTATCTTATTATTATTATTAATATAATCAATTACAATCACCTAAGCATAATGAAATTATTAGTTTTATTACAGTTATACATGATATGACTGAATACTGTACATGTAGCATGGCGCGCAAACATGTGTACATTGGAAACATGTGCCTATCTTTTAATTTATTCACATCTTATAACCATCATACCAGCATCACTACACAGTTGCGTGTATTTTATACATATGTCTGATTTGTTATAATACTGTTGTGACCAGGTATACTGCACATTAGTTATCACTATCGTCATCGGATACACGATTTTCAAAGTGTGAATCATCGTCATACTCACTCTGTGTGCTACACAAGCAGAGGTACGTGCATCGCAATTCTTTGCATTTGCAGGAACACCTCTGTGACGAACCGTCTCCTTTGCATTGGCATCGTACCATTTCAGTGATGGCCTTGGGTGCTTAGCAGCTATTTTTGGACCCACTAAGCAGTGCTGGCCTGGCCCCACACCCTAGCCTGCAAGTGTACTCTCAGTATGTGATGGTTGAGCGGCCCAATTGTAGGTGGTAGCTTGTCACTCTCTGCCATGTGTTTACAGAAGAGGTGCCATCGCAGTTCTGGAATTCGCTTGATCTAGATGCCCTTCGGATAATATGCAGCGCAAACGACTTTCGCTAAAGTAGACTGCAGATCTTCTGTCACTTCACTGGCTGCTGATAACATAACAAGGGCATTGATCACGTCAGCGCCGGCCTCATAAAAGATCTTGAACCATGTAACTTTGCCTATTCTTGTAAACTTCCCTGTATTGTCTGTCCCAAAGAAGGCATGGAATGCCGGCAATGCTTTGGCCCTTTCTGCACCGAGAGCTGTCCAGAATGGCTCAATCGGCAGCACACCCGATGCCATCGACATCGAGGTCTTCCTCGGCAGCAGATCATAACTATCTATGATCAGCACAAGTACATCGGTGTCTGGCAAGAAGAACATCAGCTGAACATCTTCCCTTGGGCTCCTTTATGCTATCAAGACAGCCTGATAGATCATTAAGGTGTTTGTTTCCTCATGGTTGTTGTCTTCAAAGCGAATGTCGCTGTTGCTCCTTGTTCGCCCATATGCTGAAGTGATAATCAACTTGGGCGAATCTCGGTTGTACTGTAAAGTTTTCTCAGCCAGGCACTCTGTGAGATCACCTTTAATCTAGTTATGGGACTGGTAATGGCTCATGGTGATGTGTTTTATGCTGGTATCATCCAGGACTTGTTACTGGATTGGGTCATTCCCTCCATGTCTCTTTTCCCTGGTTGTGCTCTTCAATGAATCGACCTTGTAGATGTCAAAGATTAGAATGATTTCATCATAGCCTCTTGTGAGGTCCATTACTCTGTCAATGGAACATTCACTGAGATCCTTCACTGCCGCCATGGTTGCTTTCTTCTTCGCCAGTTTCTGAACAACCACCATGCCATCTACGACCGCAATCTTCCTATGTAGATAAGGAACCATCGACTTCAGCAGATGCCAAATCCAAGGCTCCATCATCTGGTACATTAATATGCGTCTCGCTTGTAGCCGTCTGAGAGTTATCGGTGTGAGTTTCTGTTGTTGCCAACTGCTCAAGGACATGGATGAGCTTGGACTTGTCGTTGCATGGCAACACTGAGCCGCTTGGAGCAAACAGTGCCCTTGGCGTCAGGTCGTAGTTGCTGAAACAGTGCTTCTGGTCAATATATCTACTTGACCGGGCAAGGTCCACCAGTCTGCCATACATGTAAGTCCTTGGTTTCCCGCAGATCTACTCTCTTGTCACGGATCTTGACTGCAAGCTTCTTGCTGTCAGACATGTACATCTTGTTGTTTTGTTTCTTGAGAGGTGCCCGCACGCTGACATTCCCATTTATCCTCTCTGCCACATAGTCTTCATACAGCTTCTGTCCAGTCTCGTCCATGTTCAGGTTCTGTGGAACGAACTCGCATGGAATGTATGCATGAGTAATCTAATGCGACCTTCAACAGCGAATGGACAGCAGGCTTGGATTCAAATGCGTGTGAGCGCATTTAAATGGAAACGTTTGAAAGGATTCAAATGCAAATGCGAGTGTTTTTTATACTGCAAATACAAGTGTTTTTTATAATAATAATAATATTTTTATTTTGTTAAGCGTCACATCCAATGTTGTTCACGGCGCTTTACAACGATATATAAATATATGTTAAAAATAACGCATTTGAATAAAAACAATTGTTATATCATAGATAAAATGAACTAATAATAATAGTAATTAAGACAATAAATATAGTAGAAGTAGAAAAGGAATCCGAATGTGATACAAAATATCATATATTCAAATAAAAATAATTAAGATAATATTATTATTATATTTTAATAAATACACTAAGATTATTGTAAATATCAATAAATTAGGCTAAAATGTATACGAAAAATAAATAAATATACAAATAAATAAACAAACGTTAAACATCAATCAGCTATGGTAATAGTGTTGGTAATCGTCCGAGTTATATACGCTGCAGTGAACAGGTGAGTTTTCAACACGGATTTAAATGAGTCTAGTGATGTTTTGTTGGTAACACTTGATGGCAGAGCGTTCCACACTGCTGCCGCTGCGTGAGCAAATGTACAGTCACCGGTTCTGCTGTGTGTTCTTTGGACAACTAGAGCGTTGGAGTCAGCAGACCGAAGACGTCTGGCTGGCATGTAGACAAGCACGAGCTTCTGCATGTAGACAGGCGAGAGGTCTTCGTGCAGCGCCTTGAACGTAAGAACAGCGATCTTGAATGTAATGAGCTGTTGAATAGGTAGCCAGTGCAGTTGGCGAAGAATAAGGGTCGCACTTTCACAACGAGCCTGTCGAGTAATAAGACGAGCAGCGGGATTCTGGAGTCACTGCAATCGACCGATGTTATTGGTTAAGGTACCGAACAGTAGAGAGTTGCAGTAGTCCAAACGGGATGTTATCATGGCATCAACCCGATGTTGCGCAAGTGCAGCGAACAAGTGCTGATAGTACGTGACACTTGCACAGGTGTCTATCAAGTCTCGACATGCACACGGAGCTCACTTACGATAGCAGATGCCGATTTAGGGACAACCGGTAGAATTTTTGTTTTGGTGTCATTCATGAGCAAATAATTCCAAGTCATCCACTCCTTCACGTCATCATTACATCGCTCGATCCGACGCATGGCGGTCGCCAGAGAAGATGCATCAAGGTCGAAGTGACAGAACAGTTGTAGATCATCAGCGTAGTGGTGGTATTTTAAGTCGTGGTTGTGAATAATACCACTTTTCGGCTGCACGTATGATGAAAATAAGAGTGGTTCCAACACTGACCCTTGCGGCACTCCCGTTATCAAAGTCGTCTCGCTGGATAATAAGCGGTCGATGACGACACTCTGCTTGTGATCACTGCAGGGAAATGCAACCCTTGCATGGCGTCCACATCATCTAAAGCCACAAACTGATGTATATAGTGCACCACATGTTTTTATCCGCGCTTTTGTTCGTTTTTCGTTGTTTTTCTTTCTTTATTTTGAACATCCTTCTACACGATCTTTTCCCTTTTTGTTCGACTGCCCTGACGTTACGCAAATCCCAGTTTAGCTGTGAACAGCTGTAAAGGGATTACTATATCAAGCATCAAGCAAATTAATACGAACAGGTGTGATTGCAGGCTGTGGTGTCCAAATACCACAAATGTTCACGAGTGTAGTTACAATCAGCATGAGTCCATGCATAGCGCGTAGTATCATAAAACGGTTGTATAATTATAACGATGATCGAACGTTTAGAAAACGCATTAAATTAGTGAAATCCACGAGCATATACAAAACACAGCTGCCACCAGGGGCGCTCAACAGTTCTAGTCTGTTGTGTATAATTCAAATGCAAGTGTTTTTTATATCAGTCAAATGCAATCGTTTTTATAGTATGAAAACGCAGGTGTTTTTATTATTTAAATGCAGGTGTTTTATATATTATTCAAATACAACCGCAGTTCACAACTTCACATTCATTCACAACCAAAAATGATTATTAGCCTTCAAGTAATCTAAATAATTTTTTATATAAAGAGGTACACCTTTAGAAATTCACTTTAGTTTCTGTAGTTTATGATACCCGATTCCCCCTCCCGGAACCATGGCCCTGCATGAGTGTCGATCACCCTGGAATTTATGAAAGTTTACATAACATGAGACACTGGGACAGTGTGACTATTGCCTGTTAAAGGGGTTCATAGGTGCTTTAACCTTAAAACCATTCTCCTGCCAGATGCTAACCATCCATTTCACACAAAGCTGTGTGTTTAGTGACTGTCTTAGCCTGGCTGTACCAAACAGTGCACACTGTTGAGCCTAATCTACCATAGGTGGGATAAACGTCCTGATATATTTGTACTTGGGCCTGTAATAATCTGTTCACCATGCAGTAGACCTGTGCTAGAGCGGCATGCACTAAAGCAGTGTGGTTTAATCAAATTAAAATGGGTTAGTAATAGTATAAAATGTAATTCCATTAAAGTCAGTTTACCAATTTAATTGATCTGATGAAAATGTGAAGTTAATATAATTTTGATTTTTTTAGTTAACTGTCATCTAATTATCATGTTAAACACCCTGGTATATATATATATATATAGCTTATATGGTTATAATCAACAGAAATGATTCACACTTGTGATCCACTGAAATGCTCCAATGGAAAACTTTTAAAAGTATTGTTGCTTGCATAGCACTGGATGGTCAAACAATCCATCCATGGCTTCCAGCCTTTCAATCATGTACTGTTCAATACAAAACAGTCTGTCCAGAGAGTCAATACCGAGCACTGATTAACCCACTGAGTACAACCTGCTTGGTGTAGGACTGGATCCACAGGTTACACAATAGTACTTAAGACTTGCTCCAACATTAGGTGGAGTTAAAGACAATACTGGGAAATCAATTTGCAGGTTCAAAAGTGTGTTTATTAACTTTGTAAATATGTCATGTTGATGCTAATGTTTATTAATCAAATTCAAATGTTTTAAAATCAAATGCAAATGTCATCTGTATAATAAGTGTTATTTTGACAAAACAGTTAAGTTGGCATCTGTGTAGCATACTCTACGACTTGTTTTGTCCAGAGTGTATTCTGTGCTTTATGTGTCCTTCTCCAAGACATGATAAGCCTACAGTATATTAAATTGTATGAACTATTTATATTTTTAAATGTTACATTATTCTTACTTTCACGTACTAACCAATATTACTGTCAGTTTTATAAGTTAATATCCTGTGTTACCGTTTATAACATTTCTGTAGGCATATCGTTAAGCGTACTGTAAATATGAGTATTTAGCCTCAACATGTATTCTCCATGAGAAATGTGGAATCACTACAAAGTTCAAACCCGACAACCACAAGTAACAATCTGAACAGGTGACCTATTTAATTAGGGATACAGGTGTGGGATAAAGAATTAAACACTAGATCTGGACAAACAAAGGGGCTTGCTCAGTTGGGCCAAGCTTCCTCTCCCACACAAAGGCTGGAGCCCTTAATTCCAATCTCTGTAAATATAAATATAGTCAACAGCTAAAGACAATGAAATAAAGTATGACTGGTCGACATTGCTGCAACTCAATGTTAGCAGAAACTTCGTATTAATAATAAAGAGTATAAACATGTACACAATTATTCAACTATAAGGCTGTAAGAACTTCACTGATTGCATTTCATTGATACCCTTATCAAGGTGAATTACATTTCTTACTTGCCAGGACATCGGAGTAAAGGTCCATGCTTTTAAATCTGTCAACCGATACATGAACCTGATACACCCATTTCCCAAAATTGCAGCAAAGTTATACATTTGTGTCTGACTCTGTATAAGATTAAAACTATCGAAAATGTCCCCAGTTACCAAAAATGTGTCTTTGGTTTAGAAAATATTTGGAATGGCTTTAATAGCAGTATACATAGCTAGTTAAGATTTTTATATGTGGTATGATAATCAATAGGACTTTTGTGTTCGAAAGGTGCTCAAACTGCCTATTTTGGTATGTCCACAGCAAAGGGGGCATTACAAATTATCAAAATAATAATACTTATTAACTTTCAACTCTTTAATAACTTAAATCTTAATCCAATTAAGGTAGACATACCCACTGATTTATGATGCTCCTTCAATATCCAAACACATTTCCTTCATTTTATAGGATTTAAACAACTCACTCAATCCTCTTGGTGCTTTAGGTGGCACACAAGGCATCAACAAGAGAGCGCCACTGCTGCCGGTCGGCAGCCCGTGCATTGATCGTACTCCACGTCAGCTGGCAGGCTTTCATTTCCTTCTCCGCTGTTCGTCTCCACGTCTCTTTTGGACGACCTCGTCTTCGTCTTCCATCCGCTGTCCCACGATAGCTATCTTTGGTAGTGCGCCTGTGGGAATTCTGCAAATGTGCCCTAACCATCTCCATCTCCGTCTCCTGATCTTCGTAGCCAGGGATGTTGAATCTGATTGGCGGAGCAGCTCTTCATTGGTGATGGTGTTCGGCCAAAATACCACTATAATCTTCCGGAGACACTTGTTCTGGAAGGTTTCTAGCTTGTGTGTTAGTCTTGCTGTCAGCTTCCAGCACTCAGACCCACAGAGAAGTACACTGAGGACATTACTGTTGTATAGTCTCAGTTTAGTTTTCAATCTCAGCTGATGGATTTCAGCATGGCGAAAGTCTGGTTGGCTTTGTTGATTCTAGCAGTGGCATATTTCTCAGAGTCTCCATCTGTTGTGACTTTGCTTCCAAAGTATACATATTCCTCGACCTCTTCCAAGGCATCAATGTTGATGGTAGTAATGGGATTGTCTGTCTTGTGGTTGCTGCTCATCAATTTGGTTTTCGATGTATTGAGCTTTGCCCGATCTGAGTCCGTAATTTTCTCCATCTTTTCTTGCATGTCCTTGAGTCTGCTGGACAGCAGTCCTATATCATCTGCGTAGTCCAGGTCTTCCAGAATTGAGGTAAGTGTCCATTGATGCCCCTGTTTCCCTCTTTGGTGATTTCCGTAAAAATATACTCGGTGTTTCCTCTTCCTCTGAATTTAACCATTTCTGGACAAATACTGTAATTTTTCCTGGTCCTATTCCATTCTTCTGACCTTTAATGGCTTCTCGGACTTCGGCTTCGGTGATCCGGTTGAGGTTGACCGCGAGGTCCTCCACTGCCTCAGGAATGTCAGAAATAGTGGGTGGGTCCGGATGGTTGAGAATAGTTGAAAAGTGTTCCTTCCACTCTACATCTTGTCTTTCTCAACTATGATGATCTTTCCAACTGTGGCTTTCAGTGGGAGGTTCTGGTTTGGTCCTGCACCTCCTTTCAGCTTCTTCGTTATTTTGTAGAGTGACGTCATGTCTTGTCTGCATGCTGCTTCTCTGCCTCCGTGGCCAGACTATCTATGTATGTGCGTTTATCCATTATGGCACTCTTTTTCACTCCGATGTCTTTATGCGAAAATTGCTTGGAAAGTCGTTTTTTAAGTCTTGGTGATTTTGTAGTGAACAGTCGCTTCTTAATGTCCTTCCTTTGGCCTATTTTGTCCCAGGTTGATGTGGCGATCCATTGCTCGTTCTTTGATCTTCTGTATCCTACCACTGTTGTCTTTGCTTCCTGCATAGCCTTGTTGAAACTGTGTATTGTCATATCTCTTTCCTCCTGCAGAATACTAAAACTGTTCTTCAGAGCAAATTACGAACTGTTGCTTCGTTTGTGGGTTCTGTAGCTTGTCCGTATCAAAGCGTTGTTACTTCTTTGCTCTAGTTTTAGGGCGAGTTTTCCCACCAACAGGCCGTGGTCACTGCCAGCATCTGCTAGTCTCCTTGTTCTGACAACTTGTAGTGAGCGCCTCCATTTCCCGTGTATGACGATATGATCTATTTGGCTCCCAATCTTGCCATCTGGAGATCTTCATGTCAGCTTGTGAATTGTTTTATGTTGGAAAAGCGTTCCACCGATGACAAGGTAATTTTCCCCACATATGTCACACATTCTGCTGCCATTTTCATTCATCCTGCCTGTTCCATGTTTGCCCATGATCCTCATCATGTGGTATCGGAAAATTAATGACATCCGAACAGGAGGGACACTGCTTTTTCTTTTTTTACGTCGCGCCGGTGCTGTCAATTTGCCTTATCCAGCTTCTCTCCGCTGTCTCGTTTGAAATGATGACATCCGAAGACGGGGCGGGGGATACTTTGTAAAAAAAACTTCGCTACCGCGCCGCATATTACTCGGAGGGGGGGAGGGGCAGAAAACGAGTTGTCTTCCCTCCAATTGCACATACCTTTCACAATCGACAAAATACACATTAATCGTTTCATACAATTTCCACCCGCCATTGATGCTCGCCATAAAAACAAACTTTCACGCTCACATTTAATGGAGAGGGCAGAACCATATGTCTGCCCCCCCGGAGAAATGCCAGGGGTGGCACCTGGTCCTTGCCCTCGCTGTTCCCGCGTCTATGAATAGAAGGTCTATGTTCTCATCATCTGCTTCTTCTGTTGGCGCATAGCAGATTACCACTGAAAGTTTGATAAATCTGGAGTTAAGTCTAGCATAAATAAGTCTCTCACTGATTGGCTTCCATTCAAGAAGTGTTGTTGTGCTTCTTCTGGATGATCAGGGCCACTCCCTGTCGATGCTGGTTGTCTTCTCTGCCTGACCATATTATGGTGTATCCTGTGGTCAGTACGCTCTTCCCAGCTCCAGTCCATCTTGCGCCAGTCTTCCATTCCAGCATCCAATGTTAATCGTTGATTTTGGTGATAGGAGATCCGCTGTCGGGGTGGGGGCTTCCTTGCAGGTTTGACCGCCATCCGTCATTGAACTAGTTCCCTGGTTTGCTTCGCTTCTACCCCCGGGTGCAGTGTTCTCTCTTGTTTCAGTTTCTATAGCTAGTCTGTTATTATGGGGTGGGGTCGCTAGCCCCACGCCCAACCCTCCTCCTTTACCCGGGCTCGGGACCGACAAGGAGCTCTCATAGAGAGTATCCAGGCGGAGTTGGATTTAAACAAATGTCCTCAGAAATCAGATGCTTTACGTTATCCGAATATTTACTTGTATATCTAAGTTTCAGTAAAGCAATAACTGGTTAGAAAGTGCATGCACTTTATCTACACATATGAGACTATCACTCAACGGCAAAATTATTACGAAAAATCAACTTCACTGGTTGTCGCAACACATCTAAACTACAGAAAAGCAGCGTCATCGTTAAGAATGCGTTCTACGTTATCCAGTTTTCTCCGTTATGAATGTTCTCAGGCTTATAATGTGACATAGCATATGTAGACCCATTGCTTATTTTGTTAAACAAGGGCACTGCTGGCCATACAGACCTAATTTGATATCAGAGGGGTCGAAAATAGCAAATGGTCGTATTTTACGTTATCCGTGTTCTACGTTATCGTTTCTTGGTAGATTCAGACGTAGTTCTGCTAGGAGGCGGAACTCTCAGCTTGCAAAGCCAAAATAAGTCTATATTTCCACTTATAATGAACCATTTTTGTGTTCAAATTGAAGTGAAGACTAGCAGACTTGTTACCCGCCCCTCCGAGAGCAAAGGATCAATATCATAAAATGTAATCGATAACGTAGAATACAAATGGATAACGTAGAACACATTTCGATGCTAATTGTCCAGCATTATCGATACTGTGATTAGACAATCTCCCTTGGGTATTTCCCTGTAACTTATAGTCGTCGTTTATTGTCATCTAAGACTGTAGGAATAACAATAAATCATACGTAGGCCTTTCAGAATAATATATATTTTTTTTTCCGTTACATGCTCTCAATTACTAGAGTAGGTAGGTAAGTCAGATATTTGCAAAATGCCCCGAAATTTGGTTCAAACTCATGCGCGCTACAGGAAACATAAAGAACCAAATGATGCGTATTATTTACTTGACAAAAGAGAGGGAAAGCGTGGCTCAGTAGTATTTTAAAACAGCGCAGTTGACCAATGATGCAAGAGAAGAGAAAAAAGGAAACCATGTGAAGTCAGCGAGAGAGAATATTACAAAGTTCAAGCATGGGAGTATTCAAAAATCACACAGACAGAGTTCACGTCCAGAGCTAGAACTTTGCAGTTCTCATGGAGGTGATGACGTAAGCAGATTGTACATAGCAGATATATCGTTTCTAACAATTACGTGTGCCAGCTCTTCAAAGAGCTTAGCAATGAATACTGCTCAGAGAAGCAGTTAACTGTGCAGATGGTGCATGACACATGAAAGCCTTACAGTAGTGCTGTACGATCAGTTGGCTCACAATGTTGCAATTGTCATCTCAGTCTCCAAGGTCATCATTAGGTGGGTCCAAACAAACCTGCCCAACATCCAGCAGACACACCTGATTCTCGGACGAGACAATATAGAAACAGCACAATGTTCAACATAGGTCATGTTCAACACAACTTTATCGGCGCCATGGCATTACTGTGAATGTGGCTATGTAAACCGCCCACGCGATGGGATATGAGGAGCTGGTAAACGCAGCTGGTCGTGCGGTGAAAAATAGAAACTTATCACGACAGCACAATATTTCTATGCATGGGGTATTTCTCAGACAGAGTCAGCAGTTCCGTAGCTATCGGACATGAACGATGCAGTGAATGAAAAAAACCATCTGCAAAACCTTCAAGCGGATCTGTTAGAGTCTAAGGCTCAACGTGAACTCACGCTGTATTGCTAATCGATAATTACATAGTACATAGTTGAGATATCGTGTTTCAATCCGTTCTGCTGGTCGTTTGGAAACTTTCTTTCTAAATGTCATTGGTATGCCATGAGAAAAACAAAAAGGAAACATGCGTGACCATATTTGAAACAGCAAAATAAGACGAAGATGACACGCTTGACAACAACTCACCAATCTCAGAAATCAGCAGAGCTAATGTGTTAATGGAACACACACGAAGAGATTATTGTTGAGAACTTTGTTGCAGTGAAATTATATGTTAAGAAGATGTGCATAGGAAA
This sequence comes from Escarpia spicata, assembly GCA_963995525.1. NCBI lineage: Eukaryota > Metazoa > Annelida > Polychaeta > Sabellida > Siboglinidae > Escarpia > Escarpia spicata. The sequence goes on from OZ023212.1 coordinate 7,936,037, forward strand.
ATCGCTGAGATCGACGATGGGAGGACATATTGGCCACATTAATCCAACATATTCCAACAGGCAGGTCACTGCAAGCATTTAAACATAGATAGTTATGTTCTATATGTGCTAGGGTCGTTTATCTCTGTACCAATCGTTTACAGTCCGATTCGGTGTTCTACGTTATCCGTTTTCAACGGCAGCCAAACCCATAATACTTCTTTAGAGACAGAACAAATGACATGGCCATTACCTTTTCTTCTGTTGAATGAGTGAATTTATACCAACAAAATAGTTATACCAACAAATAATGCAAACAAATGCCAGAGTTAGCAACTTGTGTGTTTTACATATTATGATTGCATTACCACTGGAATCAATCATAAGTGTATATTTAAGCTGTGTATTTCAAAATTTGCTACAATAGATAGTGAAAGATCGACAATAATTTATGTTCAGGTTATGTTATATTTGGACATAATTATATTTTTATAAATAAATAAATCAACGAAAAGTTCATTTTTAGTGTGTGTCCTGCGTTATCCGTATACGGAGGTGTCAATCGTAATAATCCATGATAATTGTCCTACATCGCTGAAATATATAATTTTTTGATACTTCTACAAATGCTCTAGATGTCATTATAAATATTTAATAATGTAGTAAACGGTGAGGTATTTTTACTGGAAAGAATCCAGTACGCATGTTTACTTGATTATACATGCTATTTTAATATTTGTGATATATTTTGCATCGAGGTTTCACGCCAGTCCAAAATCAATAAATTGTATGTTCTATTTTAGACAATTTGTTGATACTGTGCATAAACCGTTTACTTACAAATCGGCAAGTGTGTGTATTCTACGTTATCAAAATACATCATTAGTTGAAAGCCAAACCAACAGCCACGTGTTCACTTGAAGCGAACCCCATTGTTATACAGCATGCGACAAGGGTCCAGTAAAAGGTATCACAACAAAATAAATTGTATTGCTTCACTGATTTAAGAATAGCAGCTTTTGGAAACCGACCAACTTTGACCATTTCTCATATTTCCACATCAGCAAAACAAAGTCGTATTTTGCTACGACACCTCTATGGTGGTAAATAATGCGCAAATTAATTATTGTTCTGCATGCCGTGGCCAGTGTCTCACTTTTCACTAGGTACCATTATAATTTGTTAAATGTTGATTTTAAGTGTATTAATTTATATTTGGTAAGACAAGGTGACACATAACGTAGGACACATTGCAAAAAATCATCATAGTTTGAATGGTCATTGCAGTAAACCACAGGTAGATTGGATGAAAAAATTGTTGTTCCAAGAACTTCAACATGTTTACATTGGTATTAAAATAAAAGTTTGGTATTATAATGTGTTGACATTTTTTCGATTTCTAAATTGGACTGGGGACATTTTCGGAAGTTTTAACCATAAATGAATGAGCAACTAGACGGACAACTATAGACAACAGACAGACGAATCACCAGTTAAACATCCGGACAATTAGACTTTATAATCAAATGCAACTGTTTTGGATGCAACTGCAAGTGTTTTTTTTATTAAAATGCAAATGTTTTGGATTCAAATGGAAATGCAAGCGTTTCTTTTCAAATGCAAATGTTTTGGCAATCAAATGCAAATGTGTTTGGTTTTGGCATTCAAATGCAAGTGTTTTTTATGCAAATGCAATTGTTTTTGGTACTGGCATTCAAATGCAAATGTTTTCGTTTCAATTGCAAATGCTGTTGACCCTGAAACTCAAATGCAAATGCAAGTGCAGATGCGGCATTTTCAAAAGCAAATGACTGAATTTTATTGCCATGACTTATTATGACATCCTTGATCTTGCTGTTGGCATCATGCTCCCGCTTGACCACACTCGTGGATAGGTCATGATGCTCACCAGCCTTGTTGTCTTTGACATTGAACTGACCATTGAACTCGCCTGCCATGCACGGCTATTCGCGAAAAATTTGGAATGCATTGGCATTGTTGGAGAATCCGATGAGACCAGAATTAACCTTCGTGACATGAGCTTGTTCAGATGTTTATAGGCATGGTCTGCCCCAATTGAGATCAATGGGACGGCATTCTTGGTGACTGATATGTTGCCTAATTCAAGTTCCTTCCACGTCTCTGTGCCACATATGAATACATGTGGGCGGACGGGGAGCGCTTATAGTGTGCACACTTCAGGATCTGTCTGGTTGAGAACTTAACGAACGCAACAAATGTAAATGGCGGCTGTTTACATCAGGTAGGTGGTGTCACCTAGCGACCATGTCTGCCAGCATCATCTAGTCTTGTGGAACGCAGTGATCAGAACTTCGGATTATCAATAGAGAGAACTAAATGGTTCCACAATTATAAATTGGTCCCACTGGATTCCTTGCCTCTGATCTCAATAGGTTTAGCCACCAAAATCAAAAGGCTGGATGGTTTAACAGCCGAGATATTGAGAAATACAGGTTTTCAGTGTCCACCATTTCAAAAATCCAAGGTGGCCGCCATATATATACCTTAAAAATGTAAACATTGGTTTTTAAATTCATTATATCATAACTCACATTATATCATAACTTCGAATTGAACGTCTCAAAAAAGGAAATGATTGTTGATTTTCACAAAAAGAAGACTCCCATCCACACTCTTTCGATAAATGTCGTGGAAATCGAGCAAGTTGAATCTTTCAGATTCCTCGGAACAACAATTTCATGCGATTTTTGCTGGGGCATAAACACACTGTGCATCACAAAAAAGGCACAACAACACCTGTTCTTCCTGAGGCAATTCAGGAGATTCGGCACTGCACAGGAAATCATGATACGTTTCTACCGCGCAATCATTGAAAGCATCCTCACTTTTTCGATTGTAGTGTAGTGTGGTTTTTATTTATGTATCGAACGTATATACTTTTTTTACTGCCAGGGCCAATACGCCCAACTTACTAGAATCACCGGTGGAAGAGAAGCCAGCTGTCTCGGCATCAAAACCCCGTGAACACATTGTCCACCTGCACTAAGAAAATGGGGAAAGCGTTGAGATCTGCTATCAACCCCTCTTCCACCAACGATGTACATATTGTGTCCATAACGCTATCAAAAATTGGGAGGGATGGGAGGGCCAACATTTTTGATGTGACCACTCCGTCTGCTTTCACAAAACGAAGTGAACAAGAGCTCGTTGAAATCTGCCACAGAGCGCCATTACCGCGCGGTGATTGGTTCCTTGTGCCAAAAGAGCACCAAAGACAAAGGGTGGTAATTATCATCAGACATTAGGCCAATCATTACTCGTCCTGCGTTGTTGCCAGTACAAAAATACATATGCAGCACGGTGCCGTGGCCGCATATTCTCAGTTATGCAAGCACCAACACAAGTCATGAATAGTGATGAAATAAGGCCAAATGCATGACGTTTATTAAGGAGATTAAGTCAAAGAGAGAGAAATGTGGGCTCTACATTCCAAGGCCAGGCCTGTGACTGAGTCCATACTAGTCTCCTGTACCTCTGGATGACAGAGCGCACATTTCGGCATATGCAACATTAGGAGTATTGTTATAGATTTATAAAACACCAGCATTACTACAGTAATCACAGTAGACATTATGCACTGTACCGTACTAACCAAGCACACCATTCATTCACACTAACTATAACTACCTGCTGACGAGTTACACTATATCAAGATTTAGCCTAAACCTACAAGTGGGGCCATTACGCCACCGGTCACCGAAACATGTGACGACCCCACCACGATATAACCTGTGATGTGGAAAAAGCCCACAAAGCAACTTCAAGCAATTCTGAAATATTTCCTAAAGGCATCTGATGTCCACCTGCCCGCCGCTCTGATCTGTGCATCAGACTCACCTCGTAATGCAGCAACACATCAAATTCTCCACGTAGCATTGGGGAGCCATCTGGGTATGCAAACCGCAAGGCTTGTCCGGCACCTCTAGCCTGTCTAAACTCTCGAAGGAAAGAAGCCAGGTAGATAGCTGTCCCCTAACCTTTGACCCAAAATACTTATGCAAGTCGGATATACTTCTTAAAAGCATCCGATGTTCACCTGCCTGCTTCCCTGATTTGTGCATCAGATTTCCCTCGCAAAGCTGCTGCTGTAGCTGCACCAATGCGAAAACTGTGACCTTGAAATGAACTAGTTTGGTAGCCACAAAAGCTGAGCAGTCGTTCAAAGGTACTCCAATGCAGGGTAGTAAACTTGATGTTTTTTAACGCGTATTTTTAATCAGTATATCATGCCAGCAACCTCGGTGCGGAATGTAGGAGTGATCTTTCGTAGTAACTTCAATTTCCAACAACATATATCTCAAACGTGTCGCTGCTGTTTTTATCATCTTCGTAATCTTCGCCGTATTCGCCGGTATATCTCATTTTGAGATTGACCAATTCTTTTGTTTTGATGCGCCTTTGAGCTTGGTTTCGAAGGATTTAGACGCAATAAAAGTTATCTTATTATTATTACTATTAGGTCCCTAGGATTAAAAATTAACTTCACGTGCCATGCCATGTGCCAACAGTAAGATACTAATCAAATAAACATGTCTTATCATTACAGTCAAATAATTAAATCTACAGTGTCGCTCTTCATTAAACTACAGGTCACTCTTCAGTAACACTAGTGTCACTCTTAATTAATACTAGTGTCATTCTTCACTAGCACTAGTGTCACTTTTCATTAACACTAGTGTCACTCTTCACTAGCACTAGTGTCACTCTACATTAACACTAGTATCACTCTTCTCTAGCACTAGTGTCACTCTTCATTAACACTAGTGTCACTCTTCACTACCACTAGAGTGTCCCTGTTCAATCAGCCTCATAAGTTTGATAATCGATCTGCTGGATCGACTCAACACCAAGCTGGAGGACACAGGAGGCGGCTTCAAAAACGCCTCGCCACCCGGACTCACTGCCGCACCCGGCGACACAATCACCGGATCAGGATGGTCTACACTTGGCACGGGAACTCTTGGGAGTGCTCCCGAATTTTGTTTGACACCCGACGTAGCTTGCAGATGACGGTATACGCCATATTCAGTCTGCACTATATAGGAACATGGGGTGTCGACTGCGTTGGTTATGACACGTTTCTTCGTTCAGTTCTTGTCAACGTCAGTCCGGACTCTCATTGTGTCTCCTGGGGACAGTGACGGCAGTGGACGTGTCCCATGGTGTCGATTGTAGTGAAGCTGCTACGACTGTTTTGTACCATTGTCCTTCTCACGCACCACGTCTGGGTTGGGCCAGTTTGGCCTAAGTGCCAATGGTAAGGTTGGCAGGGTTGTACGGATATGACGACCCATCATCAGTTGAGCAGGACTGCATCCCGTGGCGGCAATCACATTGTCTCTGTAGACTATGAGGACCAGCCAAGGATCATCCTGTATAATAATTCTTTTGGCTTTTGCTACGGCCCGCTCGGCTTCTCCGTTGGCATTTGGTTGTATAACAAACTCAAAATTACTTTGCCTGATTCACGTGAACATTCAGCAATTCGGACTAACCTGATAACGTATAACAACATATTTAAACAAGTATACGAACAGCCAAACAACTGCATTATGAATCTTGTTTTAATAAATACAAAATAATATTAAAAAAACATGGGAAACTATAAGCGATATTCTGTCCAGAACACGAGAAAAGAAAACTTTCCCTAAATCTGTTATACATAATAACGAAATTATTACAAATAAAACGATTATTGCAAACACATTTAATACATTTTTGACCAATATTGGCTAAAATATGAAGAAACAAATCAGTAATCCAACTAATAGAAATTACAGATTTTATCTGAATGAGCAGTATAGTAATTCACTTAATTTTGAAAGTATTGACGAAGAAACTATATACAAAACAATAGATAATATCAAAAATAAATAAGCGAGCAAAAATGAACAACTCAATACTCGTCTCAAAGACTCTTTTTGAACGATTGCTAGTACCATTACGGTTCGCCGGATACCAACAGTCTTGACATCGTTAGAAAGCTTACGCTTTCTGCTATTCAAACGCATAAGTGGTTTCCTGATAGTCGTTCCTAAAATGAAGTATAAACGGATCTACAACCTTGCCCGTTCCAGTGTCTTAGACACTGCGAACGATGTTGGTTCGTCGACACAGTTCACCAATCTACCGATTGAGGCACCACTATCTGATTTCATGGTATAAGCTACACTCACTTTCAAACGGCGGCTAATCTGACAAATTCGAAGTAGGCGTGACATCACAATCACGTATATCAACCTGTCATGTATCAGGATCGTTATAACTGGTACGTTATACAGCTACTTACAACGGTGAGCTCTTACACCGTTGATGGTAATAAAGTTGTTGTTGTCTTCCGGTCAAATTCGAGTTGCACATGTCTAGTGTTTCCAGTTCCAATTAAACAAGCAGTATGCTGCTTTATAAAGCATAACATGGTGTCAGAAGACAAACTACACAAACTATTAGGGTAGGATGTGTTGGTCGAAAAAACTGTGTTGGTGAAGTTTGAAGTGACGACTAAAAAATTGAACTGAACTGTGTGTCAAAACGTCGAGTCACTGTCAACGACTGAAAATTTGAATTTTTCAAGCCACCAAGTAGTATTGCGTTCGATGCCAGCAACTTAGATGAGGCATGGAGAAGTTGGGAGCAGCAGTTTAGGACATTTTAAACAGCGTGTGAATTGAACAAGAAGCCTAACGCTGTCCAAATAGCCATACTACTACATACTGCTGGACCGGAAGCCCAGGAAGTATTCAACCAGTTTGAGTTCAAACCAGCAGGACCTGCTAACGTCCCACCAGCAGAAGATAAAGACAACTGGGAAACGGTGCTAGACAAATTCCATCACTACTGCAAACCACGTAAAAATACAGTTTACGAACGATATTGTTTCTGGTCTCGCAATCAAGGCAATGGGGAACAAGTGGATCAGTGGATCAAGGACTTGAGAATGAAAGCTAAAATGTGTGAATTTGGTGACCAGGAGGATCTGATGATCCGTGACAAAATAGTGTTCAGCGTCAATGACGAGCGTGTTAAAGAGAGACTTTTGAGAAAGTCAGATCTGTCGCTAGCTAAGGCATTAGATGTGTGCCATGCAGCTGAGACGACAAGAGCGCAACTGAAGGTCATGGCGTCTGAAGGAAAGCCAGAAGCTAAAGTGAATGTAGTGAAACAGATCTCGTTCAAGCACGTTTAGCAAGGGCTCCCATGCAATTGGCAGGGGTATCAAGGGAACTAACAATGACACTGTGGGTGGTTATAATAGTACACCGAGACCACGGGCTACACAGGGAAGCATTCGCTGCAAATTCTGTAGCAGGTCACACCCACCAAAGTCATGCCCTGCGTACGGTAAACAGTGTAACCGTTGCAAGGGGTGGAACCACTTCGCAGTAATGTGCGAATACCACCGCACTGCTACAGTCGATAGGAAGGTGCGGATGGTGAACAATGAACAATGTGAGAGTAATGAATGTCTGCATCTGGGTTCGTTATTCTTGGACGTGCATGCACACACTACTCATGGTGATGACTGGATGACGAAGATGATGATTGGCAGCCAGCAGATAAGCTTCAAGTTGGACACTGGCGCACAGGCGAATGTGTTGCCTATGACGATCTACGAGACACTAAAGCCGAATGCAGCCTTGCAGCCTACACAGACGATACTGTCGGCATTCGTGAATGACGTCAAAGTGAAGCCAGCCGGCACGGTCAAGCTTCTGTGCATACCAGAGAACGCGGACAAACCGACACTGATCGAGTTCTTTGTCACTACGCACACCAATGTGCCAATACTTGGATGTCGAGCGTGCGAGTCATTGGGACTTGTCAAACGAGTGGGCGAGATGTTGCGTGAGAAGCCACTAACGAGTGACACTCTGATGAACGAATATGAAGACGTGTTCACTGGAGTTGGAGAACTGGAGCATCCGTATCATATCAAGCTGAAAGAGGACGTACAGCCGGTAGTCCAGGCAACCAGGAAACTTCCATACACGAGAATGGAAAGTTTAAAGAAGGCTCTAGACAAGTTAGAGAGGGATGGAATCGTCGCAGAGGTAGAACAACCTACACCATGGGTGAATAACTTGGTCATAACGGAGAAGCGGAATGGATCGTTGAGATTATGTCTTGACCCGAAACCACTCAATAGAGCGATTAAGCGTGAACATTTCGAGATCCCGACTCCTGAGGATGTGCAGTCGCGTTTAGATGGAAAGAAAGTGTTTTCAGTGATAGATATGTCGATGGCGTACTGGCACGTCAGACTGTCGGATGAGTCCAGTTACCTCTGCACGTTCCACACGTCATGGGGCAGAAAAAGGTTTCTGCGCATGCCGTTTGGCATCAGTTCAGCCAGTGAAGTACTGCAGAAACACATGCTACTAACGTTTGGTGACATCAAAGGAGCGTACGTGATAGCCGATGACATCATCGTCGCGGGGGATGATGAACAAGATCACGATGCCATCATGCGTGCTGTTTTCCAGAGGGCAAGAGAACGAAACGTGAAGTTCAACTCGTCAAAAGTGCAGTTGAAGGTCAATGAGGTGCTGTACATGGGACATATAGTATCGGAAGCAGGCCTCAGCCCAGACCCTAGAAAAGTGAGAGCCATCGTCGATATGCCACTGCCTGAGGACAAGCGCGCAGTCCTGAGGTTTCTGAACGTTGTGAAGTATCAGGCAAAGTTCATCCCGCGAGAGTCGCACATCACTGGTCCTCTACGTGCGCTGCTGAAAGAGGACGCGGCGTGGTGTTGGACACAAGAGCATACAGATGCAGTGAACGAGTTGAAGACAATTCTAAGCAGTTTGCCAGTGCTGAGGTTCTACGACGTGAACAAACCAGTAACGTTGCAGTCGGACGCGTCCAAGAGTGGACTAGGGGCGTGTCTTCTACAAGAAGGGCAGGTTGTTGCTTATGCGTCAAGGGCACTAGTCGGTGCAGAGCTACACTATGCACAGTTGGAGAAAGAACTGTTAGCGGTCGTTTTCGCGACTTCCAGGTTTCATCAGTACATTTATGGCAAGGAAATCGAAGCGCAGACTGATCATAAGCCGCTAGAGATTATAATGAAGAAACCAATCGGAAACGCAACGGCACGCGTACAACGAATGATGTTGAAGCTACAGCGATACGAGATAAACCTGTCATATGTACCAGGGAAGCTGCTGTACGTAGCCGACGCTCTCTCACGTGTTTACGTAGAGGGTGAGCCAGACAATGAGCTCATTGACGATATTGAGATTATGGTCCACAGCGTTACAAAGAACTTCCCAGCAAGTACAGGGCGACTCGAGCAAATCCGAAGTGCTACAGCCAATGACGAGACTCTTCAGCGACTACTTCAGGTCGTGGTGAACGGCTGGCCAGAGTCGAGGGCAGTTGTACCAGAGGACGTGAGACCGTACTGGAACATGAGAGATGAGATGAGTGCAGACGACGGACTCGTGTTTGCAGGCGAAAGAATTGTCATTCCAGAGTCGATGAGGTCGGACATGCTGGAAGTGCTGCACGAACCACACGTGGGGATGGAGAAGACGAAATCTCGAGCTAGATCAGCTATCTTCTGGCCGGGAATGTCCAGAGCAATCGAGGACACTGTCTCGAGGTGCAAAACATGCCTACAGTTCGCCCGGAGTAATCAGAAGGAGCCGATGATAGCACATGAAATCCCAGACGGCCCGTTCCGGAAAGTCGCAATGGACATTATGTCGTTCAAAGGTCGAGACTACCTTGTAGTGGTTGACTATTATTCGAAGTATCCTGAGTTGGCACTGCTCGAGAACAAGACAAGCGAATCTGTCATCTCGCATGTTAAGAGCATCAGTGCACGTCATGGAATACCCGAAGAGATCGTAGCAGACAACCAACCGTTTGGTAGCTATAGTTTTCGGCAATTCGCGAAGAGTTGGGGCATCACAGTGACTACATCGAGCCCAACATATGCTCAATCGAATGGGCAGGCAGAGCGAGTTGTGCAAACGTTGAAATCGCTCCTCAAGAAGGCAGACGAAGAGTGTCGTGATCCCTACATAGCGATGCTAGAATACAGGAACACGCCGATCAGTGGACTCCGCTATGCACCGGCACAACTGGCAATGAGCAGACTACTGAGGTCAAAGTTGCCGACAACCAAAGCCGTTCTTGAGCCGCGAGTCGTAAACGCGAAACAGGACTTGACAGACAGACATACAGACACGGTTCAAACAAGACTATGACCACGGTGCTACATCATTGAAGCCGTTGAAACCTGGTGATGTAGTACGAGTCCAAAGAAAGTGGGGCTGGGATCCCGCTATCGTTCAGCTGACACACGAGAGTCCGAGGTCATACGTGATCTAGCATGAGGGAGGAGAACTCCGTCGCAATCGTCGTCATCTACGGAGGACACGCGAGCAGCCGCCGCTGATTCTTCCTCAGATGGACGATCCCGACGTTCGAGGAGAAGGTAACACTCTTCAGATGCCGGTACCGCCAGACGTGCCATCGCCACGAAGACTCGTCGCTGTGCCGCCACGAAGAGTCGTCGCTGAGCCACCTCCGCAAGAAGAGAATCCACAAAATGAACGATTCTCTAGATACGGTCGTACAATCAGAAAGCCTATGCGATTTGACATTTAATTGTGTTTTTTTAAATACTATTTGACATTGGTAGTATTATTGATCTGTTTCGCAAGTAACCATTATGTGACATTCTATGTGATTTTTGATAGTCGATATAGTGTGACTTTTAGCCTAGTTTGCTACTCGCTTGATATCGATTTATCCACAGCGAACATTCGTTAAAGCTGATGAATGTGTTTTTGAGTCTTAAAGGAGAGATGTCATGTATCAGGATCGTTATAACTGGTACGTTATACAGCTACTTACAACAGTGAGCTCTTACACCGTTGATGGTAATAAAGTTGTTGTTGTCTTCCGGTCAAATTCGAGTTGCACATGTCTAGTGTTTCCAGTTCCAATTAAACCAGCAGTATGCTGCTTTATAAAGCATAACATAACCAACCAACACAGCGAATTTTGACCCGTTGGTTGGCCTACGTTATTGTGACGTCACGCCGACGTAGATATATAATCGGTTTTACTGCGTTCAAAGCACATCAGTAATCAAGAAATGGTGAAGTGCGCATGTTTGAACCTATACAAATGAGGAAAACAGCGCCGCAATCGGAAGATTAGTGTACTTAGTACCCGCAGCCAACATCGTTCGGAACCGTACATAACACCGAAAACGGCACGATTGTAGGTCTGTTTATAAGTGTTCTGTAAACGGTTACCGTGAAATCTAAACGACGCTAGAATAACAAAAAGTGCATCCTTTCAAATGGTACCAAGATCGTAGGGATAGGACGAGCCGTGAGGTTGCTAGCGACCGTAGAATTTCATGTTTTGAACTTGTTCATTTTTCGCTCGCTTATCTATTTTTTATAATATGCAACCAAAAACAAGTTGTAGGTATGACGGAATGTTGTCACAATTACTAAAATTAGCTAAACCAGCGGTGATAAAACATTAACATTAATTACAAATCAAATATTAGCTACAGGTAGCTTCCCTAATCAACTTACAATCACTAAAGTAATTCCAATTTTTTAAAAGGGTGACAATACCAAATTCAGCATTTATAGACCAATGTCACTCTTACCAGTTATATCAAAAGTACTTGAAAAGATAATTTACAACCAGCTAAATTCCTTTTTCAAATGGCAAAATCTCGAAGTTCGAAAACCAATATGGATTTAGAACGGAACATATTGTAACATAGCTACTCCCTGCATGTTATATAGGTAGCCTATGTATTACGGACGGATCCCGTTGACTTCGGATTTTTCCGGTGTTGTTCGGATGAGATGATAAACGACGGCCATGTTTCGTTCAGTCTGATAAATGGTGTGTTTCATTTAAAGGCAGCAATCATACAATGGCGACGAGAATTAAGCGAACCTGCTAAGCCTACAAGTAAGCAACCGCCTACCGTACCGAATCACCATGGCTGTTCCGATCAATGTGGCCCAATTACCGCCCTTCGATGCACAAAACGAGCCTTCAACAACGGCTGAACGTTGGAAAAAGTGGATACGAAACTTTGACAGGATGGCCAGTGCGTCAGGATGCACCGATGACAAGCAAAAACGTGATTTGCTGTTACACACCGCGGGCGAAGGCGTACAGGACATTTATGATACATTCCCCGAAACAGAAACAGATACGTCGTCGTCGTTTCAAAAGACAAAGGAACTACTGACGGACTATTTCACGCCTAAGTCAAACGTCCCGTACAACAGGCACATGTTTCATCGCGCTGAACAGCATCAAGGCGAAACCGTCGGGCAGTTCGTAACACGGTTACGACAGCTGGAATCGTCATGCGATTACGGGAACAATGTCGATGAGTACATCAGAGATCAAGTAATCGATCGGTGTCGCTCTGATTCGTTACGTACCAAACTCCTGGCCGCAGGAAAAGATCTCACGCTAAACAGGGCGATCGAGATAGCGCAAACGAGAGAATCGTCAGAACGCCAGGCTAAAGACATGGCTCGTGGCACAGCAAACAACAGTGTATGCTGCATTCAACAGGTCAGCACGCATACCATTCGAAACGCACACTCGTAAACCGATCAACATACATTCTAACACTCGGCAACGTCACGATCGGTGTACTCGCTGTGGCTTACAGGGCCATACAAGTGACGAATGCAAGTGCACACGTGATAAAGAGTGTCACAAATGTGGAGTGCGTGGACATTTCGCTGTCATGTGCCGAATCAAACCAAGGCAGCAGTCACAGCGCAGCTCATAGATGTTGGAAAAGAAACGTGCACAGCCAGTCAATCCAATACGATACATGGCAGAATCAGCTGCCCATAGCGACAACAGCGAAAATGAGTACGCATTTACATTGACGCCTCATTCTGGTATGATCACAGCAATCATTGCAGATGGACCGGTTGACATGATCATTGACTCGGGTGCATCATGCAACATAATCAACTCTACTGTAGCCGCGCAGCTGAGAGAGCGAGGCGAGCAGTTTGAAGCATGCAAACGGACCATACATCCGTATGGATCGCCGCCAATCGTGGCGCGTAACCTCGTCACGTGTGACGTGCAAATTGGTGACAAGTCGACAATCGCAGAATTTCTTCTCGTTCATGGAGATTCGCCTTCACTTCTGGGCAGGGCTACTGCTGGGCAGGGCTACTGCTGAGCAGCTTGGGGCCCTGAGAGTTGGAGTCAACTTTGTGTCCGACCGACAAACAGCTAACAACGAGTCAACTGACATTGCTGCATTCCGGAAAGTGAGGGATGAACTGACAGTGGGAGAAAATGGAGACTTTCTGCTACGAGATTCTCGCATTGTCATCCCGACAGCACTTCGCAGTCGTGTCATATAGTTGGCACATGAGGGTCATTAGGGCATCTGCAAGACCAAAGCTCTGATCAGAAGCAAAGTGTGGTTTCCAGGCATAGGCAAAGAAACGGAAGAGTTGAAATAGGTTGCATTCCGTGTGTTGCAAACTCCAACCGCCGCCAGATGAAGCCATTAAACATGACTACTCTACCGCGATGCCCGTGGATCAATCTGAGCATTGATTTCTGCGGCCCAATGCCGACAGACGAATATTTACTCTGCGTCACAGATGAATATTCAAGATATCCAGTCGTTCACGTGACCAGAAGCACCAGTGCAGAGACAGTTATGCCGATCATGGAGTCCATTTTTGCCATGTTCGGATATCCAGAAACGATAAAGTCGGACAATGGCCCACCATTTCAGAGTAATGCGTGGTCACAGTTTTTGTAGTCGTGTGGCGTCCGTCACCGCAAAATCACACCGCTATGGCCGATGGCGAATGCACAAGTGGAGAACTTCAACAAGCCGATGATGCAGGCAGTACGTTCAGCCATCATTCAACATCGCAACTGGCGTCGCGAACTGCAGCAGTTTCTTCGAAACTATCGATCTACTCCGCATAGTTCTACGCTGTTCACGCCTCACCGATTACTGCTTGGTCGAGAACCGAGAACTAAGCTACCTGAGCTGCCAACGCTTCAGAGCGTGCACCCAGAAGATGAAGTCGTTCGCAGACAAGACGCTCGTGCAAAAGCGAGAATGAAAGAGTACTCAGACGAGCGTGCACACGCTTCACATGTGAACCTACAAATGGGAGAGGTTGTGCTTGTACAGACTCTCTACTCCGTTCGCATCGACACCGCTCATCGTCAGTGCAATGAAAGGACCAATGGTCACCGCCGTGCGTGGTGATGGGTCCACGGTGACGCGAAATGTGTCTTAGTTCCGTCGCGTGCGAGGCTTGTCGCCCGATGAAATCGCACGACATCATCCCGAGGACACAGCTGCGGACGACGACCCGCCAACAGATGATGACTCGTCTGAGACCCGTCACGATGACGAAGAGTTGCTTAAGCCACCTGCTCTGCAAGCTGTCCGTCCACAACGAGCTCGAGCAAATCTAGAAACTGTGTGTAGGCGGATCGCTGCCCGTTCTAGATATAGTTAGTTACACGATATAAGGGTGTAGGCGGAACGCTGCCCTTCATATCCGTTATCTAGTTAAGTGTTCAGTTAAATAACATGGCATGTTTGTGCGTTCATCTGTTTTCACAACGAACACTTATTAGGAATCCATGTCACAAACTGTATTGCAGTTCAATGTTCCGTTAATTAACAAATGTTACTAAGTAATCAAGGTAGAGAGGGATGTAACAGCTGCTCCCTGCATGTTATATAGGTAGCCTATGTATTACGGACGGATCCCGCTGACTTCGGATTTCTCCGGTGTTGTTCGGATGAGATAATAAACGATGGCCATGTTTCGTTCAGATAAATGGTGTGTTTAATTTAAAAGCAGCAATCTTACACATAACACTGAATGTTTTGCCCTTGAATTAACTGATAAGATAATAACACACATATATAGAAATGAAATTCATATAAATATTTATCTGGACCTTTCAAAAGCTTTTGATACCTTGTATCATAAGATATTACTAGACAAATTATAATATTATGGCGTAAAAGGCATTAAGTTTAATTATAAATTATTTGACAAATAGAAAGCAGTATGTTGAAATAGAGGAGGTAAAATCAGAAATGCATAATATTTCAACTGGCGTACCTCAAGGCTCGATTTTAGGCCCATTGTTGTTTATTGTATACATTAATGATTTTGCCATGGCCAGCCAAAAGTTTAATTTTATAATGTATGCTGACGATACCACCCTGTCAGGTACAGTTATTACCGCTTAATATAAAGATTATATTGTACAATACACTGATATTTCCACACTTAAACTATGACGTAGCCACTTGGGGTTACAAATGTGACAGAATTCAGAAACTTCAAAAGAAACTTGTCCGAGTTATTAGTGTAAGCATCGGTCAACTTTGACGTGACTGTTAGCAAGATATATGTTTCTCGTTTCACCTCCTGGTTGAGTTTATTTTAAGTCCACGGATTTGAGGACCTTTCCAGACTTCTTCATCACCGGCACTATAGGTGCACACCATGACGTTGACTTGGTGATGGGCACGATCACTCCTGTCGCTTGGAGACGGTTCTGCTCCTCCTTCGCCTTCGGTTGGAGCGGTATCGGCATGCGCCTGGCTACTCTCAGTGCATACGGCTCAGCTCCGTCCCACAGCACGATTCTTACAGGTTCAGTCTTCAAATCAAATCAAAAATACTTTATTGTCTGTCCTAAACAATACACTTTAAAACAGAAAATTGTCTTTAGGCTCATCCGTTGACCATCCAATCAATCAATTAGCTCTAAAACAAATAAAGATATCAAAACACACAACATTATTGCATGCACATGTAACGTCCCGACACATGTAAAGTTTTATTTACGAGTAAGATGTATATAAATAACACATTACAGTATCCCAAAACGAAAAATAATACTCAACGCAAACATACAATTTACTAAATGTAAATTTTTTCTTAGCTTAAAAAATTATCAACCCAAGCATTCCCAAAACAACAGAGAAGGGCAGTAGTACGTTAATATCTGCATTGTGAAAACACACAGTGACACGAAACTGTGTAATTAATACCTGATACGTGCAGATTAAAATAGTATATTAAATTATATTCACGTAATATAAACATGCATGTACACTCTCTCCTCCACCGCCCCCACCCAAACCTGCAGCTCTACTGACACATCAATTGAGTGCAGCATTCAGGACAGCAACGGGTGAAGGTACAAATGACTTTTTATATGCATTCTTTCGTGCAAGAGGAACTTTAATACGTCTGCCAGATCGAAATGCTCAATTAAGTGGATAGGCATGATCATAGTCTCGCTTAGCCGACCTTAGCCTGGCTGCGTGACTTCGCCAGAAGGATAGTCTGGCTCTAAATGGCCCTTTTGAATGTTATGCCATGAGAGCTGCCACCTAGTGAATATGCATGTGATTAAAAGGCATTAAACTACGAACAAGTTTAATGTCGGTTTATTTTGTGTGTGACATGTTTCAATGAAAGTTTAATGTTGAATAGTTGTTATAGTATAGTATTATCTGATAACAATTGTATCCTTATTTAATTTGTTATTTCATAATTGGCCTGAGAGCCAATCATTGTCTCTACCCGAATCTGGGGTAAAGCCCCCTACCGGTAACAAACGCAGGAGCTTAATATTCCAGTCCGTTGTGACGGGCCTATGCTGCCACCTCACGGCGGCTGGATAATCGAGTCTAGCATGATCATTGAAAATGTGAAATGCCTTCCTGGCAAGGTCAGAGTCGTAGAGAGTGGACAACTGTCGCTGTTGCTGACCAATACGTTTACTAGCTATATTAACAACCCGGTCCAGTTTTGTTTTTTGTTTAACAGTAAGATGCCCAAACCAAGTTATGATGTTGAATGATAAGATACCCTCAACAAGACTTCTGTTCACTAGTTCAAAGACATGTGGGCTGACCCCAAAGCTTCTGAGTTTCCTTAGTAAAACGAGATGTTGCTGTGCTTATTGTGCACCATGTCAGCATGTTCATTGAAAGTGAATTTCTTATCAATAGTAATACCCAAGTATTTGAAACTGTCCACCCTCGCCACCTCCCTCTGGTCTATCACTACTGAACTGCTGTTGCCAAGGACAAGCTCCTTGGTTTTCCTCACATTTAATTCAAGAAAACTGTCCTTAAACATTGTATTCAACACGTCAATCTGAAGAAGGTATTGAGAAATGGAAAATTCATCTTTCAGACAACCCACAAAAGCCATGCCATCTGCGTATTTCAGAAGTCTTGAGGCTTCCGATGTCACCAAACGCTTCCTCAAACTCGCCAACTTTGAGAATGAGGCCCATACGACTGGCAACGCTGCGGCTCAGAAGGTTATTAACCTGTAGACCAAGACAATCTTACCGTTGAGAATGCTGCTGACATCGCAAGACACTGGGAGCTGGTCAAAATACAGAAAGCCTCAGATGTGGATGCGGCAGCTTGGGCTGGTAAACACAAGCAGTCTCAACGACACAAGTCACCTTCCCGTGACGATCAAAGAAAACCAGCTCTCGGATCACAGAACAAGTGCAGACAATGCGGAATCTGCGGATATAAACACAGGTCACCACGAGACGATGTATGTCCTGCCATTGGAGCAAAGTGTAGGAAATACGGAAAAAGAGGACATTTCACGTCAGTATGCCGGACGAAACGGGTCCAGTAGGTCAAAACAGTCTCGCCGTGCGAACGTTCACGGGAGTCGCCTTCTGAGACCTACTTCTTAGGCTATGCACAGTGTGAAGACTCTGACCCTGCATGGATCGAGGGTGACACTTCCAATCTTGGGCAAGATTGACCCAGGCGCTGATACGTCAACCATGTCTGAAGAAGCCTGCAATGCAGTGAGGCCGAGGCCGAAGCTGAAACCAATCACGACAACAAAGAGGCATAGTTAAAAGTCAAAAATGATATAATCTCTTCTGAAATACCAAAAAATTTGATACAAGTTCAAATGCTGATCCAAACCATAATTATAACATTATCATCAATGAAATAAATCAAGCTAAAAATAAATAATATATGACTCGCAAATTAGTTAAATTTAATAAATATAAAAAGTCTACATGGATAACTCAAGGCTTGCTAACCTCAATAAGATACAAAGACAAACTTTACAAACAATAAAAAAATCACAAACCCTGAATCTTCTGAATATGGCGTATTATTGATTAATCTAAAAACATACAATAGTATTTTGAAAAGAAGTTTTCGCAAAGCAAAGCAATCATAGTTTGACAAATGTTTTAATCAATTAAAATTTGATATAAAACACTTGGAAAACTATAAGTGAATTCCTGTATAAACCTAAAATTAATAAATCATTTCCAGAATATTTTAAAGAATCCGATTCTATTGTGGCAGACAAATTAGAAATTGCAAATAAATTCAATACATTATTTACCAATGTAGGTAGTAATCTGGCAAATTATATTAAATACAAAGGCATTCATGATTAAAATGCTTGAACCTGCACTAACCAAATCTTTAACTTTATTAACAAATCAACTATTAACTAGAATATTCCCTAATAAACTAAAACTTGGAAAGGTAATTCCAATTTATAAAAAAGTGAGCCAGCAGTATTCAATAATTATAGACCTATATCTCTTCTACCAGCTATTTCAAAAGTACTTGAACAAATTATTGTTGACCAATTATCATCTTATTTAAAAGACTCTAAGTTAGATTTCGACCTAAACATTTAACTGAATACGCGGCACTAGAATTAATAGATATAATAATAACCCAACTGGATAAGGATGAAATATCCATTAATATTTACCTAGATAATTCCGTAGCCTTTGATACCATTGACCATTTAATTTTAATTGACAAATTGAAATATTATGGTATATATGGAACAAATCTGAACTTATTCAGCAGTTACCTAACAAATCGTAAACAATATACGGAAATTGACAATATAAAAATTAAATATGTTATCAATAACAACAGGTGTACCACAAGGCTCAATCTTAGGACCCCTGTTATTCATTATATATATCAATGATTTTGTACAAGCCAGTAGAATGTTTAATTTCATAATTTATGCAAATGATACAACTCTATCAAGTACACTAAACACTTTCAGCGATAACATACTTATAATTATTACCTTAAGTAATTATACTTTCCACACAGAACCACTTCACACAAAAACTCAACTTATTAAAAGTAGATGACATCCTTAAATTACAACAATTAAAATGTTACACAATGACTTACCAGTTTATTTACAAAACTGGAAGATAATGTTTAACTATGAGGTACATAATCATGATACAAGATTCAAGAATAAAATATACACTTATAAAATTAAACATGAATTTGCAAAGAAATGTCTTAGGCATAATTTGCCACTTTTAGTAAATAACATTCCTGATATAGTCAAAGAAAAGCTTAGTACACATAGTTCACACGGATTTGCCAAGTATGTAAAACTTTATTTTTACAAAATTATCAAATAACATGCACACGGCAACAATGCTATATATGTATGCAAAATTAAGAACCGACAACCACTTGTCAACTTGATACAGTATAAAACAGTGCCTTAACGACAAACACAATAATCATGTAAACTTGCTCACACCACACATATGCATACTTATTATGGTTTTTTTCTGGAAGAATTTGATTAGGTGATGTATTGATTCAGTTAAAGTTTTATCACAAAAGGTGGCTCCTCGATAGCGACTACCAAAGTCTTAGAGGAGTCTCCTGACCCTATTTTTATTTATTTATCATACATTATACCATAAGGTTATACATTTGTATTATTTTGTGACATGGATGTGTTGTATGTATTATTTGAAATGTCTGGGTCAAATATATAACAAAATCTTCTTCTCTCTCTCTCTCTCTCTCTCTCTCTCTCTCTCTCTCTCTCTCTCTCTCTCTCTCTCTCTCTCTCTCTCTCTCTCTCTCTCTCTCTCTCTCTCTCTCTCTCTCTCTCTCTCTCTCTCTCTCTCTCTCTCTCTCTCTCTCTCTCTCTCTCTCTCTCTCTCCCTCCCTCCCTCCCTCCCTCCCTCCCTCCCTCCCCCCCCTCTCTCTCTTTCTCTCCTCTCTACCGGACATGATATCGGAAAACTGACCGCAACCCAGCCTGCACTTACTAATACCAGCAACACAACTACATCAACATATTTCATTATACAACATCATGGATGTAGCGACCATACCGACCTTCCCGGTAATATAAGTCTTATTGTTTTTAGTTTGCCGACAAATATAATGACAACCACAAGAGTTATTATCCTGTTGCGCTAGAAGAACGCTGAATTCATCAAACACGTTCACCTTATTCGACAATAAATCTGTTTTCACCCTTCGGTTAAATGCGGCCAGAGCGAAATTATTCCTACTGCCTTTTGTCTTTCGCCTGTCGGACTCGGGAAAAGGTGGCGTAGTAACAAACACAAGTCTAAAACCGTACTTCTCGCTTTTCCTTTGTAGAACACCGAGCGCACGCACAAGTGTCACCGCAGATACATCCATCGTGTGTTGTACGCCGATGTGGGCCATGTCGTGCGCCCCTGTTTGAATTATCAAAACATCACGTCGATCTAAAGTTTCGTTTTTAAGATACTTGTTCCACAGCTTTGGGAACTGGAAAACCTTCGACACACTCAGATAATGAACGTTCTCCACTGTCAGAGACTTATGCTGGATCGGCGCATCCGACGGAACGTTGTAGCATTCAGACATAATGTAGTCACATTTGAATCTCATATGTGATGCTCCAATGCAGAATAGTTTCCTGATATTCTTGACACAGGAACACAATGCTGACCTTCTCATCGCTGTCTGCTCTTTGCCGCTTAACGAAGTTGCTGCCCACTGTTTGTTTTTTAAATACCATGTAACCACGTTTTCCTCATTGCCTTGAGTGGGCAATTTGCGACGAGAGAAAGGCAATCCATTTACTCTTTTGTGAAGGTTACAACTTCGATGTCGCCACAACAGTCTGTTTATTGGGATGTGATTACCCGTGTACGCCGTGAAGTTAAAATACATGAGCCACACACGTAAGTTTCGACACGTGCATTGTGGTAGGGGGCAGTGCGCTACATACGTGCCGTTAAAGAAATCGTCGTAATAACATACTTGTGTCGATACCGAGTCACTGCGAACAAGGAAATTGCTACCGCCCCCTGTTGGGGCTTCCCCATTGCGTTCTTCGATCAGGATATCTGTCGACGACAACGCCTCCACGTGGTAATTATATCCAGCTGGCGGTTTCATTACCTTTACGTTGTTCATAATGAATTCAAAATTTTGGTTGTATTTCTTGAAATGATGGTACTGTAATAGATCTGTTTTTCCGATGGCATCGTAGATTTCGTCACCGAAAGCGTACATTTTGTCGTCTTTGACTGCACTACATTTAGATTGAACCTTCGCGCGCATCGCAGAATTAAACAAAACATATTTGTTTTTAGGAAGCAAACTACGGTGGACATATTCCGCAGGCAATATTCTGGTCGGTGCTTCTTTTCGAAAATAGAAGACGAAAGGTAACATGCAGCTCAACACGGTTACGTACAGAAGTAATGTTTTCAGGTTCACTTTGGAAATCTTCCCCCAACTATGTCGTGAATAATATCTCCATGAGCACGCCATTATTATAGTTATGTAACGCAGCTCTTCTGGTAAACGGTAATATCCCAGATGTAATCAATTGTATTCGTATAACGTCGAACGTTATGTTTCCCCCTCGATCTGAAAGACAAACATATGGCAAGGTTAAACAATTTTGTAAATGTAAAAACATTAAAGGGAATCAAAAGGCAATTGTCTGGACCTATACACCTAAAAGAGGTAATACAATTTAACCATTTGCAACTACAACCCTTCCAACCTGCTCCGGCCAACGTGGAAGGGTAGGCCAAAACACCAGCATGCAAAGTACAATGAAGCCAAGGCCCCAGTCTCCAGCATCATCGAAACAATCTATGACCATGAATGGGGCTCTGGTCATGTAGGGCTACGAACAGGGAGTGCTAAGAATATCTGAGTCAAGAAGAGCCACCGAGAGAAGGTGAAGACAGCAACATATAACGTACGAACACTACTAAAAGATGAACAGATACAAGTACTGGAGGAAGAACTTAGGGAAACCGGGATGGTATGGGATGTGATCGGGATCGGAGAAGTCAGAAGAAGAGAGGAGTGCTTCACTACCTTACAAAGCGGCCACCCACTATACCATTCCAAGTCAAACAACGGCCAAGCAGGAGTAGGCTTTCTCATAAACAAGAAATGGAAAGACAATATAATGAGGGTTAATAGCATCAGCCCCAGAGTAGCATAACTTGTTCGATGCATAACAAATCGTTACAAACTGAAGATAGTACAAGTATATGCACCAACAACATCATAATCAGAAGAAGACATAAACAGCTTCTACAACGACGTGGATGAGACCTTAGTAAAACCAAACCACTACACGATAGTGATGTGAGGCTATAATGTGCAAGTAGGGAAACGAACAAACCCACTGGAAATGGCAGCAGGCAAATTTGGCGTAGGAGTGAGAAACGAATGAGGCGACATCTTGGTAGAATGGGCAAAAATCAAGAAAGTACCAAATCATGAATACCATGTTTCAGAAGAAAGCAGGGAGGAGATGGACGTAATAAAACCAAACCTAACCGAGATGTCTAAACTGTTGTCTAGTTTGGTTAACTTAGATGCTAGGCATTTACCTCGTATGTACACACCGACATATACATTCACATACATCTAGACGTTAACATGACGTCTACAATCAACTTATACACCTACACTAAAGAAAAGGTTATGGAAGAAGCAGGTATATCCACCACAAAGTCTACCGAAATACTGAATATCAGGAAGAAGGATAACATAAAAATTGCTAACTTAGCGACAGTCACTAGAGAACCCCCAGACAGGAGGAACTACTTCGACAGATTCTACCAATGAAGTAGAGATGCTAAAAGATAAAATGGAAAGGATGGAAGCACAGTATAAAGCACAACTTTGAGGAGAGGGGTTGTAGAATTAAACAATATGAGAGAGATCAAACAGGGCCAGGTTTAGTAATGCCGAGGATGAATTCATGAGGGTGAAGGAAATAAAGAGAAGCGAACTGGAAGAAAGAATGAGGAGAGGGATGGAAGAATGTGATCAGACAATGAATAGACGTAGGTCACATGAGATAGGTGGGGAAATAAGATGGGAAATGTAAGAGAGTGAGGAGATGGGGTATAAGAGCCAAAATCAATGGGTCATCCTTGTGATGACAAACCTCTAGTTGATGCACAAGGAGCATGCAGGAAAGATATCCCAATACAACCCACTAGCAACACAAATCCAATAAGTGAGACACATGAACTGGTTCACAATTACACCCCAGCCGGTGTGAAACGTGAACAAGTGAGAGGACTAGACATCACCCCAAATAAAAATAACCCAGCATTGTAGCACGAACATGACACCACCCATGGGTATCGCAAACATAACACATCCCATTACCACCATATACATGACACATTCCATAGTCGCCACACAATACACAATGAAAGGGGAAAGAAGAAAAAAGACGACAAAGGAGTAAAATTGCAGGAACAAAGATATTCTGCTGAAGACTCGTCCGCGATGTCTTCATCGTCTTCTTCACTGGATTTTCTTGATACCAACTCAACCTCATCTGACGAATCCTTAGAAAGGGGGGATGATACACGACATCATCGACGAAACAGCCTCCCAGGACCCAAATTACCAACATTTTCAGGGAATTCTGTAGAGTGGGAAACATTTCTGTACCTGTTTAACGGTACTACCAAGCACTATCATTGGGGTAGTCATCGGAAACTGCAGAGGCTAAAGGAATGCCTGCGCGACAAAGCCATTCATTTGTACGAACACGCCCTGCAAGGATCGGAATGATTACCGTAGGCTTATGAAATGTCTGAAGAGCAGATTTGAAATGAAGGAAGACCCAAGCGTGGTGCAACGGAATCTCCACGGTATCAAACAAGAAGTCAACGAATCTCTAAAAGATTTTGCAGATCGGGTCAAACATGCCGTCTCGTTGGGTACAACGGAGCAGGAGACAAAGCAATAGACAAATGGGCCACAGAGCTGTTCCTCAAAGGTGCTAGGGAGAAGGGGGCAGCGTTAGCAGCCAGTGAGAGACAGCCAAGGCCAATTAGGAAAGCCTTAAAAGAGATGAAAACTAGTATCAGCAATCCAAAGGCTGTCCTTGGTAGGACACTGTCAGTATCAGCGAGACAGGTTGCACTTGAGGACGATGTATTAGTACGCGCCACGCAAGCTTCTCCTCAGGCTGTCGGTCGCCATGCAACAACACCGTCAGAGAATAGTAAGTGTCAGGAACCAGTCGGTTCCGGCAACATTAAAAACAAAGTGAAAAGCAAGATTGACGAAATATTGAGAAGGTTAATGCAAGTGGAGCAACGTCTGGATCGAGAGCGACAGACGCCAGCCAATTAATAGAACATACCTGTATATATAAATGTAATAACAGTAATTATTAGATGATAAATGTTCACATAAGTAGTCTTGCAAAAAAAACATGTGGTTATGCCAAACTTCAGCAATGGTATAATACCTAAGTAGAATAACATTATATCAAACACATATGTGAGATGTTTCGGGGTGGAATGAGATTAAACTAGAACACCATACCCCCTTACAACATTTGCCTTTAATGATAATATAAAACTATCTAAATTGGGTTTATTTTGTATAACAGTTGGAACATAACAAACTGTTCGAAGATCTTTGACTAGAACTGACGATAGGACGTATATTATAGGTTTGTCTTGTTTTGTAAAAATGAATGTCATAGGTAAATGTAAAAATATCCGATAATGAATGTGGCAGACTCCCGTGGGCATAATTATACACACATTTACAACTTCAATTTCATAAATATCATGCATTTAAATATACACATGTAAAGAGGGCATGCGAATGTTCCCAATATAATGTTTTAAGTATGGAACGAACAATTTTTTTGCATAAGGAATAATTTTTCGATATGAGTTTTGTATATGGATCCCCACAAAATGATTCCGTATGTCAAGTAGGGGTAAACTAAAGTGTAATAAATTGTTTTAAGTGCAGCTACTGGAAGGTACCGGTTAACTTTATTGATTATGTTTAAAGCACTTGTTAGCTTGTTTTTGCAGGCATTTATATGTTATTTCCAATCAAGTCTGTCATCTATATGAAGGCCTAAAAATTGTATACATTTTGTTCGTTGAATTACGTTATTAGATATCACTAATAACAATTCTTCGTTCTGAACAGGGCGAGATCTAGAAAATAACATGCATTTTGTCTTAGAAATGTTTAAAGATAGTTTATAGGCGCGAAACCGGTCAGCTAATATTTCAAGTTCGTTATTCATATCTTTATATATTTCATTAATTTGTTTTCTAGTTTTGTATATAGTAGTGTCATCAGTAAACAATATTGTTTTGCACATATTTAAACATAATGGAAGGTCATTAATACATAAAATGGATAGACCCCTGTGGGACACCGTGTGTGATATCCTGCTAAAGTGAATCACTAGAACTGTACACAACCATTTGAGTTGAGTACCCCTTATACCGTAATATTCAAGTTTGTGTAATAGGATTTGGTGGTTGATAGTATTGAATGCTTTATTTAGATCCAGAAAAACAGTAAGGACCGAATCATTTTAGTGCATTAATAATGTCACTAGTAAAAGCGGTAATAGCATTGGTTGTTGAATGTTTCTCAAGAAAACCATATTGGTTATTGTTCAATATATTGTTTTTCTGTATAAAATCATAAGTCCTTCTATGTACAACTTTTCCCAGTATTTTAGAAAATGAAGCTAAGAAAGATATTGGTCTATAATTAGAAGACATTAGACAGGTATAATTTTTGTTATTTTTTATTTCGTCAGGCACTATTCCCTCACCTAATGATTTATTTATTAAAATAGTTATTAGTAAGGCAATTTGCTCACCGAATAATTTCATGATGCGGGGACTAAAATTTCATATCCAGAACTGGTCTTAGGTTGGAGAGACATTATTATTTGCCTGATTTCATTTACAACGGTCGGCCTCATGAAGAGACTTCTTGGATTTTGTTTACGACAATGCTGAAGATATTTAGTAAATTGGTCTTTAGGTTGAGGGATTGCATTTGCGTGGTTTGAACCAATATTAGTAAAAACTTTACAGAGTATATTCGAAATTTGATGAAGGTCCTTAATTATATCGTTATTATATTTAAAGTGTCACGAAATGCCTGATTTATCGTTGTTTTTCCCAATCATGGTTCTAAGTAATTTCCAAGTTTTTAGAGTCGTTCTTAAATGTTTAAAACTGATTAGCATAGTATGTTGTTTTTGCAATTTGTATTAGTTTATGATATATATTTCTATATACATAACGGATATAAATAGAATGTGTCTTAAATTTGCCGATACATTTCCTATAGAGTTTGTTTGATGTTACTGACGATTTTAATAGACCTTTAGTTATACACTCATTCCGTATTACGTATTTGGGATTAATTTTAGCAATTTTCTCCGGCGCGAATCTCTGAATAACATAGTTAAATGTTTAGTGGATTCCCTGAACGCATTATATGTATCTAACTTGTGTAAATACGTCCAATCAATTTCGCGGAGTGTAGATGTTATATGACCAATGGATTTGTCAGACATGGGTCTGTGTTTGAATATTAACGGTTCATTTGATTTTTTACAAGGCTTCTGCTTGCCAGTTAAACAGAATATAGGTAGGTGATCGGATATATCACTTTACAACATGCCAGAATGAACAAATGGGGTTGTATGTCGTACATATATGTTATCATTAAGGGTAGCGGATGTGTGGGTGATACGCGTTGGTTTGGTAATTGTTGGAATGGTGTTAGCAGCTACGTGTAAGTAATGTAAGTTGGATGAAGGTTTATACGAGTCCATTTTAGTTAGTCAACATTTTGATCAGTGCCAATTATGACCTGCCGATTTGAGCGTTGTTTTCTTGTTTAGTATTGTCTTATATCTTTGAATAGATGAAGACACATTTGAATTAGGGATCCTGGCCGTGGACAGTCACCATCTTTCACTGGCCGGTGTTACAACTGCGGGGAAACAGGGCATCCGAGTCGCAATTGTCCTAGAAATAGGAGTAGGTCCCCATCAAACGCTTCTATGAATGTCAACATGTCACAAAAAATAGGGGCTAGACTAGATGGCCAGAGTCTATCCCCAGGGAAACAAGGCCTGATTCATAAGAAAGACGATACTGAAATGCTTATTTGTTTTGACAGTGATTCTGAGTTAATCACACATGTGAGTACCTCTGTAGATCATTTGGAAAATGGAACGGAATGTAAAAATAACACAATAATAAGGACAGAAAATAACATAGTATATGAGGCTAAACTTCCTGAGACCATGGGTAGGACTATGAACATTCCGATTACCATTTTTGTAAGAGTAAGAGAATATCGGCAGTGGTTGAAACGGCCACTGAAGCCACTATAATTAGTGAGGAACTCCTCAAGAATCTCAACATTCCAGTTCAGTCAAGTTCGAGTATTGGTGTACGAGGTGTAGGGCACAGACAGAAGGGAAATTACTCTCCCAACTTACCATTCAAATGGGAAAGAATCACGACCCAGTAGATGTGTTGGTAATGCATACAACAAACCCATTCATAGTGGGGTTAGACTTCGTGAAATCAGTGGGGGCAATTTTTAATATTAATGCCAATATAGTCATGATAGGCGATGAGGTAATACCTGCAACCATGAAGGGAAATCTGTCCAATGAAGAAGTTGTTATCTGTCGAGTAAAACTATGTAGAAAAACAACTATACCACCAAACAGTGGACGAATGCTTAAATGTCACATGGATAATGCAACAACTGGTGATGTTGCCATCGAACCGGTCCATAGATATAAACAAGTATGAATCCCATATTCTGTGATAAATGGGGGTAACATCATAAGCATATGTGCCACGAACCTCACAGATAAACCAGTCACGATACCCGCTAAGGAGTTGTTGGCGTGTGCCACTGAAATATCAGGTCTGTCTGAGGATACAATAATATAAATATAACTGATAAATATTTGAGGGCGGCTTATACGTAGGTGAAAATCGTTGGACTCTCGATAAGCATATAGCTTCCTAGTCCACATGCCATCTCTAGCGTGTAGATTTTGTATGGGAATCTTGCTAAATAAGTTGTGTGGAAACCAAGCCCGCCTCGATGTCACCGTTATATATTATAACTAGGCCTAAATATTTGTCTACATTTTAATCCTCGGTGTGCCTTTTCTACCAATCAACAGAGGTTTAGTTAAAGTATGTGATGTAATAAAATACGAAAAATATATTGCGTTCTATGCCACCATTGAGGTGCAAATAGCACTTCGGTTTATGTCAGTCTGCACCGCTGCGGCCGTGGGTCAGCGCTCAACGCGCATGAAAACAGCGACAGCGCAGGTTGATGCAAGCATGCGTGCTATTTGGACCTACTGAATCAGTATTGATATAACAAATGTATGGCTATAAACTGAATTGGAAAAGGATAAGAAATCTATCACAAAAGCCAAAGTCTGCAAAGAAAAACAGTTTTGCTTTTGGGAACTTTTTACGTTTGAAACGACAGTGGCGAACATGCCGCTCATCACTGATACCGGCTTATTAACCAGTTCCACAAAACTCCCGCATGGTAAAATGTGGCTATATTCCACGATTTTTAAAATGTCTGCTTCTTAGCTTAATCTATGACTGTTTTAATTTGTGAAATAACGTCGCTACGCCGACATTGCTGCTAGCTGAGCAGTTCGCCAGGGGCGCTCGCTAAAAAAACGCAGTGGCGGACTCTATCGAGAATAACAAATAACGCCAAGAATTGTTGGAAGCAAATTGAGAGGACTGACCACTGACCTTTATTTATAACTGAATAGCTAGCCAGCCAGTTTTATTGAGGCCCCCGACCCCATTAGCGTCCATATTGACTACGACCATTCGTAAGTGGATAGGGCTGGTAATCACACTGTCTACACTGTCAGAGGGTCAGCATAGAAGGATCAGTCTTGGTAATAAAGTCATAAAACGTTTCCCTAGTATACTCTTGTAATCAGTGATTTAAAGGACACTAATATATGTTAGTACTTCTTCAGAGTCAATTAAATTCAACAAGCTCAGAAGTGGCAATTAATATTTGTAAGGACTAAGGACAGCTACACATGAATGCAGATCTCCATGCCATGCCTACGCCCGACTATAAACTAGTATGCAACTGAAAACAAAAAATATGTATTGGCGCATGTCCACATAATACATTTATATGTTATACGTTTATTATTTAAATCCTATAGACAGCACAGCAGAGTCAGAGAGTTGTGTTACTGTTCTTTGTTCACACAATAGTAATCAATATAAATTACTTTTGCGATCCACGGTAGAAACCAACGAGAATGTAACAGTATTCTGTCACACTTTTGGAGCAGATAATCTTAAAATATGAAATATAAGTCTACTTTGTAGACAAATTATAAATGAAAAAAACACTAGAGGAATTTGCTCACTTATACGGAGCTATTTTATGAGAAAATGTCAAATTTTTTAGATTACCCACTAACATTTGGCTTAGCGTGATATTAGTTGTAAATTAAAGGAATTAATAACTTGGCCAAAATAATAGTTATTAACGAAATAAACGTTTTAACTGTCTAGTGGTGTAACACAGTATTTAGGAATGTTTCTAAGGTATAGGACTATATTAATAATACTCTATAAACTTTGCAAAAATGTGAAAAAAAATACGGCTTGTTGGTGTGTTAATAAGTGTGCAACAATTGTGTCTGAAAGGAAATAATATTGTCATTAGTGACATAACAAGGTAACACCATCACCACCACCTAATTGTATCTGGAAAGAAATCAAAACCTTAGTGACATAGCAAAGCAACACCATCACTGCCTAGTCCAGACCTGGGGGCGGAAGTACTCGGTACTCATGTCATCATGTACTCGAGTACACTTTGAAGTACTCGTACTAATAAAACTTGTGGGTCATGGATTCGTACTTGTACGCATACTCATTGTACTCAGATTGTATGAGTACATTACGAGTACATCTGAGTACTTTCTCGATATGTACTGGAGAAAATAAATTTACTTGGTTATAAAATGAAACTTTCCTGAAACATTTACATGTTCAACTATTTTAAAAATACTTGTGTTATTTCTGATAGAATAGCACCTGACCATCCGTACACATAGTACACCCTCATTCTCTGATAACCATGACTATAATACCCAAACATGGCAACAGGCAGCATCTTTTCCCAGTCAGAAACACCCTGTTAAGGAACCAATAATTGTAGGCTATCAGTTCAGGACATAAAGCTGTTTGTTTAATTAAGCCATGCACCAGGATGTCCATGATGTAGTCTGAAGACCATGCCACTTGTCACTGGCTAACAGTACTAACTGCTAAGAACAGGAACTGCCAGTCTTCCTCTGTAGAAGTAAGGCGGCTCAAGTCAGACTGCCTCCTACACTAGTATAATCCCGACATGTCAGGTGACTGTATGTCCTGGCAGCCTGGGCCTAGGAGCTGAATCCCAGTAGTCACTCTGCCAAGATGTTACTAGGGTCGCTCCCAACCTCTTCATGCGTGCTTAATTAGCTGACGTAAACAAAAAAGGTTGCTTAATCACCCTTCTGTGATGTCATTGGTCCATTTCTGACATAGATTTCCAAATGGAGGTTTCATTAATGTGATTTTCTCCTCACCCCCTTTATCACACCCACGTTTTGTCACTGTGATTTGGACTTTCACACTCACTAAAAGTATGTGATTTCAAATAACGGTTTGGCCCTTTCAACTAAGATTCTGCCGGGATTAGTCTTCATTATTACAATGAAGGAGACTGCAAATGATGAGACTGGTAAACTTAGCAAACATAGTGATAAGAAAACACCGCCTGTTGAAGGAATGAGGAGAAATCGGCGCGGTTTCCAACAAGGCCACCCATATTTTGAATCAATGCATGGTGAATCAACAGAAACACCATACAGTCGTGTATGGATGCCATGACTCAGCATGGCTGATTTTTCATACAAGGCTGACTTTTCGTACAAGAAACTTCTGGTGGACTGTTAACGGTACCCGATGCTGACGGCAGGTCTGGCAATAGCAAAATTCTACGACCGCGGCCAGACCGATTCCAAGATTTAACAGACAGCTACCTCCAGCCAGACGAAAATCAAGGAGGTTCCGAGATGCGTCTGCTAAATATGGAAAACAGTGCTCATATTTGGAATGAATGTTACATTGAGCACGCCAGCAAGATGACGTGCACTTCTCCACAATTTCAAATACACCATGTTTTGTGTACTTGTATTCTAGTGAATATCACCAAACAATGAGTATAATTAAAGAAACATTTAATACTGACAGAACAACTGAAAAACACATGTGGTCACTTCCACAAAACAAGATGTCAGACACTGTTGAGTAATTGGTCAGAATCTGGTCAATGGTCACTAGAGGGTGGTTCAATAATAACAATGAGACATGTGCCATTGACATAAAATAGCATGGACTGCAATGTCAGTGAATACAACATAGTTCATATATCACGGAATGAGAAACATGACACCATGAACAACAGATTGGTCTCTGTTGGAAGCAATCACTCCGTTGTACATATTGTGACTATCATTCACGCATGTACAAACTGTACACTGAGGTCGGAACTGAAAGTTATGGTCAGCGAGCTGCTACAACTAACGGCACACTTCACGACAATAGGGACCACAGAGATCTGTCACATTCTAGCTGCAATAGACACACCACCACCTAGTTGCACGGGATTACAGAGAAATGCAAACAAGGTCGCAACTGTCACCGCACAAGCAACCATGTACAACTTACATAGGAGAAGACGGAAAACAAGAGACTAACACTATGCGTTGTCTGCCAGAAGATGCTCCAATTAACATAAGCGTCGATTTTCGGTATAACTCCACACATCTCAAAAACACTTACAGCTGTGGTGGGCAGAATGCGTCACAAGCTTTGGGAACTGCAATCAGTTGGCAAACCGATGAAAAAGAAATCATAGCTTTCTGGATGGATAACAAGCTCTGTAAATTAGGATCTTCACTTCGGAACACGGGTGTCAATGTCGGTCAATGTCACCTGTCCTGGCCGAATCACGGACAGTTGCTCACCGGACAGTTGCTCACCGGACAGTTGCTCATTGGACAGTTGCTCATTGGACAGTTGCTCATTGGACAGTTGCTCATTGGACAGTTGCTCACCGGACAGTTGCTCACCGGACAGTTGCTCACCGGATAGTTGCTCACCAGACAGTTGCTCTCCAATGAAATAGAAAAGCGGACAGTTGCTCACTCTTAAGAAAATGTTAATTTAATTTCGGTATTTGACGTCGCTATTATAATGGCGATGTATTTTTTGTAAACTTGTGTTGTGTCTCTCTTCCGGAAATCTACCATTATGCCAATAAAACAAAAGAAATCCTTTATGGCCAGCTTTATAAAGCCAGTGAGCTAATTGCAATCGAGTCTTAGCTTGAGCTATTCCTCACTAACACAGACTAGGTAGATCTACAGCTGTTCAGACATCAAAGAGGATTATTTAAGTCATGCCTTGCATTGATTAGATGGTGGTGATAACAACAACCACTGTCTAACTGATCTTTTTGTGTCTTGCCTGCCATTGACATTGTTTATAAATATAAGTTATAGACGAGTATTCTGTTTGTGAAATGCGACTGCCGATGCGGGGGTCCTATTATCGCTCACCACAAACCTACAGATCTTGTAAAACAAACTGAAAACCTATATTCACATTTCAGATAATATCAATGTACACACACGTTTTATTAAAATAATGTTTGTAGATGTATAATTAGAACACATCATAAATAAAGACATGGCGCTTGCATTTTTGTCATGAAACTGACAGACTGAGGCTGAGCAACTATCCGCTTTTTCGTAAGGGTCCGCCTGTTTATTTCCTTGGTGAGCAACTGTCCGGTGAGCAACTGTCCGAGCACCGTCCTGGCCATGCTGGTTGCAAGGCCAATGTACAAGCAACAGATCCGCTGTCCGAGTACAGAATTGGGAAAAAGATTGGCGACAGTCTAGCACAAGATGACGTCGCAATCACGTATGTCGCTCCAGATGGTGATGATTTGCATCGCGAGGTATACAAGATGCAATGCCAGCACAGAGACAATCCGATATGACGCATCTGTCTCAAACGCAATTTCGTCATATCATGAAAGCACCATTCTCCCCAGGGTGTTTCCATGAGAACTTGTTGCGAGGCGAGCAGACAACAGAAGAATGTTTGCGGATGATGTGAAAACAAGATGCCAGAAGATTATCACAAATGTCCACATACTTCACGACAGTGACACAACTGTTATAGCTAGACGTATGCCGGACATCATTCAAGCCACACTCAACTGCTATTCTGGCTCGTGCAGAAACTGTCGCAGATATGCAATAATATTGTCAGCCGTGGTGGTTTAACAAGATTGAACAAGATTGCCATCCAGAGAATTAACTCTATAGATGGCAGGTGGACAAGGAAACCATTTGGCTTATCGAGAGTCCAACCCTTTTATCTACATATATCCAGCCCTTCTGAGGTATGTGTCGATTTTATTTTAAAACATATTCACACTACTAGCACCCACATAATCATCAGGTAATCTGTTCCATTCATTCACAGTCCTTTGTGAAAATTAGAACTTTCTTACGTCTAATCTACACTGCTCCTTTACTAATGTAACTTCATGTCATCTAGTCTTTCTATCTTTCTTAACTTAAAAAAACATATTTCTATCAATATTTTCATAACCATTCAATATTTTAAACATTTCTATCTGATCTCCTCTCAATCTCCTGGTCTCTTGTGTTGTTAAACCACATTCTTTTAGGCGTTTTTCATAACTAAGATCCCTCAGTTTTGGTATCATTTTAGTCGCTCTTCTCTGTACTCTATCTAGCATGTATGTCCTTCTTGCGGTATGGCCTGCACGCTTGTATACAGTATTCTAAATGAGAATTAACTATTGCTTTGTACAGCGGTATTATTAGTTCTTTTTCTTTATATGCTATATTTCGCCTAATCAATCCAAGGATTTGATTTCCTTTTGAAGCTGCAATTCCACACTGCTCTGAAACCTTCATGTCAGCACTAATTGTCAGCCCCAATTCTTTTTCTTGGTTTAATGCACATAATACGTATAAGTCACACATAAAATACATATCCCGATCATGTTGGTACTACACTAACTAACTACAAAATATAAAAGCCCCATAAAGCAGGGATGGTGGGTGGGAGTTGAAAATTCCCTCACAAAGCTGAAAAACACAACCGCTAGCGCGGCTGCGCAATTCAAAATGCTCAACTGCAATGACCGCGGTGCTTGCTGATTGGCTGACCAAATATACAGAGCTAGCTACCAAATAAAATACGAACAACAGTGCGACAACACAAACAAGATTAATAAAGTATTAAACTTAATTAATTGTCACATTAATTGTGTCCGTGAGAAGGAAACCAGCTATATAGACAGCTGGTTCCAGAGCAAGCCCACTATAACATCAACTAAGACTACACTACTGAAAACAATAAGAAAACCAGGGTAGTGGGTGAAAGATCGGCATGTATTTTATTGCACAATGCCCAGAATAAAAACATGTGGTTTAATGCACATAATACGTATAAGTCACACATAAAATACATATCCCAAACACACCCAAACCCTGGTAGAAGTAATTAGTACCTTATAGTATGCAAGTCTAGGCATGGTACACAAAACACACACTATTTTACATTGCTCCCCAAAGTTGCAGCAAGGTATCTACGCATATCCCAGGAAGGGTTTACATAGTTCTCATAAGCATTGCTAGCCCAGTCTCCCTGCGCCTTAATTATCTCTGTGGGAAGACCACATTCCAGCGCAAAGGAAGTCCCCCCACGCCTGAAACTATGACCCGAATAATCCGAAGGATTTATCCCCAGCGAAGACAGGAAGGTGACAAGTTTGCTCTGGAAGACTTGGACAGTCAGTGGCAACCAGCCATTACGTGTAGGGTACGTGAACAAGGGGCCACACCCCGGAGAGTTGCATAACCTTAAAGAAAAAATAAGAGTCTGTGAAGGACACAAGGGGGAGTCTGGGACGCGTTGCAGTGGAATATGCAAAATGCGCTGCCGGTACTGGATGGTTTTTGACCAATGCACCGCTACTGTAACCCCATCCTGAGAAAAAGTAGCATCTCGGCGACACAAATGTAGCTTCGGGTTAAAGGACTCCATATTTTTAATCAAGATTTGATTTCCGGAAAAAGGAGAAAAAGGCCACTAGGCAAGAGGCCCAAAACGTTACATCTAACGGAGAAGACAAATCGACAAGCTTAAACATCCTTCGAAGGATCCCTAGTGTAATAGGTAGTTTTGTTTAGCTTATGATATTCCAGCATTCTGTTGCTGTCTTATTCTTCAGTGTGTTATTCCAGTCTATCTTTGCTAAATATTTCCTGATCTCCTTATATTTTCCTTTGTGGAAATTTCTCCTGTACTGCTTTTTACTATTCCTTTCTGATTTTACTTTGATGCTAAAATGTATCTGGTTGTGATCGCTATTCCCCAGTGGCTCACATATCCTGACATTGTCAACTAATTCATTCTGTGAGGACAAAACTATGTCTAACACATTCTCTTCCCTGGTTGGTTCTAGCACATGTTGAGAAAGGAAACTATATTGTACTAAAACTAAAAACTTGTGGTCCTCACTACCCATACTCTGTAGAGATTTCCATTTTATATGCCCGTGGTTAAAATCCCCCACAATAACACAGTCCCGTTTGCTCACTTCCCTTATAGCGTTTTGTATTTTTTTCATTCTCTTCTATGCTTATGTTTGGACTTCGATAAACTAATCCAACCGTTAACGTTGAGTTTCCTGTAACTATGTTACACCAAACAGCTTCTTCGCAATCTGCGTCTCTGTCGAATTTTATTTCATCAGCCTGGATAGATTCTTTAATATATAAAATAACTCCACCTCCCCTTCTTCCTATTCTATCTTTCCTAAACATTACATACCCTGTCAGTTCCAATTCGGCATCTGATATATCGGTGGTTGCCCATGATTCGGTTATACCTATTATGTGAGGGTCAATATCTTCTACCATAATGTTTAGTTCATTTCTTTTGTTTACTATACTCCTTGCATTTAAACAAACACATTTATATCCAGCTTCAGAACAGTTTTCCAGACTGTTCTTTGCTGAATTATTGTTGCTGTCTTTATATATGCCTCCAGTTTCAGGCTTCTCTGCGAGTCCCCCCTGCGAATTTAGTTTAAATAGATGCAACCTGTCCCACTGTCAACAGATCGCAGCAGATTCTCTGAGAATACTGCTGCCCCCTTTCCACTTAGATGGAGGCCATCTCTCATGTACATATCTTCTCTCCCAACAAAGTACCCCCATAAATCTATGAATCCCACGCCGTCTTCTTCACACATCTGCTCAACTAGTGGTTGCAAGAATTGGTGGAACACCTCACAGCACTTGAAGGCCTGCGGCCTCATGCGAGTAAATATGACAGACAGTGATAGAGCAACACTTCAAGGACTGATCGAAATGCGTCCACGATATACATTTATTGTTTGTTGAAATACACACATTTTCATTAATTGTATCTGAATATTTGGTACTTTTGCAGTTTAGGCCAGCACCTCGAAAAAAACATCAAACTTCACATCGTACACCTACAACACCTATTCTACACATATATAATTATCACGTGATTAAACAAATTTAATTTACTGTCTTTTATCGATCAAAATATACAAGAATTTAACTCGTTTCTGTGTGTATTCATTAGTTCACCGGAAACTCCGGTAGGCAGGCGCCACTTTATAGTTTCAATCTAAAAATCAATAAGCTGTATTCCAGTTGTCAACAGATGTGTCAAGGCGCTAGGGAGCTATGGTGCATGGATACGCAAGGTTGTAAAGATAAGTTTTTTAAATGACGACGAAATTTTGTAATATTTTCAACTGATCTAACACTAAGAGGGAGCATATTCCAAAGAGTAATAGTTATTCTAAAATGTCAACAAAATACACATATTTCATTAAATGTGTTAATTAAATAAGGTTACTTTAAATTTAACGTTGACAGCAGCTGATGGTATTTGTTACGGTTATTGGTTTGAGTAATTATTGCTGCATTTTAATATTGTCTACCAGAGGTAATTTATCATACTATGATACAATATATATTATTTTGTTTTTACTAACAATTTGTTTGTTGCAAAAATTAATGATGTAAATTATTTTATATGCTGTACTGTGCTATCCCTGTTATATACTTTAAAAATAATAAACAATAGTAGTATAATTTAACATGGACAATAGTTGTTGTCAGATTTAAGTTTGAGCGGCCATTTTATCACATTGCTAAATTTTTACATAATAATAATAATTTTATTTATAAAGCGCCGTATATCCGGAATATAATTCTGCTCAGAGGCGCATAAAAATACATTGTTAAAATATAAATGTACAATTGTTTTAGCTTACATGGTAAATATATTACATAAGATACGTAAAATATTAAGTAAAAAATGTAAGGCTTCTAAAACTCGTAATGTATAAGTTTATCTTATCCATAATAAATTAATAGTAAAGTAAACTAATAAGTTTATAATAAAATAGGATAAGTCAATAATTAATAATAAAATAAGATAATACATTAATATTGAAAAAACCCTCTACAATTATGACTAAGATAAATGCAATATAGTACATACTACAAGTAGTCGACAAATGCGGCTTTAAAAAGCGGCTTTATAACGGACGTATATTTGGATGCCAGACGTGTCTTGTCTTGGTTGAGTACTGGCCAACACTCCTTAGGAGTCATACGGTCAGGGTTGGGCATGCTATTAGTCATGTATTAAGGCTTGTCTGAATTTCTGTGGCTCTGTAATGATGGCTATTGCATCTGGTAGGGAATTCCAATGTTTTATTGTTCGGAGGAAATAGGAACATTTATAACAGTTCTTGCTGGTGTGGATAGTGTTGAATGCTTTGTAATTTAGATGCCGTGATAGGCGTTGTACAGGCTGGAGGAAGTTTCAACAGGCAATGATAGGTGACCATAGATAGCGTTGTGCTATATGGTGAGGCTTCTGTTTGTTCGTCTGGTTGTTAATTGTTCTAGGTTTATTTTTTGAACATTTCTGACGCGCATCCAGTTTCTCTGGATGTACAGTAAAAGTAATATATCAATTTCAGTGCTTTGCTTGATATTATCATCCTCCGAAACATTTATTTATATGTATTAAACGATAATTTATGTGAATGTCTTCTGCAAAGGTACACTGTAAAGGTATACTGTGTATGTAAATTAGTATTGTATAAAGAAACAAATGAGCCAATTCTGGTTGTTGGACTTATATGTTTAAGTTCTTTTATTTTAAATATAAAAAAACGGGTGAAATCAATAAGTAGAATGTGGCGTGGCAATCCACACTCAGTATAGCGAGCCCGACTGTAGCGCGCCATATTAAGAAATGCAGAAGAGGCACTGACCAGTGGGAATCGCGAGTCACTAGGAAGAGAGGGAAGTAGAGAGTATTTAAGGAAAGAGTAGTGCGCGATTGGGGAAGAATTGCAGAGAATGTGCAGGGCGGATTTGCGCGCCATAACGATGTAACACCACGTCTGGTTCCCACGGATGACCAGTATTGATTGTACTGATCTGTATCATGCTAACTGTGTGTATTAAAGTTCTTGAAACGAACCATGGAAAGTCTTCTGCGCTAATTGAGTAATTAGAACCTTCCTCTGTGAGTATGTGATTTATATTAGACAATGACACATTGGCTGAACAGAGTAGGTCGATGTCTAAATTATCTAGGAAATCAACGCAGAGGAAGAACGTTGCAATACGTGCCCAAATTAAACATGCATTTTCTAAAAGAAATTATATTTTAAAAAATATTAGTAAAATACAAATAAATACAGTAATTAAATAAATATACTAAAATAATGATCATAGCTAAAGTTCTATGTAGAAATAAGACATTGTCAAATCATTTAACTGAACTAATGTACATGTAGGTATAAAATCAATATATAAATAGGTTAATTAATACATAAGAGATATAAAACAAATCAATGCAGAGACTAAACTATGCCACATTGGACAAGAACGAGAGTCTAAAAAAACGAGTCTTTAAGCGTGCCTTGAAAGTAGAGAGACAATCAGACGTTTTAATGTCATTAGGCAAAGTGTTCCACAAAGTCGCCGCGGCGACCGCAAACAAACTGTCCCCAGCTTTGACATGAGTCCGCAGGACCATTAATATGT
The DNA here is from genome assembly GCA_963995525.1 of Escarpia spicata. Lineage (NCBI taxonomy): Eukaryota > Metazoa > Annelida > Polychaeta > Sabellida > Siboglinidae > Escarpia > Escarpia spicata. The sequence goes on from OZ023212.1 coordinate 7,975,537, forward strand.
TATTGTTGGTAGAGCGCAGGGCTCTTGTTGGTTTGTATGGGCATACAAGGTCGCATAAATATTTCGAGGCATCGCCATGCACAGCTTTATATGTAAACACTAATAGCTTAAAGTCGATTCTGTGTGCTGCAGGCAACCAGTGAAGAATGCACAACAAAGGCATGGCGCTGTCACTCCATGGGCGGCGTAGGATCAACCTAGCAGCAGAGTTGTGCATTCTCTGCAGTCGAGCGATGTTGTTGACAGAAGTGCCGTATAGAAGTGAATTGCAGTAATCAAGCCGTTATGTAATAATGGCGTTGACGACACGGTGCTTTGTCGTCGTCGGGAGATAACGACGCATCTAGTTAATATGGCGCAGGTGAAATGAGCATACTGACGATGCTTGAAACTTGCTTCTTAAAATCGAGGTGACGATCCATAACGACACCAAGGTTACGAACACATCTTGAGGCAGTAATCGTAACATCTCCTACGCGTATCACACTGCCGTCAATAAGCGCAGCGGCAGACTTTGGCACTACGGGAAGATATTCCGTTTTATTGTTGTTCATGCACATGTAGTTTGATGTCATCCACTGATTTACAAAATCTAGACACTCCTCCAAACGTCGCAGAGTAGCAGCCAATGCAGTCGCAGTGAGGTCAAAATGGCTGTACAATTGCAGATCATCCGCATAATTATGAAAACAAAGTCCATGCGCTCTGATTATTTCGCCAATGGGTTGTACGTACAACGAGAATAACAAAGGACCCAGCACCGAACCCTGTGGGACACCCGATATCACGCAAGTTGTATTCGATGACGCATCACGAATGACCACCCGCTGGGTCCGGCCCTGCAGATAGGATTGCAGCCAGCCAAGCGCCTTGCCAACAATGCCGTAACGCAACCGAAGGCGCTGGATCATTATCTTGTGATTGATTGTGTCAAAGGCCGCACTAAAGTCAATAAGAACTAGTGCCGTGCTATAGCGGCTTTCATGGCATTTGTTACACACAATAGTGCGGTTTCAGTTGAATGATTCTTCCGGTAGGCTGATTGGAAACAGTCCTCCATTCGCTGATCGGAAATATGAGAGATGATCCTTCGCGCAGTAACTTTCTCTATGACTTTTGACAGATGGCTTAGGTTACTGACTGGACGGTATAGTTGTTGAGTATGTCCTTGTTGAGTGATTGTTTCTTGAGCAATGGCCGGACAATTGCGTGCTTAAGCAGCACAGGCATGACTGCCTCCTCGAGTGAGGCGTTTACAATGTGTATGATGATAGGCACGATACTGTCCATGTTGTCATTTAGTTGCTTAGTTGGTAGTGGATCAAGTGAGCATGTCTTATCCGTAGTGCCAAGAATATTAGTGATTTCGGCTGTAGTAGTTGGCTCGAACACTTGAATTGGGTTAGTAAAACAACGTGTCTCGTCGTCTGTCGGGTCAACGGCAATGCGTTAGTGCAAGTTAATCAGTAATTTGTCGATCTTTTCTTGGAAGAAACATGATAATTTATCATATCCTTCCTTCACTGAGCAGAATTCGGGAAGTTGCATTTTGTGTACGTCGAGTGATCTCAGAATGCGAAACACTTGTTATTAGCGTTCTGTAATTGTCCGCGATAATACACGTATAATTGGCGGTGTATTTCGAGTTTTGTTCTTCTCCACAGATTCTCACATGTTCGCCTCTTCTCTCTTGCTTCGTCGACCTCAGCGTCATACCACGGATGCGGCAAGTTGCTCCTAACGTGTACGTTGTCTAAGCAGTTAGTGAGACACCACGTGTGGTTCCCACGGATGACCTGTATTGATTGTATTGATCTGTATCATGCTAACTCTGTGTATTAAAGTTCTTGAAACGAACCATGGAAAGTCTTCTGCGATAATTGAGTAATTAGAACCTCCCTCTGTGAGTATCTGATTTCTATTAGACAATGACACATTGGCTGAACTGAGTAGGTCGATGTCTAAATTGTCTATGAAATCAACGCAGAGGAAGAACATTGCAATACGTGCCCAAATTAGAATACCGAGTCTACAAACGGAATAGGCAGATGCGATAAAGGGAAATAACAGTAGACACCGGGCATTCTACAGGTCTGCACATTGTACCTGCCCAAGTATTGAACTAAGTCTAAATGCTGTATCAAACTAATAATAATAATAACCGTGTTTACATGGGTTGTATAAGCTGTGCTATTTAGAAAACAATACTTACGATTAAAAAAGAGCAATAAGTGGGACCCTGTATCTGTATCTGTATTTTGACTGGCAAAATGTCCTGTGGACACATCACGCCAGCGCGCATGGTGGCTCTTATGGATTAATTTGTTACATGTTGGGCTAGACTAATCTGGAATGAATTCAGTGATGCACTTGATACAATGCTTGGAGGTAGAGAATTCCACTCTTTTATTGTGACTGGGAAAAAGCTGTTTCCAAATATGTTTGTCGAGTGCCTGATTTGTACTAACTGTTTATTATGTTTACGTGAGCATCTGGTGTTGCATTTGATGTATTGATCTAGTGGGATATCTATGAGGTTATGTTCCATTTTATATAATATGCTAAGTCTTTGGGTTTTTCTTCGTGATTAGAGGGTGTCCCACTGGAGATCTTTAAGGAGTTGTGTTACCGTTCCTGGCTCTCTAGAATAGTTGTTCTTACTCAATCTGGCGGCTTGTCTCTGGGTTCTTTCTATGAGTTTGATATTTCTTAGGCAATGTGGATCCCATGATGCTGACGCATATTCAAGTATAGGGCGGACAAGGGTTGTGTAGGCTATGGATTTGATTTGGGTTGGGCATTTATTTAAATTTCTTCTAATAATTCCCAATGTCTGTTGTGCTTTTTTGGTGACTGAGTTCCTTTGTATTGTCCAATTTAATGTATTTGATATATGTATGCCAAGATAACAGTGTGATTCAACAGATTTAAGTTGTTGACCGCAGAATGTGTAGAGATTTGGTGTCGGTTTTCTTGAGGCTATTGTCATTGTATAACATTTAGTGGGGTTGAATTTCATAAGCCACGTGTGTTGCCATTTCTCAAGTTTGAGCAGATAATTTTGGAGGACAGATGTGTCTTGGTCAGTTTTAATCGGTGAATATAACAGGCAGTCGTCTGCAAAAAGGCGAACAGTTGAGGAAAGATTGTCTGGCAGGTCATTTATGTAAAGTAGGAAAAGTAGGGGCCCCAGTACTGTGCCCTGTGGTACCCCAGAAATGACTTGAGTTGATGTTGACTTAGATCCAATTATAACAACCTGTCGAGTTCTTCCTGTAAGGAAGCTATTTATCCATGATGATATTGGGTCTGTGATGCCATAGTGTTTGAGTTTGTGGATTAGTCTTTTATGTGGAACTTTATCGAATGCTTTGGTGAAGTCAAGGATGGCCATGTCTACAGATTTCTTCTCATCAAGTGATTTGCTTATGTCATGGATTGTTTGAATTAATTGTGTTTCAGTTGATCTTTTGGCACGGAAGTCATGTTGGTGGTCAGTTAGAATGTGGTGCTGTTCAAAGTGTTTCATAATGTGACTATGTATGATGTGTTCAAGAAGTTTAGAAACCACAGGTGTTAAGGATATTGGTCTGTAGTTAGATGTTTCTGCTCTACTTCCTTTCTTAAAAATTGATGTTACATTTGCTTCTTTCCAGGTATTGGGGACTTGTCCAGAGTCAACAGATGATTGGAAAATGTAATGGATTACTGGTGCTAGATGAGAGGCATATCTGTTTAAGAACCATGGTGGAATGCCATCTGGTCCTTGCGATTTAGAAATGTTGATTTTGGAAAGTTGATCAAGTACTCCTTTAAGTGTAATTGTTAGTTTGGGGATTTCTCCATGTGGACTTCTGGCCATATCTGGTAGGGTGGAATTTCCTTCGTGTGTGAAGACACTTTGGAACTGATTGTTTAAGGCTTCTGCTTTATGTTTGTCGTCGCTAATGATGTTACCCGCAATGTTAAGTTCCCCAATACCCTGGTTATCCTGTCTAAGTTTAGAAATGAAGCTCCAAAATGATTTAGGTTTCTCTGTTATTGTTTTTGTCAGGAATTGACTTATGTAGGATAGTCTAGCAGAACGAAGGTGTTTATGCATGTTTCTCCTGATGTCACATAATTCTTTCCAGTCTTCTGGATTTCTAGTTCTTTTTGCTTTGTTATATAGTTGTTTCTTTCTTTTGCACATTTTCTTTAAATCATTATTGAACCAGGGAAGATTGTGTCTTGAAGAAGTAAGATGGTGCGGTACATATTGGTTCATAATGTTGATGATTTTCGTGGAAACAAGATTCCACTTGTCATTGACTGTCAGGTTTTGGTTTTGAGAGAAGTATTCATGTGTAAAGTTTTCAAGAGATTTCTGGATGTTAATATTGTCGGCTTTATTTCTAATGAAGACTTTACGTTTCGGACGATGTTTGTGTTTGGGCGAGATGTTTACATCAATAATGACTATGGTCTGCTATTCCGTCTACTACATTTATCTTCTTTATTAAGCCAGGTCTATTGGTGAAGACAAGATCTAAAATATTGTTGGCATTTCCCTGTCTGTGCGTGGGTTCCTTGACATGTTGGATCAGACCATGTTCCTCTGTACGAGAGAGTAATTTATTGGCAGCAGTTTTACTGTATCCATTGTTAGTTGTGACTTGGTGAATTTCCCAATTGATGTTAGGGAGGTTGAAATCGCCAGTAATGGTGACATTATGTGTGTTGATCTTGTTACCTAATTTAGATAGGGCTAGATCTAGTTCTTCGATTTGAGTTCCATGAGAGTCATTTGGGGCACGATAGAGGGTACACATGATTATTGGTTTAATTCCTGTTATCTGGGTTTCAGTCCAAATGCTTTCACTGTTAGTGTCTAGGTCTGGTAGGTGGCTTGTTATGAGGTCATCTTTTGATATTTGAAATACCCCCCCTCCAGGAGTGTCTGTTTCTCTGTCTTTTCTAAAGACGTTAAAGTTGCTTGGGAATATTTCTCCATTTTTTTATTGAGGGATCTAACCATGATGATGTCTGGGTTGTGTAGATTGTTTAGTGCTTCGATGTCTGAGGCTTTCTTTTTAACGCTTTGGCAGTTTATGAGGATGCATCTGAAGTTTGATCTCTTTTTTGGTCTATATGCTTTCTTGCTATTAGTTGTATTGTTGTTGGTGGTTTCGTTTAGGTTATGACTGTTACTGTCCAGTGGATAAAAGGGATTTGCCGTTGGGATTTCTGTATCTCTGAAGAAAGAACTTGTGAAGTTGAAGTTGTTGCATTCGGGGCAGGCCCACGAACATGAGGAATTTATTAATCGTTTGTATTCATTGTCATCTATTGCACAGCATTGTGAGTGGATCCAGTTTAGGCAGTGGTCGCACTGAATTGCTTTATGGTCATTTAGGACATCCCCATGGCAAATGCCACAGGGTGCTGAGCAATTTGAACAGTGCCATGGTACATTTTGGTTTCTGTAAGTGTTGTTAAATTCTTGTCTGGATATCCCGGCGCATTTGATGTGTGTGGATTTTCTGAAATTGGGATCATTTAAAAATCTAAAAGTGATCTGCAGACATAAAATCATGAACAGGGAACATATAAAAGTGCATCATGTAGGGGTATGTCGTGTGGAGCCTGCCATGTCACCAACTCGAGTGGTAGTGGTTTAGAATTGATAAAACGGTCAAGTAGTTATTAAGAAACACACCCACATTTAAATACACCCACACTTAAAACGTGTACTGAGATAATATTAAAAAATAAAAGACAAATAATTATAAACTATCTGTCCGTCTAAACGGTTTAGTGACTAGTTGTTGTTGTTGCTATTTTTTTGACAGCCTACAATCCGGATTTGTAATAGTATGATACGTAAGCTTTATGTGAAAGTATATATTTACATGTGTGTATGTTGAACCAGCTCACACTGGTTCATGAGTCAAACTGAAAACCCAACTAAGTAAATATAAAATAATTAAAAAATATCTGTCCGTGTAAACGGTTTAGTGACTGGTTGTTGTTGCTGTTTTTCGACAGCCTACAATCCGAATTTGTAACAGTATGATACGCAAGCTTTATGTGAAAGTATATATTTACATGTGTGTATGTTGAACCAGCTCACACTGGTTCATGAGTCAAACTGAAAACCCAACTAACACGTCACTTCCCTGTGTGCAGTCTGACTATGGACTGGTCTATGCACTCACTTATTGGTATACAGTTTATTGTGTTTACTGTTTATTTCAGCTTGGTTTCTGATAGTATATAAACAGAACTAGTAATGATAATAACATAGGTTTTACATTGTCACTGGGTGAATGCACCGATTTATGAGTTGATTTGGGGGTGGTTTGGGTTTCGCGCGCTTTGTACCCGTTGTTTACTAGTTCGCCACCTTGTTTTGTAGGTTTTAGGCTGGTTGTTAGGGAAGCTAATTTGTCAACAACTTGGTTTAGGTATGTCAGATTGCAACTACAACCGTCGGATTGTATTCCGATGTAGTTATACAAGTGCCTTATTCATTTATGAACGAAAGAAACGTTTGGAAATTGTAAATAATATCGGTAAATATCGGAGCGATAAAAGTAAAACGGATTCGACTACACCTGACGCATGCGCAAGATCGCTACAGACTAAAGTTGACCCTCAAAGTCAAAGACAAAACTAAAGACGGGTGGGGTCCCGAGGACCCTTGAACACAAACATCCAGGTACACCTAACAACTAAACTTACCGGCGTGTTAAAATACACTTGCGCTCTCTTGCAGTACTGTATGCTTTTGTGGTAAGATAACGTTTCCAATTATTGGTAGTCCAGACATGTTGACTACGTGATTGATTCACACACCATTGTACTGTTGGCTTGGGCCATTACAACCCACTGAAGAACGGCTATTTATAACTATGCCGGTCAGTGTGTCACGGTGTTAGGCGGACAAGTCGGCCCTCGGACAAGTCGGCCAGAGACAACTCGGCCCCCGTTCTGAGACTACTTCTGCGTCCACGGACTTAGCTCATTTTTAAGTAATGAATATATTTCTTTTACAGTCCAGGCTAACATTATATGGTTATATTAGCCGATTATCCAGTAAATACTTTCATAGACTGAATCGCAGATTAACCGCAGCATATGTCGGTGTCATATGACTTGTTTGCTGCATGTTTACCCTCTGCCTGATATTTTCTGCTTTTCTAGTGATGTTTTTTCCACCTGAGTCATCTGATTCGCTGGACTGAACTAGTTTTGAGAAAATTGGCAAACTTTGATGATCTCATCTGTAGGGACTAAGCTCGGTTTGGGTCAACTGTTTTGGTAGCGTTAAGCATCTATAACTAGAGATCATGCAGGGGTCCGTCATTATCTCATATCTTTGAAAAATTGACTTATCGCATTTTGGAATACGGCTTTTCAATTAACAGATGAAGTATGCGAATCAACAAATGTGTGTAAGATGATTATGATCATAAAGTAAATGTAGTAAATATTGGTAGCAACTATGATCATAAAGTAAATAGTGTTCAATGTGTAAATATACTAACGTAAAAAAGTTATTAATGGTATTTTATCTCACAATGAAATTGTACTTGCAGTTGCAGTCTAGCTTTCACAGGAAACGTTAATGCTACAGATAACGTTCACATCAACATTTACTACCAGTTATGCGTTGTAGTATGTGTAGTAGAGAATTGTGGATCTAATTCAGTCTTTTCCATTACCCACCTAGCTTCGAATTTGTGGCAGAATTGGAAGCATCATTATGCAGTGATATAGAGCTTAGATATATTTCTAACCACTCTTTGTGTGTCTTCTGATGTGTGATGGGACACAATGGGTTAAGTGGCCTGCTACTCCGTCATTGTTTCATTGAGCAGATACTTCTGAAGCGAATGTAGTTGTAGTTGTTTGTCGGCTTCTTGTTTACTACGACAGTAAATATGTGAATGGACACAGAGGTGTAACTCGCTTGCGACTCCGTCATTGTTTCGTTGAGCAGATACTTCTGAAGCGAACGTAGCTGTTTGTCGGCTTCTTGTTTACTACGACAGTATAAATGTGTGAATGGACACAGAGGGGTAACTCGCTTGCGACTCCGTCATTGTTTCGTTGAGCAGATAATTCTGAAGTTGTCAGAATGTATCATCCGACTGATCTTTTCACACTTTCAATAACAACGAAGATTATGCAAACAACTGGAATATATGCTAACAATTTAGATTTGGGGGAAGTGATTATAGTATGGACATTCACAAGGAGCAATATAAATATATGCGTAAGCATTACGATTATGATCAAGTACGAATACGATTACTTGGTATTTTTAAGCAACTTTATTTAGTACGATTGAATACAATGATGAGCAAAAAGGAACGGAACCATGGCCAGTCTCAGCCGATGACGACGGGGATTCATGTGGAGAACAACAACAACAATTACAGTATTTTTTTCAACAACATCTTTAAAAATCTTCATGATAAAAATAGGTGATTTGTGAGGTCCATCAGTCAGTCAAGCTATACGAGTCTTATTGCTGTTTCGAACTTGGCTTGTGCAAAACTGACATTCAAGATCTGCTCGGTAACTATCGACTCTGAGCTATTTTAATTCATGTACTCGTCATCAAAGGGAAGGTAAACTAGTTTTGTCAGAAAGTGCTGAAGTTCAAACACCCTATGTGTGTGTTTTGATCTACGAAACGACACAACGGGGTAATTGGCATGCTACGTACTCTCGGGGTACGTGTGAATAACTGAACATTCATGCGATCTGGTGAAAAACTGATCAAAGACCGTTGGGTGGCTTAGTTTAAATATGAATAAATAATTATGTTAAATATTTATTGTCTCGAGACAACTCGGCCCCCGCAGGTCGGCTCGATGAAAAATTATGACGGCAGATGAATTCCCATTGTCTTTGAGAAAAATTACACACACACACACACACACACACACACACACACACACACACACACACACACACACACACACACACACACACACACACACACACACACACACACACACACACACACACACACACACACACACAAGTAGTATATAGACAGGGCACACGCTCGCCCCGCCCCTTTTTGACCTACTTTAGGCATAACTACGTGCATAAAAAACGTCCTTATCTTTTTCGGGAACCTACTTATAAAAAAAAGATCAAAGGGTTTTGTGTAACCCGAGAGAAATCGGGAACCTACTTATAAAAAACGTGATTGATGGCCTGTCACTTTTGATTGATGATATAGAGGTGCCACCTAGCGAGTAGCCCAGTAATTAGTTTAGCCCTAGCGGCTATAACGGCGTCCCTAGTTACGTTAGCAGCGTCCCTAGTTACGTGATAACGCCAAATTAATTAATTAATTAATTAATTATATATATATAGGCCTGTCACTTTTTTGATTGATGACCCTTCCCTTGAGGTGTCACCACCTAGCGGTTATCCCAGTGACTAATTCCCTAGCGATCAACGTAGGACCTACCGTTGTGCTTACGTAAGCACTTATATAGCGTCCCTAGCGACCGTTGTATATATATACGTAATAGGCCTTTATATAACCACAACGGTTATAGCTAAAACCACTGTGGTTATAACGGCGCTCTAAACCCATTGTGTGAGAATAACACCGCTGTACCCTATGTAGCAGTAGCCAGCAGCGCTGGCCTATGATCTGGCGGCCTAGTCGCCTTGCCACGACGTCTTACGCACACCGAGCTCCACCTTCGTGCCAGTTAATGCCAGCACGATATATATATATATATTATATATATATATATATATATATATGCTTATGTAAGCCCGTATATAACCACAACGGTTATAGCGGCGCTGCGCTCTAAACCCATTGTGTGATAATAACCCCGCTGTACCCTATGTAGCAGCAGCGGCGTGCGCTCGCTCGCAGCAGCAGCAGCAGCAGCAGCAGCAGCCATGACCTATGATCCGGCGGCCTATTTTCTAAATATAACCATGCGGCTAGCCGGCTCTGTAACGGCGTTAATTTCAGCCGTGGCGCTATCAAAACGAAACGAATCCCATGCATGCATTTAGCGTTTAAAAGTTGTACTGAGCCAGGTCTGCGTAATGTAGCCGAGCGGCGCGTGAGTTGTCCCCGTCAAACTGCCGTTGTAGCATTGTTGAGCGACCGGCTGGAATTAACGGCAAGTTTTCACACGACATACAGGTTTGTTGTAGAGTGTTGTGTGTAGGCAGGTGTATTTCCTTTCCACGTCGAGGCAGGTGGATTCTGTGAAATAATGCATATGAATAATGAGGAGTTTCACAAGAACTAAATCACTGTTATTAATATAAAAGTAAATAATAAAGAATAGTTTAATACAAGAATAGCATATAAATAATATAAAAAGTAATTAATATAAAACTTACCGATAGGATAAAAGACGAAATACCGCTGTACTAAATAAAATAAATAAAATAAAACTTACCGCTGTTCTTTGCATATGAATAATGGAGGAGAACTAAATCACTGTTATTAATATAAGAGGAGAACTAAATCAATAATTAATCAAGAATAGTAATTAATAAAGAATAGCATATTATTAATATAAAAGTAATTAATAAAGAATATAAAACTTACGGATAGGATAAAAGACGACTTAACGCTCTACTAAATAAATAAAATAAAATAAAACTTACCGCTGATCTTTCGTGGAAGGTTGCTCAGACGTTGTGCTGGCGGTAGCCATGATTGAATGAAAATGAGCAACGACCGTTGCATGCATGCATTATTTCCTAAAGTCATTTATGCGTTAAGCGCGCATGCGCGAAAATGTTAAGCGCGCATGCGCAAAAGTGAAGTAAAACATTGAAGGCAAAGAGATCAAAATGGCAATAAACGAACGTTTAAATCATAAAATGAACCGTTGTATACGCTTAGTTAGGGATCAGGCATATTGTGGAGTATTAGTAATAGAGAAATTCGATGTGAAAGTCACATTTGACAACGAACGCGCTAACGTGAACGTAGAATTTTTTTCTTGGCAATAACTAGAAACCGGATGGTGACGCAAGCCAGCTGTGGCGCGCGTGACGCTAATGGGGGTAGCTTATCACGATCGGAATGTGAAGCTAGAACAATGCCATTTCAAAAACGATACACGAACTATAAAAGCATGAATTGAAGCGTTGTTTAGGATCAGTGGAGAGTAGGGATCTGTGTAGTGCCATTATATTATAGAAAATCGATGTAAATAACGTTTGTGAACGAAAAGCACTACATGACCGTTCAATTTTTTTTTCTTTCCGAAAGCAAAGACATCCGAGACTAGTCAGTTATGCGTTAGGCGATTAGTAGGATCTGCTTTGTGCTGTAGGGGTGCGTGCGTAGCGATAACGAGTTGGACGTTATCATCGAGGAGGCGCTAGGCGTACCACACATCGAACCGCCGACGTACGAGAGTCTGTACACGGTGTCGCCAACACCGCCGGAAGTGATACAACGTCAAGTCATCGCGACGGGTCGGGGTCAGTTGGCCTTCCGCTATGAGCGGCACGCGATGTCCCCCTCGCCGAACACCTCAGAGAGATGATTCTGGAGAGGGCGCGCGATCGATGCGGCGCTGTATCTGGTCCAGTTCGTTTCGGACTGGCTGCTAGGCACGGACTGGCGCGACTACATCAACCGCGCTCTGCTGGAGTCGACCGTCCATACGTACATTCAGCGCAGGAGCGGACTCGAATAGAACATTATGCTTGCTTTGTTTGCTATAACATTGGTTAAAAAAAAAGCCGATGTTTTGAATGTTGTACTACGATGGCGACGCTTAATAAAACGTTGAAAATGTACTTTCCGTTCGACAGTCCCACACAGCTCCCCGAAAGTGCCACACAATTTCCTGACAGTCCCACACAGCTCCTTGACAGTCACACACAGCTCCCCGGCAGTACGTCTAGCTTGTTACATGTTTGCCTTCCGTACATGGACTAGCTTGTTACACGTCTGCCTTCCATACATGTACTAGCTTTTTACTTATTTGCTATCCATACATGGTCTAACTTGTTACATGTTTGCCTTCCATACACGGACTAGCTTGTTACATGTTTACCTTCCATACATGGTCTGGCTTGTTACATGTCTGCCTTCCATACATGGTCTAGCTTGTTACATGTCTGCCTTTCATACATGGTCTAGCCTGTTACATGTCTGCCTTCCGTACATGGACTAGCTTGTTACATGTTGGCCTTCCGTACATAGGCTAGCTTGTTACATGTTTGCCTTACGTACATGGACTAGCTTGTTACATGTTTGCCTTACATACATGGACTAGCTTGTTACATGTTTGCCTTCCATACATGGTCTAGCTTGTTACAGGTCTGCCTTTCATACATGGTCTAGCTTGATACATGTTTCCCTTCCGTACACGGACTAGCTTGTTACATGTTTGCCTTCCATACACGGACTAGCTTGTTACATGTTTACCTTCCATACACGGACTAGCTTGTTACATGTTTGCCTTCCATACACGGACTAGCTTGTTACATGTTTGCCTTCCGTACATGGTCTGGCTTGTTACATGTCTGTCTTCCATACATGGTCTAGCTTGCTACATGTTTCCCTTCCATACATGGTCTAACTTGTGACATGTTTGCCTTCCATACATGGTCTAGCTTGTTACATGTTTGCCTTCCATACACGGACTAGCTTGTTACATATTTGCATTCCATACATGATCTAGCTTGTTACATGTCTACCTTCCATATATGGTCTAGCTTGTTACATGTCTGCCTTCCGTACATGGACTAGGTTCCCTGACAGTCCCACACAGTTTCCGACAGTCCCACACAGCTTCCCGACAGTCTCATACAGCTTCCGACAGTCCCACACAGCTCCATGACATTTATTTTATTTAGGTCTTATTATTTAGCAATAGACCGGTAAGTTGCCTTTTACACGAGTCCTATTAATTATCTTTATTAATTAATAAGAACCTCATTAGTCATGTTTTGATTTAATTTGGGAACCTCCTCATTAGTCACAGCGATAGAGCGGTAGGTTCTGGCAGTCCCACACAGCTCCATGACAGTCCCACACAGTTTCCGACAGTCCCACACAGCTCCATAACAGTATTACACAGCTTCCTGACAGTCCCACACAGTTCCTGGCAGTCCCACACAGCTCCCCGACAGTCACACGCAGTTCCCTGACAGTCCCACACAGCTCCATGACAGTCCCACACAGTTTCCGACAGTCCCACACAGCTTCCCGACTGTCTCATACAGCTTCCGACAGTCCCACACAGCTCCATGACATTTATTTTATTTAGGTCTTATTATTTAGCAATAGACCGGTAAGTTGACTTTTACACGAGTCCTATTAATTATCTTTATTAATTAATAAGAACCTCATTAGTCATGTTTTGATTTAATTCGGGAACCTCCTCATTAGTCACAGCGATAGAGCGGTAGGTTCTGGCAGTCCCACACAGCTCCATGACAGTCCCACACAGTTTCCGACAGTCCCACACAGCTTCCCGACAGTCTCATACAGCTTCCGACAGTCACACGCAGTTCCCTGACAGTCCCACACAGTTACCCGACAGTCACACAAAACTCCCGACAGTCCCACACAGCTCCATGACAGTCCCACACAGTTCCTGGCAGTCCCACACAGCTTCCCGATAGTCCCACACAGCTCCCTGGCTACATGTCTCCCTTCCATACATGGTCTAACTTGTGACATGTTTGCCTTCCATACATGGTCTAGCTTGTTACATGTTTGCCTTCCATACACGGACTAGGTTGTTACATATTTGCCTTCCATACATGAACTAGCTTGTTACATGTATGCCTTCCATATATGGTCTAGCTTGTTACATGTTTGCCTTTCATACATGGTCTAGCCTGTTACATGTCTGCCTTCCGTACATGGACTAGGTTGTTACAGCTCCCTGACAGTCCCACACAGTTCCCTGACAGTCTCACACAGTTACCCGACAGTCACACAAAACTCCTGACAGTCCCACACAGCTCCATAACAGTATAACACAGCTTCCTGACAGTCCCACACAGTTCCTGGCAGTCCCACACAGCTCCATGACAGTCCCACACAGTTCCCCGACAGTCACACACAGCTTCCCGACAGTCCCACACAGCTCCATGAAAGTATCACACAATTCCCTGACAGTCCCACACAGCTCCCTGACAGTCACACACAGCTCCCCGGTAGTACCACACAATTCCCTGACAGTCCCACACAGCTCTCTGACAGTCCCACACAGCTCCTGACAGTCCCACACAGTTCCCTTACAGTCCCACACAACTCTTGACAGTCAAACACAGCTCCCTGACAGTCCCACACAGTTCCGGTCAGTCCCACACAGCTCCCTGACAGTCCCACACAGCTCCCTGACAGTCACACGCAGTTCCCTGACAGTCCCACACAGTTACCCGACAGTCACACAAAACTCCTGACAGTCCCACACAGCTCCATAACAGTATTACACAGTTACCCGACAGTCCCACACAGCTCCATGACAGTCCCACACAGTTCCCGACAGTCCCACACAGCTTCCCGACAGTCCCACACAGCTCCCTACCACACAATTCCCTGACAGTCCCACACAGTTCCGGTCAGTCCCACACAGCTCCCCGACAGTCTCACACAGCTCCCTGAAAGTACCACACAATTCCCTGACAGTCCCACACAGTTCCCTTACAGTCACACACAGCTCCCTGTCAGTCCCACACAGCTCCCTGACAGTCCCACACAACTCCCTGACAGTCTCACACAGCTCCGCCTGACAGTCCCAAAACTCCCGACAGTCCCACACAGCTCCCTGACAGTCACACACAGCTCCCCGGCAGTACCACACAGTTCCTGGCAGTCCCACACAGCTCCATGACATTTATTTTATTTAGTTCTTATTATTTAGCAATAGACCGGTAAGTTGCCTTTTACACGAGTCCTATTAATTATCTTTATTAATTAATAAGAACCTCATTAGTCATGTTTTGATTTAATTTGGGAACCTCCTCATTAGTCACAGCGATAGAGCGGTAGGTTCTGGCAGTCCCACACAGCTCCATGACAGTCCCACACACTTCCCGACAGTCCCACACAGCTTCCCGACAGTCCCACACAGCTCCCTGGCTACATGTCTCCCTTCCATACATGGTCTAACTTGTGACATGTTTGCCTTCCATACATGGTCTAGCTTGTTACATGTTTGCCTTCCATACACGGACTAGGTTGTTACATATTTGCCTTCCATACATGAACTAGCTTGTTACATGTATGCCTTCCATATATGGTCTAGCTTGTTACATGTTTGCCTTTCATACATGGTCTAGCCTGTTACATGTCTGCCTTCCGTACATGGACTAGGTTGTTACAGCTCCCTGACAGTCCCACACAGTTACCCGACAGACACACAAACTCCTGACTGACAGTGCCACACAGCTCCCTGACAGTCTCACACAGCTCCCTGACAGTACCACGCAGTTCCTCGTCAGTCCCATACAGGGGTTCTGTATGTATGTATGTATGTAGGTATGTATCTTTGCTTTCGGAAAGAAAAAAAAATTGAACGGTCATGTAGTGCTTTTCGTTCACAAACGTTATTTACATCGATTTTCTATAATATAATGGCACTACACAGATCCCTACTCTCCACTGATCCTAAACAACGCTTCAATTCATGCTTTTATAGTTCGTGTATCGTTTTTGAAATGGCATTGTTGTAGCTTCACATTCCGATCGTGATAAGCTACCCCCATTAGCGCCACGCGCGCCACAGCTGGCTTGCGTCACCATCCGGTTTCTAGTTATTGCCAAGAAAAAAATTCTACGTTCACGTTAGCGCGTTCGTTGTCAAATGTGACTTTCACATCGAATTTCTCTATTATTAATACTCCACAATATGCCTGATCCCTAACTAAGCGTATACAACGGTTCATTTTATGATTTAAACGTTCGTTTATTGCCATTTTGATCTCTTTGCCTTCAGTGTTTTACTTCACTTTTGCGCATGCGCGCTTAACATTTTCGCGCATGCGCGCTTAACGCATAAATGACTTTAGGAAATAATGCATGCATGCAACGGTCGTTGCTCATTTTCATTCAATCATGGCTACCGCCAGCACAACGTCTGAGCAACCTTCCACGAAAGATCAGCGGTAAGTTTTATTTTATTTTATTTATTTAGTAGAGCGTTAAGTCGTCTTTTATCCTATCCGTAAGTTTTATATTCTTTATTAATTACTTTTATATTAATAATATGCTATTCTTTATTAATTACTATTCTTGATTAATTATTGATTTAGTTCTCCTCTTATATTAATAACAGTGATTTAGTTCTCCTCCATTATTCATATGCAAAGAACAGCGGTAAGTTTTATTTTATTTATTTTATTTAGTACAGCGGTATTTCGTCTTTTATCCTATCGGTAAGTTTTATATTAATTACTTTTTATATTATTTATATGCTATTCTTGTATTAAACTATTCTTTATTATTTACTTTTATATTAATAACAGTGATTTAGTTCTTGTGAAACTCCTCATTATTCATATGCATTATTTCACAGAATCCACCTGCCTCGACGTGGAAAGGAAATACACCTGCCTACACACAACACTCTACAACAAACCTGTATGTCGTGTGAAAACTTGCCGTTAATTCCAGCCGGTCGCTCAACAATGCTACAACGGCAGTTTGACGGGGACAACTCACGCGCCGCTCGGCTACATTACGCAGACCTGGCTCAGTACAACTTTTAAACGCTAAATGCATGCATGGGATTCGTTTCGTTTTGATAGCGCCACGGCTGAAATTAACGCCGTTACAGAGCCGGCTAGCCGCATGGTTATATTTAGAAAATAGGCCGCCGGATCATAGGTCATGGCTGCTGCTGCTGCTGCTGCTGCTGCGAGCGCACGCCGCTGCTGCTACATAGGGTACAGCGGGGTTATTTTCACACAATGGGTTTAGAGCGCAGCGCCGCTATAACCGTTGTGGTTATATACGGGCTTACATAAGCATATATATATATATATATAATATATATATATATATATATCGTGCTGGCATTAACTGGCACGAAGGTGGAGCTCGGTGTGCGTAAGACGTCGTGGCAAGGCGACTAGGCCGCCAGATCATAGGCCAGCGCTGCTGGCTACTGCTACATAGGGTACAGCGGTGTTATTCTCACACAATGGGTTTAGAGCGCCGTTATAACCACAGTGGTTTTAGCTATAACCGTTGTGGTTATATAAAGGCCTATTACGTATATATATACAACGGTCGCTAGGGACGCTATATAAGTGCTTACGTAAGCACAACGGTAGGTCCTACGTTGATCGCTAGGGAATTAGTCACTGGGATAACCGCTAGGTGGTGACACCTCAAGGGAAGGGTCATCAATCAAAAAAGTGACAGGCCTATATATATATATAATTAATTAATTAATTAATTTGGCGTTATCACGTAACTAGGGACGCTGCTAACGTAACTAGGGACGCCGTTATAGCCGCTAGGGCTAAACTAATTACTGGGCTACTCGCTAGGTGGCACCTCTATATCATCAATCAAAAGTGACAGGCCACCAATCATGTTTTTTATAAGTAGGTTCCCGATTTCTCTCGGGTTACACAAAACCCTTTGATCTTTTTTTTATAAGTAGGTTCCCGAAAAAGATAAGGACATTTTTTATGCACGTAGTTATGCCTAAAGTAGGTCAAAAAGGGGCGGGGCGAGCGTGTGCCCTGTCTATATACTACTCACACACACACACACACACACACACACACACACACACACACACACACACACACACACACACACACACACACACACACACACACACACACACACACATGCATTAAGTTTTCATCGAGCCGACCTGCGGGGGCCGAGTTGTCTCAGGATGGGTCCGAGATGTCTCGAGACGACTCGGCCCGGGCCGAGTTATCCGTGGGCCGAGTTGTCTGGCATTTGTCACGATACATCGCGAGGTTCCACGCGAGTCTGCGTATAGGATTCACCAGCTAGAAAGTTTCCATCGCATATTTACATAGGATTATCATTTACAGACTACACGCACAACTTAAACATGTCTGTAAGTGAATCTTTGCCTATGTGTGATAATTACTGTTCTCTTGTTATGTTGTCATTCCGAATAAGTTCAAAATACATAGATAAAATGTGGTTCTAAATCTTCGTGGCCATGGCTGATTTGCATGCTGATGTTTGGAGAAATCAGACGGCACACATTGTTTACATTTTTCAAACTGTATTTTGTGTATTCTATGCTAATCTATTTCATTTATCATTGAGTGTTTTTGATAAAGTGATAGGCGATCTTTTACTTTCTGACCTAACCATGAAAACGACCACCTACAGCCGCCAAACTTCTCACATATCTTACATACACATATTACATTAAAAACAAATTATTTTACATACCAACCACGATTAAATTTCGCAAAACAATCTCAACTAAAACTCGACTTCTACGGCGGCGACTATATCCGTTGCTCCGCGGTTACCGTAAAATCGATAGTGTCAAGCTTCACAGAAATTCCATACAGTGGCGCGAACATTACTGTATGCATGTTCCCGCGTGATAAAGATATATATAATATATCGTTAAAGGTGCAATATCAGTTCGATTTTTATGCTCCTCGCTTTTCTGACTAATTTCCCGAAAAAGCAAAGCTATCAAGTATCCACTATTATATCCTAGTTTATTGGTGCACTTGTGTTACTTCGTTTTGTTGAAATTAATAAACAAACTGCAAACTATTTCGAATTTGGTTTAGAGTCGAAGGAGTCGAAACTAGCAACACTCACTTGAACTTGGACATGCATCTGGAAGTGGAAACTTCATATAATAGTATCGTGTTTGCGAATTTGGGCGAGACTGACCTCTGACCCTCAAGATCGGTGCCTCGATCAAGCCGTTTTTGTTGATAGTACGGTGTTCGCAAGTGTTTATAAACACGTTCTTATTTTATTGCATTTACGCCGACGATGGGACGTCCCCGGACATATGCCACCGACTCAGTGAAAAAGGGCCAAATTACGCAGACAACGACAATATTCGCGCCAGACGGTTTATTTGGGAAAAAACCAGTATGGATTTTGTGGAACGACACAACTTCACAAGTCACAAAAGAAAGAGCTGGAGTAAGAACAGATGCTGCGTTCGCAAAACTTCTTCTAGACAGGTTAGTAATTTCAAAGTAGTCGGCCTCAGGCACGCATATTTATTCGTATGAATATAATATTATGTTGCTTATTATGTTCAGAAAACCACCACCCCTCAATACTGTGAAAATGTCCATATCAATAACATGTATCGATAGCTTGCGACTGATTTATGTGAGAGAGCAGACAATTACCGTTACTATACAAAGAATTGCAGCCCATGTTTTGTTAAGTTACAAATCCTTTTGTACATGTAAATTATAGAAGTTCTGTTTTAGTTGTTTTTTTATTTAGGTCTTTCACGAAAAAAAGCACATCCAAAACATTACAATTTATAAATAACATGCATTTTATAATTTATACTTCTACATTCATACATTTTGTAGAAATTTTTTAATTTATTTTCCGTTTCATTTAATTAATTCTCTTCATCTTACTTTGCGTGATTCAATTTAACTACAGTCAGGGTTGGCAGCTAGGTTTCTGACAGGACAGTTTACAAATTGTTTGCACGTTGATGACACTGAAGCCACAGAGGCTTCGCTTCAAGGTACATACTTTCCTAGTCAGAAATATAACCACAGTTGCAAGTAGTTGAAAAGCCGTAATCATTTTTGTTTGTTAAATCAAGCCAGGATATCCATAATGAAATGCCGTTGTTGCTCTCATAAGAGACATGACTACCTGCTGGAATCTTCTTTTAAAGACTTACAGTGACTCAGCCAGCCGTTTAGACAAGCTTGCAGTGGCATCTTGCAGTCCAGCTAAAGAACAAAGGGGATATTGTTCCTTGGACAGTAACAGGTGCTAATCTACCCTCTGAGTAAACAGTAGAACTTTGTGGACACTGCCAGCCAAATGTCCTCCTCATTAATTAGCAGTGTTAGGTGAATGACACATTGAGATCACATCTAAGGCATTGGGTATTTTACATGGTTTACTATTGAATTCATCAAAATTTGTTTTGTTGAACTATCAGTAAAAAATGGCAAAACTTTGTATTTATTTTATATTTTTCTAATAAAATTACTTTGTGACTTTATTTCCTGTAATCTTCTTTCCAGCCCATCTATGTTCTACCTGTGCTTAGTTAATAAGTTGGCACTTGTAAATTGTATATTTGTTTGTTATGTACTACACTGTTACAAAAAATATATATGTATATATATACAATAATAACTTTGCCACTCTTATATCATTGTAATGTTTTCACAACTAGCCAAATGACCTTTTTCACACTTGAGTGCTGGGTAAATTACCATTGGGCAAAACGACCGTGCAACATATTTTAACTGTTAATGAAATTAAAAACTTTACAATTACATACCACACACACATATATTTATAATATTATATATATATATATTGACGGGTAGTAGTGCTGTCAAACATGTTCATTTTCACAAATAATTTGACTCATTCCATAGTCCAATTCATGACTTTGTTTGACAGCTTCAACACAAAGGCGCAAACTACCTCAACACCACTGCAGCCATCACATATGACAAGATCTGAGGCTGGATGCAGCTCAGGACAGTTAGTACAAACGTAAGTATTAATTGATGCTGCTATGCAAACAATATAATATATAAATCATAGCATAATAATTGGAAGATATGCAAACATATGTGATTGGTTTTAACAATTGTGTTGTATTCTGACCAATCTTATGTGGGTATAGTTACACCATCTTTGATTGATAGTTTTTTGTTGAAACTTTCAATTATATTCTGCATTTCACATTTTGAACTTAATGTTCTATTTATTTAATTTGAAATGTTTCTGTTGCAAATATAAATTTGTATATACAGTGCAAATAAATACACGTGAAACAATATAGCCAAGCCTCAGTGATTGTACTTTCATAATAATCATGTCTATGCAGTGACGAAAATGTTTCAATACCGAGACAGCAGAGCGGCTGAAGTTATAGTTATGGCGGCTCGGTAGCGACAAAATTAATAGACTACGCCATTTGGTTCGGCCGCCAGTGGAAGTTTTTGTGCCCCCCGGGCTCAATTTCTGGATCCACCCCTGTATGCGATAGTTTTGTTTGTCTGCATGAGGATTTTGCAGTAATGGGTGTCCTCGTTAAATTGCGTATTGTTGTTAGAAATGCATGTGAATTAAAGTAAAAACAATGTAAGATAAAAACATTTTATTGAAACTATTTGATGAGATTAACTACACAATTATGAAAAGCATAATACAATTACAGGTACATTCACTGCACTTGATATGTATAGTGTAATAATTTTTAATATCACATACACATCACATGCACATAAAATGCAAAGCAACAATAGAAACTAAAATTAGGAAGAGGTTGAAAAAAGTCAGGTACATATAAAACAACAAACAGTTACTTTTATCACGATTCGTTGTTGCCAAAAAACAACACTAGTACATGTGATATCAAATGCTAGTTGTAGTGTGTACATGCCTGATATGTTTACAACTCACAAAATTAGTGACTAAACAATGATGTGTATTTAACACAATTTTTTAATATTTAATGCCCATAAAATGTAAACCAATGAGAACAAATTACTTAGAAGATGTTTAGTTGAACAAATGTAATATCAAATAAAAATAACTATATTACGATCCTTTGTTTAAAAAAAACATAAATATATCAAATTCAAAAATGTTGTAGTTTGTGCAATGCTTGGTGTGTTTACAACTCGCAAAATTAGTGACTAGACTAGACAGGGACATTGTTATGTGACTGAGAATTACATATACAATCACTACATGCTGCATATTAATTTCAGTGTGGCTGAATGCTTCCCACATAAGTCAAGATGGTGTTTTCGATTTAACAGGTCTGCCAGGGAGTAAAGTGTAAAGCGCTTTGAGCAATCCTGAGGACTGGATACTGCACCATATCAGAACTAACCTTACTCAAGTGTTGTTTAATTATCATGAGAAATGAAAATGTAATGTTAATTATTTGTGAAAATATAAAAAACAGTGATAAAAAAGAATAATTTAGAACAATGATATGTGGCATGAAAAATATATAACAGTCCTCATGATACATAGATAATTCAAACAAGTAAAATGCTGCTGTCAGTGTATCAACATATTGTTGTTGAAAAATGTGAAAAGGCTTTCAATACCATTACTTCATCACAAACTTGTGTTGTACATAACAAGTGCCTGGTGTATGTTGCAAGAACTCAGCTGGCTACCACTGACTATCAGCAACACAAACACAATGAAACCTTACCACCATAACAATGCCGGATAATTAATGTATTTTTTCGTGGACACTGCTAAAAGTTATTTTGATAAATGTGTCATCACGTATAAAAATATCATACATGTCAGAGCCATGCTAATTGTCACTTTTTCTCCGGTATAGGTAGATGATGTGATGTCATCGATTTCTAAACTAATGTAGTTCACCGAAGAATGCTCGACACTGAACCTCTCTCACAGCGTTGAAAGTTGTTGCCCGAAGACTCGTGCCAAATCTGCCAGACCCTGGCACTCACCGTTCCATTACCAACTGCAGTGGTAGTCAGGCGTCACCACATTCTTATGTCGAGCAACCTGTATTCTACATTGGTACAGTGTACACCCCATTGACACTGGGGAATCTGTCACGGATGCAACACACGACACAATTGGGATCACTCGGTGGACATTCACTTGACAAACCGTTAATATGCAGCATATTGCATGGTGTAGAATCTTGTCCAAGATCCTGGACATACAACTGCCCAGTATGCCATATTAACTTGAAGAGCTAGTGGTACTAAGCACACTAGTTCAATGTCCTGTAAAGAAAAGCATATATTCAGTAAACAAAAACAGGCATCATAGTAGCGTTGGGAGGAAATAATTATGGAGTTGTTCATTGTCATAATCAGTCAATATAAAATAATGTTTCATGTATAATCTGCAGCATTTCACAAGAAAAAAGGCAGCAAGAAATGTTCTACTACAGCTGCATCTATACATGTTGATATCTTTGGAACAGTCTGTGTTTACCGGGGTTGTTCCGGGAGGAGGGAGTGGGTTGATACAGCATGCAGATATTAGTGGAATATGCTATTTTTCAAAATGGTGACAATTTGTAACTATTTTTCTTTACAATACTAGGTGTTCATTGTCATTACATGAACTTAAAATTGTTCAATTTCATTACAGTGACGCTTGATCTTAGTCAATATTATAGACTGATTTGAATTCTGCTAATCAATAAAGCTTCAGTAAAGTGCATTTATATTTTTTATTTTGTTTTCAGTATACAGATTCATGTCGGTGTCTGCCATGTGTAACTACTACACATATTCATGTTTGATATTTTAAGCCTGAGGTTTAATGGTCAAAGTGTATGTTTGAATACGAGGAAAATACACTGTTCGCATCACAACAACACCTCATTTTATCATTTCCAAGGTTCATAATATGTATGTCTACCTTCTTCAAGAATGAATCATTTATTTTATAAACTTATTTCAGAGTCACCGCCATATGCTAAATGCTTTTTAAAGGTGTAAATATGTCTTTGTTGATACACTGGGTATAATATACAAGTGCAGAAGTCAACCTAGTTTTTCATGTCCAAGATCTTATTATTAAAATGTGTATGAAAACAAATGTATATTTAAATGTGCACATTAAAATTTGTTGATAACTTATACTTGGTTGATTGTTATAAATTTGTAATTACCTGGATTGATCAAATGTGGGCCTTCTGCAGACTATGTATCCTCCCTGTGTCTGCCTGGCCCGGGTGACCGCCTCTAGCCACTCCTCTCAGTCTCATTCATGGGTTTCAGTGTAGCTTCTAGCAGTATCATAATTCAAGGTACATATTATGTATCTATATATTGCTGTGATGAGAATATATACAAATTGGTAAATACATAAGAATAGCTGGCATATGTCAGTTGAAAGGTATCACAGGATACCAATTAATGCATTACATACACTATAGCCAGGCATCAAGGACCACAATGAAAACAAGTGCGTGCAATTTCTTGTGTAATCCTTATATATGTGGTGTATTCTAGCTGTATTGATATTTTATGTATTTACACGTTTATATTTATATATTGAATAAAATCACCATCATGGTTGTCAAATAAAAATCTTAAATTATTTTGCATAAAATACAATGCAAATCAAGAATATTCTGCAGTAATAGTATCAAAATATGAGTCGCAAAACTATGTTTTAATAATTACGATCACCAATATAATACACCCGTGTTTGACGTTCTGTTGCACGAAATTACGGATGCTCCCTGACTAAGTTGCTTGGACGACCAACAAGGGCCTCACGTCATCTACTCTCTATATGTATTGTCGGAATAACAGCTTAGTAACGAGATCCTGCGTAACCAAATACAATACATATAACATATTATGCTCTTTGACGTTGTCACTCTGAGTCTCACTGAATCATATCATATCATATCATATGCCAAGCCCACGGTGACTGTCTGAGACTGAGACTGAGAGTCAGCCTCGACTCGAGTGTAGACGTTCGCAAGTTGCAATTCTCGTTGAATGAATACACGGCTACGCGTTCTTGTTGCTAACTGCGATAGTGTACAACGTACCTTCGTACAACCTCTTTGGAATATTCATCTTGATACGCCAAAGCACGTGTGTGTTGTTATTGTTTTCGAATGCGTAGGATGCCGATCCCCGCGTAAAGCACGTGACCGAAATTGCGCAGTAGTTCGACAGAGCAATTGGCTTTCGCCAGCTATACCCGGTGTAACGAAGTCTTTTTTATGATTAAAAAACAAGTACGCATTTTTTAATTAAACTGACTGTGAGCAGTAGTTAAACTATTCACACATTACACATCTGGACATAAAAGAACAGGATTGGCGATGGACAAACGAACTGATTGAGCACCTTTAATATATACGAGTAACGAGCCCGTGTGCGTGTGCGCGTGTGCGCGTGTGCGCGTGTGTGTGCGTGTGTGCACGTACATTAATACGTTCTTTGATAAGAAAATTAATACAAATTATTATTCTATTAATGAAATATAATGCTACCATCAGATATGTAATAATAATAATACATTTTTGACATTCATTACTTGATAAGCATAATGAATAAATGATAATGAAATGTGGTGATAGAAGAATACAAAATTGTTAACGGTTTGGTCACATTCTAAAATAATATTAATATCTTAGTGATTTTTTATTGTGGGAAGAACGGCTTAAACAATAAAATTCATCTTCGAATTAAGCTTGTCATAATTTCGCGGCAGTTACGTCGAATTGCCGTGTTCATCGCCAATCGATGTATCACAAGTAGTTTCCTTTTACATACAGAGTGGCAGCAAATTGTGCATAATTTGTTCCAAACCTTAACTTTTAATGGTGACACCAAAAACTAGCTGGAAATGAGGAATGCGTTTTCTTAGTTGAGTTTGTCACATTAAATAATTACGAAAATGACTTTCCCAGCTTACCAAAATGCACAATTTAACAAAACGTTCACAAATAAATATATATGCTTCATCCTAAGTCTGAATTTCCCCCAAAATTGTGTCATTCGTTGGAGTACCGACTCGTGTGTTGGTCATCAACTGAAAAAGAATGGACCTATTTTGGGAACATAATTATTGGCTATTCGTAAGACTTATTTTGTTTTTTACATTAAAGGAGCATTGTATAGATTGCGCTATTCAACGACAGAAGTGTTTTGTCGGCCGCCGCTTGGCCGTGTATAGAACAGCCTCGGTCTCGATACGTTGCCGTCGTTAGTTCTCGGGATGCGCTGCATCTAGTGATTGTGTTGTGTTGATAAGGATTGATTAATGTAGTGTTATTAGTTTGCAAAAGTACTTAATAACAAGTAAAAGAAAGCATCAGGATTTTCAATCTGACCCTGGACATTGCAATTGTTCAAACTTTTATAATAGAACCGAGAAAAGAGTGGCATGCCCCTGTTTGTTTGATCAGAGCGGCTGTCAGAGGAGCATTTTGCTCGAAGAATTGTACTTGCGGTACGAAAAAACAAATATGCACAGAGTCGAAAGACAGGGATCAGAGCTTTCCGAGAAACTTTGCATAGCCATAGAACAGGCCCCGTCGGATGCATCAGACAACTGGTCTGCAGGAGAAGAAGCGCTGGTGATTGTATGGTTGTGTGTCCTAAATTCGTCGTCCATTTCGATGTCGGTATTGTGTCATCTCTTTCTTCTGTTTGAATGCTTCGGTTAAACTTTATGTAATATGTTGCACTGGCAGCTCCAATTGGTAATAAACTTGGCTGGCAAATTACAATTCAGTGTGCACTTTTTAGGTTTGAGAAAACTCACATCACAATACCGCATAGTCACGTAATTTTGTAGATACAATATGACAATAAATAAGCAATCATGATTGTAAGGCACTTGCTTACGATATTATATAACTGTCTGATATTTTTATTAGGTCTACGTATGTTTTGGCCAAAATAATGTAACAACTGTATGGGCTACAACAATTGTCTTTGAAATAAAATGGGGGAACACAGATTGATAGATTTATATGGTTGATCTTTGATGCACAATTACTAAATTAGAGTCTACTAGAGTCAGATATAGGGTCAAATACATTGAAATATATTTAAATACAAATAGTCTTGAGGAGTTCAAATACTTTGAAATGTAAAATAATTTGCAATATAAAACAGTGTTACTTCCCATAAAGCAAAACTGTAAGTTTTCCTCCAATTTTTAATGCTTCCATAAAACAGTCAGAACTACTGCGCCATTGACGGAACACATGTCAGGCCTCGACATTAACACTGGCCCGATGGCCCAGCGCCTTTTTAAAGCTGTCGGGCCAGTTCGGGCCACCAGTTCTTACATTTTACTGTCCCAACGGGCCACTGGTTTCCGGTTCTTGAACGCCGCCGAGACGAAGCGACGGTCACGGCACGACCGCATCGGTTATCAGATGCAGTTCGCCAGAATTCTTAGACCCGATTCAGTTATAGGACATTGTAAACATAACGTAGATACTAATTCTGATCAATAATGAATCCAAATTCCAACACTTATCATGCAGACCACGCCGTGCAAAGCCATCGAATCAATTTTCTAACCACAGGCAGCGCAGGTTTTTATGACGAGAGACGCCATTTTTAAAGTCCCGCCGCGTTCCTTGGACACACTTTGTACGGTGGTTGGAAACTGCCTCGACTTTAGAATGATGCACGTTTTTTCTTCTCTAGATATATGAAAGGAATACAGCTTAAATCAAAATTTAACTAGTGGCTAAAGTGACAGAAACCAAATGTAACGCTGCGTCAGCAAGAGCAAGGTGAAGGCCACTTATTTTGGTGGTGCCACCTAGTGAATGAACCGTGAAATAGTCAAATGCCTTGAATGACCTGTACACGAAAGCAGTGTCAACTGAACTACCGACTGAGTAGCTGTCGTCACCCTGGCCACACTTTATTTAAACTTGGCAAACACTGTATATATGCATCTGAGCACGCACTTGAACAATACTACAATAGTATTAGCTTTGGACATCTCACTTTGAACAATCAAGATGTATATAGTAACTTCTAACAACTTTATTGGTAAAATTATAAAAAAGACTAATAATGTTTTGCATCTCAGTATCAGCGTATTTTTGACAGTAACACAAAATCCTGGCCAGTAACTTTCATAGACTGGCCACTAACTTTTCAAATCTATAGGCCCCCTGAGCCAGTGGATTCAAAACCTTAATGTCAAGGCCTGCATGTCTTATAAGGGGGTGGGGTGCGTATGTCACTAGTTAAGCCTCAATTTGCAAATCTGAATAGAAATGAACCAATGACATTGCAGCATGGTGATTCATCAATCTTTTTTCTCAAAAATTGCCGTGTGACTTCGGAAGACGGGAGGGGGATATATTACGACAGGCAGATTACAACAAGCATTTAAGCACAGATAGTTACACGTAGATGCTAGAGCCAGCAAACAACCGTACAAAGTGTGTCCAAGGGACGCGGCGGGACTTTAAAAATGGCGTCTCGTCATAAAAACCTGCGCTGCCTGTGGTTAGAAAATTGATTCGATGGCTTTGCACGCCGTCGTCTGCATGATAAGTGTTGGAGTTTGGATTCATTATTTATCAGAATTAGTATCTACGTTAAGTTTACAATGTCATATAACTGAATCGGGTCTAAGAATTCTGGCGAACTGCATCTGATAACCGATGCGGTCGTCCGTGACCGCCGCTTCGTCACGGCGGCGTTCAAGAACCGGAAACCAGTGGCCCGTCGGGATAGTAAAATGTAAGAACTGGTGGCCCGAACTGGCCCGACAGCTTTAAAAAAGGCGCCGGGCCATCGGGCCAGTGTTAATGTCGAGGCCTGACATGTGTTCCGTCACTGTGATTTCGACTTGCAGACTGATGAGAAGTCTGTAATACCCAAAAACGGTTTGTCCCATTTATTGTATTTTTGCCATACACATATTTTCAGTAATTGTTTCTAGATATTGGAAGTAAAACTCGTCCTCCACGATTGTGCAATGACAATAGCGTGCTTCCGTTGGCAGGCTCTCTAATAGGGCTCAATGTTCAGTTAGTTTTCCCATTGACGACCATGTTAACGTTTTGTATAATTATAAGAAAACGTGACCTAAACATTTCTTAAACTTCTCATCTGATGTTATAATCATCTCATTGCCATGCAGATAGATTACAAAATTTCGTATTTCTAGCTCTCGTAAAATGCCTGTATATGTGAAACCCGTCAAATTTTACGAATGCCGGCAAGCATTACTCCGCCAAAGGGTCAAACAGGCAAATTGCTGCCAAATATCCTTCCGCTTATTCAAATCAGGCAGGCAGGTAGGTAGGCATAATTACTGGTACTGAATCCTGGCTTAACAATAACATAATGAATTATGAATATTTCCCAGACAGTTTCAAAGTATACAGAAAGGATAGAACTGAAGAGCAGAGAGGGGGAGGGGTATTCATTACCACAAAGTCTGACTTGATTAGTGAAGAGGAGTTTGAACTAGAAACAGATTGTGAAATCATTTGGGCTACAATTAGCATAGCTGGCTGTAAACTTCTCCATGTATGTGCTTACTATATACCTGACATAAATGACGAGGACAGTGTAGAGCGTACAACTTGAAATGTCACTGGGAAAATTAAATTGTAAAACCAAACTGCCAAAATGCATTACTTCATGACACATTTCGAAATATTTTGGATGATTTTGGTCTCGTTCAGATTATAGACAAGCCAACAAGGGGAAACACCATAGATTTAATTATCACAAATAATCCTACCAACATCAGCAGAACATAAATATTACCATAAATCTTAAACCATGAGTGTTACTACACCGAAATTGACATAAATCCAGTGAAAGATAAACAAAAGCCCAGAAACATTCTCCTGTATAACTAAGCAAGCTGGTTCAAATTCAGAGAACATATGAAAAATGTGAACACAATTCTTCAGAATTGCTATCAATTAACGAAACAGTGCAAAAGAGTTATGGGGCATATTTCTGGATAACAGTATCAAAGAAATTGGTTTGTATACCGTCCAAAATGGCTCGATATAGGGATGGATATCCGTGGATTATACCAACACTAAAGAAACTTATGCAAAAGAGGGAAAATGTACAAAAATAACAAGCACACTCCAAAATATAAACATCTCAAACAATACAACACAAAGGTAGAAATGCCTACTGGAACTATGCTAAGGAAATTGTCAGCCCCACCGAAGCTAGAGAATATAAACAAGGTTATGCCAAAATATTCTGGACTTACATGAAAGATTGCCGTACAAGCCACACAGGAGTATCACCCCTGAAACAAAACGATAGTCTACATTCAAACTGTAAAATCAAGGCAGAGATCTTAAATCAACAGTTTCAGTCAGTCTTTACAAATGACTCATCTTAAAAAAAAACAAGTTAATTACCCGGTCCACCATTTTCATAAATGCCAGATATTTAAATTACAGAAGCTGGTGTACAAAAATGCCTTGTTGAGCGCAGTAGCGCAGCGGTAAGAGCTCCTTACTCTCGACTGTGAGAACGCGGGTTCGAATCCTGTGCGGCGGTGTCAAACCTTGGGCAAGTTCGTTTACTCTACATTCTTCAGTTCACTCAGCTGTATGAATGAGTACCTGGCTATAGTGGTGGATATTTGTGTGCAACTTGTCTTCGCGCATTAATTTCAGCGTGGCTGAATGATTCCCAGCGAAGTCGAGATGGTGTTCGTTTTAACAGAACTGCCTGGCATTAAAGTGTAAAGCGCTGTGAGCAGTCCTGAAGACTGGATACTGCGTTATATAAGAACTTACCTTTACTTTTTACT
Source organism: Escarpia spicata (assembly GCA_963995525.1). Lineage (NCBI taxonomy): Eukaryota > Metazoa > Annelida > Polychaeta > Sabellida > Siboglinidae > Escarpia > Escarpia spicata. The sequence continues at coordinate 8,006,012 of OZ023212.1, forward strand.
TTACAAAATCTTAAACTTACAAAGCACAAGGACCAGATAACAGCAATCCAGGAATTCTGAAGGAGCTGGCTATTGAAATTGCGCCATCACTGACTTTTATCTTTCAGAAATCACATGTCACAGGAGAAGTCCCCACACATTGGATAAAAGCAAACGTATCACCTATTTTAAAGAAAGGTCAAAACTGTGTAGCTTCAAATTATAGACCAGTTTCCCTGACATGCATAGCATCAAAACTAATGGAACACATCTTGGTCAGTAGTACAACGAAGCACGCACATTCACACAACATTCTGTATCATCTTCAACATGGCTTCCGTTCTTGTGAGACACGTACAGCTCATTCAATTCATTCATGATCTAGTTCGCGGCGGCGAACGTTTTTCAACAACCCCCCACGTCAGGATCCGACGAACAACAGTGGAGGCGTGCTCAAGCTGTGGCTCAGCTCACTCAATATAAATTTCTTTCGGCCACCAGCCAGTGGGTTACGTGTCCCCTGGACTACCCTCTCTGGATTCGTCAATGTGGTCTGCGACTCGTCTGGTGTCCTCTGTGACAACACATCATCCCAATACTAAACAAACTACTTTGTCTTTCCATGAAGCGACGTTTATTTAATCATACTAGCGTTTCGTGCATAACGTGGCCTAGCACCTCATTACATCAAGGACAGCTACGAGCAACTCGATTTTTGCGATGACAACAATGACATCTAAACATATATATAATATATATATATATATATTATATATATATATATAATTATTATTGTGCCGCTATCTCACAGCCGTTATGGTGACAGAAAATTTTCCGTTTTGCCTCCATGAATATACGTTCTGACTTTTATTGATGCTTGTTAATTAGTGCATGATATATTAACCAGTGAAATAATGATTGTAATTTTAATTTTATTTTATAAGGTAAGACAACTAGACACGCTTTAATGTGAACAATGGAATGCATAAATACAAACAGTCTTGCATTTCAAAATATCACAGCTCGAACACTACTGGAGCAAGGACGATCACGTTTGGGTTACATGCTTATCTTACCAAGGTGATTAACCATACATATTCATTGAAAGATCAATGTTACGAGTGTCCGAAATATTGGTTGAGTTAACATGGAATTACTCCGGTGGTTCCCTTTTCTCCATCTGTTCACATTCACCTGTCCTTGCCGAGTAAACTGGGTTTGGCCTGTGGTGTATGGCGATTTCATTGCAAGTTTTGAAACTGGCTATGATATATGCCTAATCTGCTCTTCGCGAATTCTACATGCATCCCTGTTATTATTTTTCAGTAGAAGAGATGGCGTTGTCACGTGGAAAGCAAATGGTAAGTACATAGGTTGGGGTATGTTCTGTGTGATTTACTGCCAACCAATATGTCTGATTTCCTCATGGTCATATGCTCTCAGACGGAGAACATGGACATTTGTGGGGACGAACATGTACACGTGGATGTGATCCTCTATTAGGGAACATGGTCATATGAATTTACTCCTCCTTCTCCAACCATCACTATTTCAAAATATGTGCTCCTATCCCCTCCACAAGAAGTCAAAATTGATACTGAAAGCTGCTCAAATGAAACATGAGTCCGAATATTTGACGAAATAATCCGTTTCAAATTTGGAAGAGGGACTAAACCAATTATCGATCCTTCTCTGATTCATACATATCTAATCCTACTTATTATCTATGCTTATTTTGGCAACATAGTGAAATATTCGTTCTTTTTTCCAGCTAAAAGCCAGTGTGACATCACTCCACCAATTTGCATGATTATATTTTTCATTTAATTAACTATCAAACTGTTTATTCTTGATATTTATTATTTATGTTTTTCTACAATATACTTGCAGCATTTCATTTCACATGTTTTACTCAGTCAGAAAGAGGATGCAGAAAGGTGGTTGCATGTTGGAATTCTCGACCAAGAAGGGTTTGAAGTTAACCACATTTCTGAAAATCTGAAAATCCTGGCAAAGTTTCCCTGCCAGTTTCACATTCATATATTGAAGCTTGTAACGACGTTTATGTTTAAATATCCAAACTATTCTTACGTAGTCATTACTTTAAGGATTCTTATTAAATGCATATTAATTTGTGTAACATGATTAACAGACTGACTAAATATTTAGTCGTGGCGAACACTATTAGAATTCACAATTTGAATTATAGGTTCCGTGCAGAAGACAACCTTGCGACAATAGATAATGCAAAACTGATGAAGAGCGAAGACCAGGGACAGATCGTGTCAAGCGTTGTCTTTGACAACTGCACATTGTTAGAGAAACAAAGAAATAATCTCAAGGAAAATTTTAAACAGTGTAATCAACAAACAATTTAATACAACCTAAATATTTTATGAAAAATAACAAAATCACATTTCGGACAAGACAGATATAGCAAATGAATTTTTACACATGTTGGGCCTAATCTATCAAAGCACATTTCATTACCTGCAAAGAATGTGTCTGTTTATTATTACTTGGGGAAAAGACTAGAAAGTAGCATGTTTTTAAGTGTCAACTGATTGTAATGGCATTAACATGAGTGTGATTACGAAAATAATTACTCGTATTGTAAAACCATTTAGTCATAAATGCAACGTATCCTTTCAAACAGGTGTATTTCCGAACAAAATAAAAATTGCCAAAGTTGTTCCAGTTTTTTAATCTGGAGAAAAGGGTGCGTTTAAAAACTACAGACCTATCTCATTGTTACCAAATTTTTTTTTAATACTAGAGAAACTATGCTTTCAATGATAGGCTGGACAAATTCATAAACAAGTATGATTTACTTTGTACAAGCCAGTATGGCTTTAGATCTAACATGTTAACTTCTCTTGCTCTTCTTGAATTGGTTGAAGTGCACTTGATCATAAAAAAATTGCTATTGGCGTATTTGTTGATCTAAAAAGCATTTGACGCTGTTGATCATAATATACTTGCAAACAAACAAAATTTTTATGGTATACGTGGTACAGCTCATAAATGGATTGTGAGCTATCTAGAAAATAGAAAGCGATTTGTTCAGTATAATAATTGTGACTCTGGGTTACTTGATGTATGTTGTGGTGTTCCACGGGGCTCTATTTTAGGACCAAAGCTATTTATTATGTACTTAAACGACATTTTTAATGTCTCGGAAGTATTTAAGTACATTCTATTTGCTGATAACACTAACTTATTTTATTGTGATTGTGATCTAGATGAACTTATCCGGAAAGCAAATGCAGAATTAGAGAAGCTTCATGTATGGTTTGCGGTAAATAGGTTATCATTAAACGATACAAAGACAAATTACATGATATTTGGAAATCACATATTGAATTTAAGTATTCCGATAAAGATAAACCAGCAAGAAATCAGTAGAGTTAAAGTCACTACATTTTAAGTATTCTGATTGATGACAGGTTATCATGGAAAAATCACATTTCTTTAGTGATATCAAAACTGTCAAAGTGTTGTGCAATATATATATATATATATATATATAAGTACAAAGCTAGTTTCTTGATTAACAGTTGTGGCATGTCTATGTTATACCATTCACTGTTTTTGCCTTATATTATGTACTGTGCTGAAATATGGGGCAACACTTACTCAACAAATGTTGAATGCCCAGTCTTGTTCAGAAAAAGGTAATAATAATGGTTGCTATGCGATGCTAAGAGATTGGACTATACGTCAAGGTAATTTTTTTTTAATCTGCACATTCTTAAAGTACCTGATACAGTGGAGTTAAGAAATCTATAATTATGTTTAAGGCATATCATAATCAATTATATATTTTGTAGCGGAGCATCTATACAGTAGCTTGATGCTGTACTTTACTAACTTGAGCTTGATTTGTTACAGGAGAGTCTCTGTTGACTGTGAAACGCATGATGCTGGTCCAGGACAAGCTTGTTGTGGCCAGCCATACAGAGGACACGGTTGTTGGCGTCAGCATGCTGTTTGTGGCATATTTTGTTTTCAACATCAAACGTTTTAACACTTTCCTTCTGACATTTTCCTACAGGGTTTGTTAATCTTCCAGAAACGTTGTGCATTTCAGATGCATCCCTGATAGGTATGCATAAAGTTAGACTTTGACAGCGTTATAATTGTTATGCTGATGTCACTTTATATTGTGGGACAAATGCCCCCCCAACATTTGCTATATTTTCTGGTTAATTAATTATTGTTTTTTATTAGCATGTTTATGTTTGTGTTAGCTGTTTAACTATCTCATCAATATGCATGTATTTTTCTGCTGGTACCATTAACAAAATTACCTTTACCAACAATTGCTCTGTGTCTTCCTGTAGTAGATGAGCTCGGGGTATTGCCATTAAGCATCATCAGAGTTTATATATCAATGCTTTATTTTGATATTAATGTGATGTGCATACATATGTACATGTATATATATATATATATATATAGTGCAGTCCATGTGCAATGTTTTCTTCATATAGGGCAAGGTCAGAGGTGTTCTGTCTACCATTACATTAGTAGTAGGCCCTATTTAGTTGGCGCTCGTGCAATCAATCATTTTATCATCACGGTACTTAATAATTTATGTATATTCGCTAATATAATACCTTAAAAGTATCATAAACCGAATATATTCTACTGTAAAAAATATGGCACCATAAAAATTCCACGGGATATTCTACACTGCAATTCCATATAAAATACGGTACAACGAAACAATTCTACCGTATATTCTACAGCACAATTCCGTAAAAAAAATACGGTATGCCGTAATGATGTTACCGTATATTCTACAGTATTATTCCGTAAAAAATACGGTACACCAACAATATGCTACCGTATATTCTACATAATTATTCGGTAAAAAATACGGTACACCGTAAATCATGGTACTCTGTTGGCACCCGTGCTGCCGTAATTTTTACGGTACATTTCTAAGAGTACGGTGCTGGAGATTCAATGATACGGAAATTGGAAAATGTGCAGTGCCCCATTAAATTACTAAGGGCGGAAGAGTGGCTCGCGCTGTTAAACGGACCCAGTAAGATGTAGTTTACCAATGACAATATGCCAGACGACCATCGTTGCACCTACACAGACATGCCACCAAGTCAAAGAGGATGAAAAACTACTTTAAGGCGAAACGACAGAGATGCCAAGACGACATCTACAGAAAGAGTCAACTTGATCCCGAACCAGCAAGTCATACAGTAACAACAGTAGCAGTGACAGCAACGGCAGTTACACCAGTGAGAAGGAGGCGCCGACAGCCACCTGAAAAGGTTATGAAAATCGGCTGATCACTCTTACGCAAGCAGAGAGTAGACAGACACACGGACACACACGAGCCCAATGTGCATACACAACATTACAAAAATATGACATTCCGTATTTCTGCAGCGTCTACTTGGGCTGCAAACTGACCATCATCCATGCAAACATAATGCAAAGACAGACCATCCGACACACACGACACCATCTGCCTGCCGACATTCATTCGACAACACAACCAGACTACGAGCACCACGAACATCTTGAGTACCACGATCAATCGACACGATGCAATGCTACATCAGTGACAGCAGGGGCTGACTGATGTTGACGTATACCAGTGACCAGTCGTAACGATCACACTTCGGAAAAATACATCGCACACGAACTCCTAAAAATTGTGTTCACCATTTTGTAATGGATTTAATTTTAAATATAACATGCATGCAGGGTAAATACCATGACCACGACATTCGCCTGTATTCATGCAAAAAAATATTTCATTGTTGACACGGTGTGGTTCCAGGCTGACATGTGTGGCTGTCACACAGATACTATTGTGGCAGAGATGTGAAGCATATAGATTCGCTCTTATAAATGTTCTCCTGTGGTACAACATACAGCTTAACCGGTGTGCCGTGATGGTACGTCTGTTGCCACATCAAAACTTGTAGTTAACTGCACCGTATTTCACGTATGTGCCTTTCGTGCAGCCTGTCCACAATATACATTCATTGTTTGTTGAAATACACACGTTTTCATTAATTTTATCTGAATATTTTTCATAAAATGTGTCCTCTATGATGCCTCACTGTGACCGTATGTGTGTCACCCGTCAATATTTACGAATGGATGCAGGCAGTAATCCGGCTAAAGAGTCAACTAGCCAAATTGCTGCCAAGTACCCTTCTGCTTAGTGAAATCAACAAAAAATACACCATTTTAATGTCAACAGCTTCCACAATCATACCTGGAAATCTGACTACTCAAATGCACTGTCAGAGCTGGTGAATTTTGTAAAAAAATCATTTATAAAAAATACACTGCACTTTCTTCGTCCGTAACGAAACAGAAAGTCTGTGTCATGAGCCCAAATAGACATCGCAATTTTGGAGAAAAAATTGAAATTAATATATTTTAGAGGCACTCCTATCTCAAACACAATAGTTGTGCAATAGTTGTTTTGTAATTCATCCACATGTTTTTATACTGGGCCTAGGGGCTGATTTCCAATAGTCACTGTGCCAAGATATCATTAGGGTCGCTCCCAGCCTCTTCATGCGTGTTTAATTAGCTGAAGTAAACACAATAAGATTGTTTAATAGTCTAACTCTGTCATGAGCTCTTACGTCGTCAACTGTCCCGCACAATAATGTCGGGCCACGATAGCAGCGCACTCTATCTGACAAGCTGTCAACTGAAACATCGTGTGGATAGCGTAACACTTTCCATTTTTAATATTTAAACAATCTCAACGTTATGATAAGAAAGTCCGTATCTTTTCCTTTTTTGTTTGCACATTTCAAAACGAAAAAGCAAACAATATTCTTATTATGTACACGGACCTAAGAAACATCTATCTTCCTCCCCACTCTCCCTCTCTATCTCCCCCTTCGCTATCTCCTCTCTGTATTCACTTATAATTCCTCTCCATCATTCTCAGCCACTCTCTCCCCCCCCCCCTCTCTCTCTCTCTCTCTCTCTCTCTCTCTCTCTCTCTCTCTCTCTCTCTCAGAGACAATGCATTGATTAAACTACCGGTAAAGATTCTAGGCATCACGTGCCAGCCCAACAATGGTAACTTCTTAATAACATGCAAAGAGGGTTTAACTTGGCTTTAATTTGAATTTACTATGACTACCTCTGTCGAGTTCCACTTGACAGTTGTTGTACACGTGTGACTGAGAAGCGTAAAACGACCAACAGGAATACAGTAGTTGAAATATAGGTGACACGACGGGTTTCAGTACAACACCGAGTTAACTGGTGGATGGTAGCTCACAATCTATGTATGTAACAAACAATATTCGCTTGTCGCTCGGTGTGGTGCTTCGTGTAACAGGTGATTTCAACTGTACAACAGACTATAGGACATGAAAACAAATGCCGGAAAAGACAGTGTGAAGGGGTAGCATCAGCGCCACCCAAAGGAAGGTAGAGTCTTTGGATGTTTAGAACAGCAAGTAGTTGTAGTCTGTTCTATATATTGCCTTTGGGTCATCATCATCATCATCATTGTGCAGCCGTAGTGTCCCGTGGTTGGGCGAAGGCCTCAGTATGTCGTTTCCAAATCTGCCTGACTTGCGCTATCCTCTGCCACATGGTGCCCTTCCAGTACTCGTCTAGTTCGTCTCGCTGGTCTTCCTCTAGATAGTTTCCCTTCGTAAGGTCTCCAGGTTGTGATACGCGATATCCACCGGATATCTCGTACTCTGCTAATGTGCCCTGCCCAGGTCCACTTCTGTCTTCTGATTTGTTCTATCACGTCTATGACCTGTGTCTTCTGTCTTACCCAGATGTGTGTTTTTCTCTCCCGATATGTGATGTTTAACATACTTCTTTCCATCTTTGTTTGTGCGGCTGCTAGCATGTTCTTTGCCTGGATGGTGAGTGCCCATGTTTCCGCGCCGTATGTCACCGCTGGAAGTATGCATGAGTTGAAGACTTGTCTCTTCAAGCAGGTTCCAAAGTTACCCTTGAAGATGTCCCGGTATTTGGCGAAAGGTGTCCAGCCGGCGGTGATCCTTCGTTGAATCTCCTTGTCTTGGTTTTTGTCTCTGATACTGTATCGCTGTCCCAGATAGACGTTGCTTTCAACGTTCTCTATCTGCGTTGTGTTTATATATATTGGTGTGTCATTTTCTAGCATCGCTTTTGTCTTGGAGATGTTCATCCTTAGACCTTGTTTTTCACTTTCATCAGCTAGCTCCTGCAGCATGTGTTGTAGTTCTTGCGGTGTTGTAGCGCATATGACTACGTCGTCGGCGAAGCGAAGATGACTGAGATATTCTCCGTCTATCCTCATGCCTCTGGTTTCCCAGGTCAGTCTTGGGAATATGCTTTCGAGTGTTGCCGTGAACAGCTTGGGCGATATGGTGTCACCCTGTCATACTCCTCTCTTGATGTTGATCTTGTTGCTCTTTTTGTGTAGGTGGACTGTCGCCGAGCTGTTAGTGTAGGTGTCTTTTAGGAGATCGATGTACACATCTTCTATCCGCTGTTCTTGAAGGGAGGTCAGTATTGCTTGAGTTTGCACCGAGTCGAAAGCCTTCTCGTAGTTGACGAAAGCGATTCGGTTCGGTGTGAATTATGGTACTCTGTTCACTGTCGTATAGATCGGTGTAGAATTCCTCTATTCGTTCCATGATCATATCTTGGTCTTGTATTTCTCTACCTTGCTTGTGCATTTCGCCTGAATTTAATGTTCTTAGGTATCGACGCGGAATAAGCTCTGTTTGCAGATTCATTTGGATTTGTTCTTAGTCTGCGTCGTGTCATTTGAAGTGCAGCATTTGAAGTGTTGCTTGATCACTGTCTATTATATTTACTCGCGTGAGGCCGCAGACCTTCAAATGCTGTGAGGTGTTCCACCAATTCTTGCAACCACCACGGCTGACAATTGCATATCTGCGACAGAGTCCGCACGATCCAGAATAGCAGTCGAGTGTGGCTTGAATGTTGTCATACGTCTAGCTATAACTGTTGTGTCACCGTACCGATAGACATACAGTGTGAACTGTTTTACCAGCTTGTAATAACAATGTTGCTATATGTTAGTGGAATATGGGGTTTTCAAAATGTAGAGCAGATTGAGAGATTCCATAGAAAATTATTTAAACGTCCACTAAAACTTAACAGGAACACAGTGAATTGTATGGTATATGGAGAAGTTGGCAGACAATTACAGAAAAGAGATTGATAAACTTTGAGGTACACTTAATTGAAGGCAAACAAAGCAAGCTGTCTATTATGGTTAGACTGATGAAAAACCTCCACGACATACACCTGTAGGTAATTTTAAATCAAAATGGGTTTTTAAATCAAGAGTATCATTGATGGATGTGGATTTTCTAATACGTGGCAAGATCATAGAAATGTAAATATACAAATGGCTGACGCATACACTAGAACATAAAATGAAAGACACCAAGAGACAGACGTGGCACAATGAAATTCATGCAAATAGGTTGCGTTCAAATTACAGAATATTTAAAAATGAAGTAGGGCTCGTGAAGTATTTAATCTACTTGAGCCCAACAGACAGAATCAATTTATGTAAATTTCGTTGAGGAAATCACAAAATACCTATTTCTGTTGGTCGTATCTCCCTGAGAATACTCAGAAGCTCTGTAAGTTATGCAACAGTGGAGACCAAGGTGATGGATATCATTATGTACTCGTATGTCCATCACTAGTAGAACAAAGATCGAAAACACAAATTAGAATTAGACCTAATACTTTGAAAACAAACCAGATGTTTAGTGTACATAATTTGAAACAGCTGACAGATTTTTCCAGATTTATTAATGTAATCATGACAAAGTTTGTCTAACTAACAAATTTCCTGTAAAAACTGTGAATTACGTAGAAGTAACATTGTAGCTTATAGTAATTTAATTGTCATATAATTACATGTAAATGTGTTACATTTTAAATTTTACATTATTTGGTTTGCGCTAGTGATTATAAAATTATCAAAAAAAATACTTAATACACTTAGATCACTGAATGCTTTGCGCATTGCGTGTGTTGTTTATGTTTTATATACTGTAAATATATGTTTTATACACTATAAGTCTAGTTGTTCTTAAGTATACAAGATTATTAACTATTAAGATGTGCTGTAGAAAGAAAATATTATCTCATTCACCGTAAGGGGTCGGGAAATAAAACTCATTGTCAATGTCATTGTCACACAAATAGGAACGAAACAGATCGAATGCCAACTTGAACTGACAAAAAATCGATTCGATACACTACAAGAACTCGACGACATCAACACCTGAGCGAAAACATCACATAGATGATCCAACTAAGTGCGACAAGTGTAGCAAAATAATTCAACAATAAAGTAAAGACGAGAACATCGTCACCAACACGAGCCCTGATGAAAAAACGACGAGAAATCGTGGAAAACGGCGACCGGAAAAAAACTAAATAGAGTACGCAGAAATATGCAAGACCATCAAGTAGAGAGCGGAGGAGGGCATCAGGGAGTACAAACAGGAGACCAAGCGACGAACGATTATGACATCAAAGAGCCAGAAGAAAGCCAGAAGAACACAGGCACTAAGCTGAGACATACTGATTACACTTATCGATAAGCAGGGCAGACCAATATATGATCACAGAACGAATAGAGGAATTCTACACCGAGTTATACGACAGTAAACAGAGTACCACAATTCACACCGACCCGAAAGAGGTAGCAGAGATAACGTACACCATAAGAGGTGGAAACAACATCAAGAGAGGAGTACGACAGGGTGACATCATATCGCCTAAGCTGTTTACGGCAACACTCGAAAGCATATTCCGAAGACTGGCCCGGGAAACCAGAGGCTTGAGGATAAACAAGAATATCTAAGTCATCTTCGCTTCGCCGACGACATATTCATGTTCGCATTTACACCGCAAGAACTACAAAAATGCTGCAGGAGCTGGCTGCATGGTCGACGTGGAGAGGGAGCTGCGATGCTCGCTGAGTAAAACCAAACCCTGAATCAACAAGTTGTGCGCAACAAAGAAATCAAATGCGTCGATTCCTACGTATATTTTCGACTGTCTGCATGGTATGTGGTCGCAGTGACCCGGACGCGAGGGTCGTTGGGTAAACCCAGTTAGGAAACGCTGGCCTACAGGCGTAACACTACATTAAGGATTCTTCCGTCATTACCGAATGAAAGAGAGCCCTTGAAAATAGCGTTTTGGTGAGATGTGTAGATTTTTTCGAGCACTTTTATATGGGACATGTACTACTGCATTAGATCTTTCGATTCGCACAATGGCTATTTTGCAGGACGCACCAATATTTCAAAATCAGTCACCAATTTGGGGCGAAATTTAGGGGTATCAGGTTTGGGTAGATTAAAAAAAAAAACGAGGTAAGAGAATGTCACGAATTTTACACAGCATTTGTGTCAATGGGGGTTAAATATGCAGTGGAATCTTCAAGAAGATTGTTAGAGAAACTTTGCAGGAAATGACGGAAACATTATAGTGGATGCCTATGTAAAATCTAATGTGGTCTTACCCCTAAACTGTTTGAGTCAGTCTATCACCATTAGCGTTGTGCGAGAGCTGTTAGCGCAATGTGAACACAGTTGTATAAAGCTTCAGTTACGTAATGTGGTAAGTTAACGTTTCCAATTATTGGTAATCCAGACATTTAAACTGATTGAGTCACACACCATTACAACCCACTGAAGAATAGCTATTTGTAACTATGCCTGGTGTGTTCCAAAAACAAGCAGCTCAACCGTGACGTCGATTTATGTTTGTCAGACCACTACCAGATATTATCGAATTGCGTGTCACCAGTAGCAAGTACAATCTCTATTGAGAAGGTGGCAACACCGGTTGCCCGTTTGCTGCGATATAACTGACAACGTTCCGCATTTCGATCCATCCAACCGCACTCCCCGGCTCCCAAAGGCATCCAACTGCAGCTCCTCCCCAGACTACCAGCTCCTAGACACGATGAATACAGGTGCTACAACCACCTTGTCAAGGCAGCTGGGTGTTTTTCTTGCCCCATAAAACTCCAGGCATGTAACCACAATCTGACGGAATGTACCGAATATTCATGAGCATGTCTTATATGGAACATAAATGCTGGCTCGAACTGGAAACTCCGCGTGCGCGGAGTTGTTATGTCGATATATTATTATGGTAATTTGTGAATATTAAAACGTAATTATAATAAAATAAATGCATAAATTACATGAATTATTCACATTAACTGTATTAATGAATAATGGTATACATTATAAAAGTGATTACATTTTTGAATTGCTTTAATAGGCATGATAAAGACAGTCTCATAAGTTCCACAAAGAAAAAAAACGTTATGTATTTTTAGTTCAACGTGCCTCCAAGCTACAGACAAATTACCGAGCCGCTGTACCGACAGCATACCGGTAGCGGAACGATTCGCTGTGACATTGAAGGTTTTTGGCTACAGGTGGGTCAAAATAGCGCACGTTTTTGAAGTAGACATTTGCTGGAAAATTAATTTGGAAAACATCTTACTGTGGGTAAGATGAATGCTCGCCTTTCACACGAAGTTGAACTGAGCGAGGGTACGTTTCTAGATGTGACACTGTTCATTATCGGTTTATAGCATCGGCTCACACATGACATTTTTCTTGCATCATATGTCTCATCTGTATTTGTTGTATCTAATGGTTTAGATATAGACTCAGTCAAAGTCGTATTTATGCAGAACGATAACTGTTCATTTATTGACTCGCACCCGCGCACTATGTCGTTTTCATAATTTTTTAAATCTTGGGACGCGTGTGTCCGCGTCATCAATATTACGTCATCCATCAGGTGACAGGTGGCTCATTATAATAATATTGTAAACACAACAGTATTGTGTTAAATTATTCTGAAATAATCAAAGCCCATGCAAGACACATAACTATGTTTACATGAACGTTTTGGAGAGGACATATTGATACACATAAACCAGTTACATCCATAAGAAACATGTTTCAAAAACCACAAAATACAAGTCTTGATTTCATGCATTTTGTTTCCGCTAGATGGCTCTATCAGTTCATTACACTAAGGCATTTACAAATTTGGGTGCAGCCGCCAGTAAGACTAAAGCCAGGCTTCCTGGCTTACTGTCGATCAAACTGTTATCGTTGCTTCACCCTACAATAAATGGGTGTCTTTATGTAAACATTGAAGTTATGTTGTGGCTAATATTGTTGTTTCGTTGACTAGTGAGGTGTTTCGTTGACAAGTGATATGTACGAGGTCTGTTCGGTGCAGGGGTAATACAAATCGACACCGTTATTCGTGATGCGAGTTCGGCTATTCTCGGGATGGTCGCGATCGATGAGGATTAACGTGTAGATATCATGTCGTTATACCACAAATATTCTCAAATGAACAAATCTGACTTTATAATAAAATCTTTATTCTCGTAAATTAAAAATGGCAATTGTACATTCTTTAAAATACAGTAATTTTCGTAATAATACGGCTGACATCATCATCGTTTAAAAACAGTCTCATTTGATATTATTTTGTTAGATACACCAGCATGCCACACACAGCCAATATCAGACGCAGGCACGTCATGCATTGTATTTCATTCTTTTAGTATATGACGGCAATTTGCACTACAATTTGACCACGGATTTTCAATAGATAACTTGGCAACACTGCTTATAATCGGTGAGTTGTGGTTCACAGCATAACTAATAAATGTTGTGATTATTTTGCCTAATCACGTCTAATATATACTAATTGGGCGTTAATAACCCTTCAGTAGAAACTCATTACTACCCTGCTAAACCCAGTCTACATGCTTTCCCTACTCCCCAGGGAATAGCGATACCCGACTCTGCTGCAGACACATCACGCAGCCTACTGCGCCAACATCTCAGCAGGGAACATATCAACACAATGATCTCTATTGAATATTAAAGACATATGTTAATTACTAGATTAGCAACCATGCAAATATATAGATGGTGCTTCCTTATCCCCAAACTGGAATTTAATCTGTGTATGTCATAATACACAACATATGTAAGTGCTGGGGGAATTCCACCCACACTGTAAACACCTACCAACTAGCGCACCTTCCCACGGGGAAACTTAAACGTTATTTTACATGCAAGTATTGGGAGATAATTACACAAATCTACTGTCAGTTAAATCCTGGTACAATCCAGGTATATCTTGATTTGAGTTGTTCTTTCTGTCAAAACACGAAACCTCGTGGGAAAATACTGGAGCATATGTCCGTCCAGCTTCTCTATCAGAAACTTTGTGATGACGTCTTTTGCACAACCCTAGCTTAGTGACTGGGGTATGACCCTCGCTTCGTGACTGCTCAGGAAACTGACACCGTAGGGGAAGCTGACTTATAGGCTCATCCAGGCCATAGATGTTACACTGGCGAAATGGACAATTAGTGCTGACACGAAGATGTCAGAGCAGTGTGGAATTGCAGCTTCAAAAGGAAATCAAATCCTTGGATTGATTAGGCGAAATATAGCATATAAAGAAAAAGAACTAATAATATCGCTGTACAAAACAATAGTTAGGCCTCATTTAGAATATTGTATACAAGCGTGGAGGCCATACCGCAAGAAGGACATAGATATGCTAGAAAGAGTACAGAGGAGAGCGACTAAAATTATACCAAAACTAAGGGATCTTAGTTATGAAAAACGCCTAAAAGAATGTGGTTTAACAACACTAGAGACTAGGAGATTGAGAGGAGATCAGATAGAAGTGTTTTAAATATTGAATGGTTATGAAAATATTGATAGAAATATGTTTTTTTTAGTTAAGAAATATAGAAAGACTAGAGGACATGAAGTTACATTAGTAAAGGAGCAATGTAGATTAGACGTAAGAAAGTTCTCATTTTCACAAAGGACTATGAATGAATGGAACACATTATCTGATGATTGTGTGGGTGCTAGTAGTGTGAATATGTTTAAAAATAAAATCGACACATACCTCAGGAGGGCTGGATATATGTAAATAAACGGGTTGGACTCTCGATAAGCCAAACGGCTTCCTTGTCCACCTGCCATCTAGAGTTAATTCTCTGGATGGCAATCTTGTTCAATCTATATTACTTAATTTAAAAACCGACTGTTTGTACGTTTGTGTATTTACTAAATATAATACACGGACATGATACTAAATACATTTATCTTATAGTAAAGCAACAATTTTACTAGGGATTGTGTTCTTTATATAAATCAAATAATCGATGAAATTGCCTTTCAGGGTGGCTCCTACGACAGCGAAAACAATTAGTCTTAGTAGGAGTCTCCCATCCCTTATATTATATATTCGTTTGTTTTCCTACCATTAATTTTATATTTACCACTTTATCGACGCGAATGTAAACATATTGTATGGTTTTTATTGTGTATTTAGAACACATACATATTTCCTGTTGTATGTTAAGATTATTATGAAGTCTGATAATTAAGTAGAAAGAAGTGATAAGCGAAGGATGGACGAGCTGACGGAGGAGTTTGGCGTAGAAGAAAGTTTCAAGAAGAAACTGGTGAGGAGTCGACTAAAATGGGCTGGACATGTGGAGAGAATGGGAGAAGACTTCTCCCATTCTCTCCACATGTCCAGCTGGCAAAGGAAGCAGAAGCCCGGAGAGTGGAAGGGAAAAGGACGCGAGGAAGACCCAGACTGCGATGGGAGGATTGTGTAAAGAGAGATTTGGAAGGATTATGAGAGGAGTGGAGAACGGGAATGAAAGACAGAGGGGAATAGAGACGGTTGGTGGAAGAAGAATAGTGTTTTGTTTGACCCATGAGAACCTATGCATCAATATATGTATATAAAAGAAACAATAATGAATCACAATTCCACGTGTAGAAAATTAGTATACTGTACACATGAAGGCATACGTAATCGGGTCCGGAGACTCCGCTATGATTGCTTTCAACTATTGCTATCAAGGAGACACCTTTCAATTTGAAATTAATTTGGTCAAATAAATTACATTCTTCTAATGAAGAAAACAAACCAATTATTAAATCTAAATACACAAGATTTTATCTGCAAATATTCTTGTCAAGTGTGTATGTGCGTGTGCGGGTGCGTGTGTGTATGCGTGCGTATGTGTGTGCGTGTAAACGTGCATTGTAACCGACTGTCGGTTATTATTCAGTATGCATGTACAAATTATAATAGTTTATGTATTAATTGTACTGTATCTTGATACCTTTGTAGGAAATGTTTAATGTTTAATGTAGTTTGTAAATCCATATAGACTATGTGTAGTAAGCTTTTGGTTGATTATATATGGGATGTTGTTTAATAAGTGAGGTAACTTGTATCTAAGACATTTCTTTACGAATATAATTTATTTTTGATGCGTGTGTCGTGGCTATGTATATCATACTTAGGAATTATGTTCCAATTTTGTAAGTAAAATGGCACATTGTTATGTATATATTTAGAGTAAAATTTAAATTGTTGTAACTTAAGACTATCGTCTACTTTTAAAATGTTCAGTTTTTTATATAGTGGTTCCATCTGTGAGTTATAATTACTTAATGTTATGATTCTCAATGGAGAGAGCAGTAGAAGATCAATGAAGGAAATGAAAACAAAACCAGACATCGCGGATCAGAATTGATACCAGCCTCAACCCTGACTGATAGGGAAACAAGAATAAAACAACAATAAAGTGAATATACATATAAAAGACCTTGCAACAATGTGAAATGTAGAGAACGGACGGCTCGTGACCTCAGGTAAAGCTATTTGCTCGGCGAATGGCACAGGTTGGATGGGTCGCCCTGGGTCGTGCTGGGTCGCTCTGGCTGCTGTATTGCAACATCTACTGTATCCGCACGCAATGTGTGTGTGTGTGTGTGTGTGTGTGTGTGTGTGTGTGTGTGTGTGTGTGTGTGTGTGTGTATGCGTGCATGGTTGCTTGCGTGCATGTTCGTGCACGTGTACTGTGCGAGTGTGCGCATACTGTGCGCGATTGCGTTGTCGCGCTTACATTTATCCGGGCGTTAAATTTTATCCGGGTGATGCTTATATGCATATGTAAGGCATAATATTTGGCACCAGTAAACCACGCAGTGATAAATAATATCCCGTAGTTAAATATGTTTCGTTTGTTGTAATACGAGCGTTATAGTCAGAGTACATAATTATAATTTGCTGTTTCAGATTTGTGACCAAGTATAAGAGTGTGTCACATGACGTGTGCGTGGAGAGGAAACTGTTTTACGACATAAATTGTTTATGACTGGGAAGCAAACATTTTATAATTTATATATATATATATATATATATATATATATATATATATATAGACATATATGTATATATATATATATATATATATATATATATCCGGGTGACATTTCTTCGCGTGCGCGTTATATACGCGCACGCGAAGAAATGTCACCCGGATATAATTTAACGCCCGGATAAATGTAAGCGCGACAGCGTGTCACACGCATAAAGTTGACAACATTAATTATAAACTCAACTATTGGCGTGTCATCAGGAAGGAATGCGTGTATGCACCGTCGAAGTTGCACCGCCTACTCACCCTCCTGCCCACAGGCCTTACCGTCGTCCGTGCCCGCAAATTGCGGCTACCCTAGCGGGGCCTTGATGTTCGTCGAGGCTCTTGTTATCGGATATCACCGCCCGTCGCACGGCCGATCACAGACGACTGCGCGGCAGCGGCAGAGAGCACTCGGCCAAAGAACGAGCGGCAGCGGTGGAGCGGATATAACCAGTTGCACGCACGTCCCACAGCCAGTAGTGTCGTGTTGCCGTTGTCACGTCGACTACCATCACCGTCGGCGGGATGTTTCCGACACTACGGACGTGGTGGTCGTTGCTGACGATGTTGTCTTCCAACAAGGTCGGCCCGCCCAGAAACGTGACAGTCACACCACCGGCACACCAACCGCCCAACGTACTTCTCATCGTCGCTGATGATCTCGGTAGGTACCAAGCTGGTGTACGTGCGATGATCTCGGTATAGGCACCAATACTTAGCTGGTGCACGAGCGATGATCTCGCTAGGTACAAAAACGTAATTAGAGTACAAGCGATGATCTCGGTAGGTACCAATACTCATCTGAAGTACGTGCGATGATCTAAAGTACGAGCGATGATATTGGCGGGTGCCAATATTCAGCTGAAGTACGAGTGATGATCTCGGTGGGTGCCAATACTCAGCTGAAGTACAAGCGATGATATCGGTAGGTACCAGTACTTACTGAAGTGCGAGCGATGATCTCGGAAAATACCAATACTTAGCTGAAGTACAAGCAATGATCTCGGTAGGTGCCAATACTCAGTTTGAGTACTTGCGAGGATCTCGGTGGATGCCAATATTCAGCTGAAGTACGAGCGATGATCTCGGAAGGTACCAATATTTAACTGAAGTACGTGCGATGATCTTGGTGGGTGCCAGTGCTTAGTTGAAGTACGAGCGATGATCTGGGTGGGTACCAATACTCAGCTGAAGTACGAGTGATGATATCGGTAGGTGCCAATGCTTAGCTGAAGTACGAGCAATGATCTCGGTGGCCGGGTGCCAATACTCAGCTGAAGTACAAGCGATGATCTCGGTAGGTGCCAATACTCAGCTGAAGTACGAGTAATGATTTCGGTAGGTACCATGACGTGGTGATATGATAGATCATCTAATTGAAACGAAATTCCCTTTTAGTAAGGAGCGTTTTACCCCACCCTACCCTAAAAACAATAGTCCGATATTGAGGATCACGAAAAGTACAAAATTAATGATGAGCACTTGTTTGAAAAAAAAACTAAATGCACCGCAACCGGGTTTTTTGGTGCACCAATTTGTTTAGCACAACTCCGAAATTTGTGGTCGTACGGATCACCGGCTGTATAAAGTACTAAACGGTGGCATTTACTTGAAGTTTACGGGTATTAATCGGAGCATGTTTATATGCCACCTGGATTATATCTTCATACACTGGGATCTTTACATACCACATTTAAGTATATAGTCGTCGCTGTCCGATAACTAGATGTTTTAAGCAGTTCTGGCCCAGCAGTCTCTTACACATTTCTGTATATTACAGGAAATAATGGTAAAAGTACTGATCTCATGTAACGAAATATTTGAAGTATCTAAGCATATTACATGAATTCCAAAACCAAGCTAAAGTCTGGTGCTCAGTGGTTTACAGTACTGCGTGTGTATGTTACTCTCTATTGCAATCGTTTCAACAGTTTGTGTGTGTGTGTGTGTGTGTGTGTGTGTGTGTGTGTGTGTATGTGTGTGTGTGTGTGTGTGTGTGTGTGTGTGTGTGTGTGTGTGTGTGTGTGTGTGTGTGTGTGTGTGTGTGTGTGTGTGTGTGTGTGCGTGTCGGTGCACGTGTAGCACGCACTTGCGTATGTGTACGCGCGTATGTGCATACATGTATGTACGAGTGAGTGAGTGCGTGTATGTATGCGTGTGTGCGTACGTGCTGCAATACATTTTGCTTGGGCGTAATCGATCTCGTAATCATCAAAGAGAAAGTTTCCCTGACTTCGCAACATGAAAGTGTAACTGTTGCAACAAAATAAACATAATTTTCTAATTCGGTCGTGCAGTGCACTCATATGTGGTGTCATGTCAATACAACTGGCGGCATTCTCCTGTGTAGCACAGCTGGCGGTGTAAATCAGCCCTGAAGTCAATAGGCTACGTGTTACACCAGCGGAACGCAGGTTGGAAATGACGCGGTTTAAACACATTAGCGCGATATTATCTGACACATTTGGTAGATTGGTCGTTTATGCTTTCGAACTAAAGCGGAGTTGAATGAGCGATTTAACATTAACGCATTAGGTCAAATTACAACAGCAAAACTCCATCAAACAGACGATCTTCGGCCTTAACAGATGGAAACATGAATATAACGACTTATCTCCTGCCAAATTAGTTCAGGTATTAATAACGCCTCAAAAAGATTTTGCAGGTATTATAATTATGTAGGTTTATAAAACATATACGCACGCACGCACGCACGCACTCACTCACTCACTCACTCACTCACTCACTCACTCACTCACTCACTCACTCACTCACTCACTCACTCACTCACTCACTCACTCACTCACTCACTCACTCACTCACTCACTCACTCACTCACTCACTCACTCACTCACTCACTCACTCACTCACTCACTCACTCACTTATTCACACTCATACACACACGTGCGCACGCAAGCACACACGCACACAAATGCGCATGCATACGCACACGCGCACACGCGCACACATGCACATTATTTCTAATACAATCTATAGAACATA
Organism: Escarpia spicata; assembly: GCA_963995525.1. Lineage (NCBI taxonomy): Eukaryota > Metazoa > Annelida > Polychaeta > Sabellida > Siboglinidae > Escarpia > Escarpia spicata. The sequence continues at coordinate 8,026,315 of OZ023212.1, forward strand.
AATAATGATATTGTTTATTGTGCGCTGTATGATTTTTTGATTATAGCAATCAGACTTGGATGTGTATGTGTATGTGTATGTGTATATGTATTAATAACTCCAACAATGATATAAACGACGCCCACTTGGTCTTAGAATAAACAGTTAGCTCGGATTACTAGATGGTTGCATTTGCTAGAGTAAAAATAGCAGCACAATTAGCGAATTATCTTGTGGAGATATTATGATTACAGCTCTGTCCAAATTCACAACGTGGACCACAGTGTCCCGTGGTTGGACGAAGGCCTCACCATGTCGTTTCCAAATCTGCCTGTTTTGCGCTATCCTCGTCCAATATTCGTTTAGTTCGTCTCTCCACCATCTCGCCAGTCTTCCTCTAGATCGTTTCCTTTCATAAGATCTCCAGGCTGTGATACGCGATGTCCATCGGTTATCTCGTAGTCTGCTGAAGTGCCCTGCCCAGGCCCACTTCTGTCTTCTGATTTGTTCTATCACGTCTATGACCTTTGTCTTCTGTCTTACCCAGATGTTTGTTTTTCTCTCCCGATATGTGATGTATGGACGTACGCATGAGTTGTAGAATTGTATCTTCAAACAGGTTCCAAAGTTACCCTTGAAGATGTCGCGGTGTTTGGCGAATGCTGTCCAGCCGTCGGTGGTTCCTCTTTGAATCTCCTTGTCTTGGTTTTGTCTCTGATACTGTAACGCTGTCCCAGATATACGTAGCTTTCGACGTTCTCTATCTGCGTGGTGTGGATATATGTTGGTGTGTCATTTTCTAGCACAATTTTTATCTTCGAAATGTTCACCTTCAGACCTTGTTTTTCACTTTCATCAGCTAGCTCCTGCAACATGTTTTGTAGTTCTTCCGGTGTAGTAGCGCATATATGAGTATGTCGTCGGCGAAGCGAAGATGACTGAGATATTCTCCGTCTATCCTCAAGCCTCTGGTTTCCCAGGACAATCTTCGAAATATACTTGCGAGTGTTGCCGTAAACAGCTTGGGCGATATGGTATCACCCTGTCGCACTCTTCTCTTGATGTTGATCTTGTTGCTTTTTTTGTACGTGGATTGTCACCGAGCTGTTAGTGTAGATGTCTTTCAGGAGTTGAAGGGAGGCTAGTATTACTTGAGTTTGCACCGTGTCGAAAGCCTTCTCGTGGTCGACGAATACGATGCAGAGCGGGATATTATATTTTCGGCTCTTTTTTCAGTTGGTTCACGAGTTGGCACACGGCGTGTATGTGGTCTGTCGTTGAGTACCTGCTTCTGAATCCTGCTTGCTCTCGTGGTTGGTTTTCGTCGAGTGTCTTCTCTAGCCTATTCGTTAGTATCTTTGTGAGTAATTTGTAGATGTATGATAACACACACATCGGTTTGTAGTTCCTTGAGTCTTTCTTATTTCCCTTCTTGAAAATTATCACCATATATTCGTCTTTCTGATAAGCATTTACCATACAGCTCAGCCAGTGTCTTCATGATGGTATCTTCACCTGTTTTTAATGTTTCAATATTTACACGTTCGTTGCCTGATGTCTTCCCAATTTTCATAACTCTTAGCGCTGCTTCCACCTCCCATGGTGTTATCTCTGGTACCTCTTTCGGGTCGGTGTGAATTATGGTACTATGTTCACTGTCGTATAGCTCGGTGTAGAATTCCTCTGCTCGTTCCATGAGCATATCTTGGTTTTGTATTACTCTACCCTGTTTATCGAGAAGTGTAATCATTCTGTGTCGGCCTAATGCCTGTGTTCTTCTGGCTTTCTTCGGGCTCTTTGATGCCATAATCGTTTCTCGTATGATCTCTTGTTTGTATTTCCTTATGTCCTTCTTCGCTTTTTTTAGATGATCTTGCATATTTCTGCGTACTCTATTTGTTTTTTTCGGTCGACGTTGTCCACCATTTCTCGTCGTTTCTTCATTAGTGTTCGTGTCAGTGACGATACTCTCGTCACTACATGCCTGTTGATTGCTTTGGCTACACTTGTCGCACTTAGTTGGATCATCTCAGTGATGTTTTCGCTCATGGTGTCGATATCGTCTAGTTCTTGTAGTGTCTCGAATCGATTTCGCAGTTCGAATTGGAATTCGATCGTTTTTGTTCCGTTTGTGTGGTATCTACACTTGGTGGTCTTCTGTTTATTAACTTCTTCCTTTCAGCCTTGACATCCAGTTTGATGATGCTCATTACTATTCTGTGGTCACTTCGGAAGTTGACTTTGTTGATGACAGTTACGTCAGTGACCATTTCTGACCTGTTTGTCAGGATGTAGTCAATTTCGTTCTTCGTTTCTCCATCTCCTACCTGCTTTCTTCTGGAACATGGTATTCATGATTGTGTACTATCCTGGTGTTGTCCATTTTACCAAGGTGTCGCCTCTTTTGTTTCTCACGCTTAGGCCAAATTTGCCTGTTGCCGTTTCCGAATTGTTTGTTCGTTTCCCAACTTGCGCATTAAAGTCTCCCATCACTATTGCAGTGAGTTGGCTTTTCTACGGTCTCATTCACGTCGTTGTAGAAGTTGTTTGTGTCTTCTTCTGAGTATGATGATGTTGGGGCATACACTTGTACCATATTTAGTTTGTAGTGCTTTGGGCAGCGGTTGAACGCCTGCCAGTACAGCTATGAAATTCGTAATCCTCTTACGCCTGTTAGCAGCGTTCAGTAAATCACACCAGTGTACCGACGGTACAGCGAAAGAAACGGAAGTGCATAAAAAGCATTTCCGAAAGGATTACAGAGAAAAACTGAATAGGGAAAGTCCCCAGTTTGGATTCTAGGTAAATGGCCGATTTGATGTCTCGGAAAAATTTATTGATGTAGAATCTGCTCGTTTTGAACAATGAAAACAAGCCTTAATTTTTTAATTGTGCTTCAAATTATTAATTAAAGCGGGGTTGGCCTTAATGACGTTCCCGTATATACAACAAACAATGTAGACCACACACGAATCCATGCCATTCTGGCAGAACCTAATGACTTATAATTATATGAATCAACCTGATGATAATTATAGAGGCCAGACATTCCAACCTTTTGAACTGTACATTGTGTGTCTTTATACTTATTTTGGGGACAGTTTAGTTGCCTGCTGGGTGCGGTATGGTCCGAATTGTATAACACCGCTAAGAATGTAGGCCATCATTAGAGGCTGAAAATACATGCCGATTAGTTAGATAATAATAATGGCATTGTCCGTTAACGGGGTTCCTTTCCGCCAGGTAAATACTAGTAAAATGCACCGTGTGTGTACACAAATCAAACGCGACGTGCCAACAGGCGCGGTGAATTACCGCTGTGGCGTGCCAAAATGAAGATGTACGGTTTCCGGCAGGCCCCGCAGTTTTGCCTCACGAGTCACCACGATGTTAGTCAATTCTGGTAGGCCTACTGCATACATCTGGCAAACATGCATGCACCTGCCTTTAATAGTGGTCAATCTAGATTATTGTTAACATAGTATAATGCATAATTGAACCATACAATGTACGATTTAGAATTTTGAAATCGTAGACCACGACAGCTGGAACAGATTATACACTCTACCCAACATAAGTGGTGCAATTCAATTACGCGGAGGTCTACAGTGTATTTATATTGTTGACGTGATAAATTAAGGCACTATGCGCTTACCATAATCCGTTAGACATTGTCTTCATACCAAATATCAGACTGAGTACATATTTCAAATAGCAAATTGTGTTCATATTTAAGGTGTTAAAAATGTAATGGGCAAACCTAAACAAATTAGAATCGATCCGATAAATGTCAACAGAACTATATACATTTATTTTGAAAACTGGATCCAACACATCAAGGGTAGAGAAACGCCATCAATTAGGTAAGTGATTTGAAATTGTCCAGTTGGTCATTGAAAGTGCACCCTGCCAAATAATAAAGAGTTTTTGATTTGCTCCCGTTACGCATATAAAACATATTTTGTTTTATTTCTGCTAAAGAATAAAGAATATTCAACTAATTTCATACTAACTACTACTATTCAATCTTGTTATAATATGTAGTACTGTTTTGCCAACAACGTCATGATTTTGAAGCATATTTTGTATGCCAAAACGTCAAGTATTTGGAAACGTGCAATTACACGACTGTAGCAAAATCAGAGCCATGTTGACATTGTAGGCCCAACTCGAAAACAATCCCATACTTGTTGGCGCATTCATTCGCGCTATCTCTACCTATAGCGCATGGAAGCAAGAAAGGCCGGACACTTCACACATCGGCGGTTGTGTTTACCTATCAATTAGATAACGAGGACACGATTGCAGGCCAAACCTACATCTCGGTCAGTGCACCAAGTCGTAACACAAGCCAGGCTTTCGTGAAAAGTGACCGCGTCCGTAGCGAAACCATCTGGCGTAATCTCTGCATGACAAAACGCGTCAAACGTAAACAACCCTCGATGCTGCACCTAACATAAGACCATGGGAAGAAGGCTGACGTGCCGCTTGTAGGAAACCTTTCACCCAACAAGGCCTTGGGAAGGGCAGGAAATACCATGCAGAGACGCATCCTCTCGTTGGTATGCGTTACCGGCAAAGTAACAACTCGTGTTTGTGATGACAAGTTCTCGGCAATGGCTCCCATGTCGGCGGGCTCACATTTACTGCGGTTGGCTGCGGTTACTGCAAAAAGTACCTGCGGCCTTGCGAGGTTCTCATCATCAGATGGGGAGCATGTGGTGGTGGTGGTGGTGTTGGTAGAGCGCCTATGTCATGCACAACATCAAACAATAGTGTGCGTGTGCATATGCGTGTGCGTGCGCTTGCGCGTGAGCGCGCGCGTGCGTGCGTGCGAGTGTGTGTGTGTGTGTGTGTGTGTGTGTGTGTGTGTGTGTGTGTGTGTGTGTGTGTGTGTGTGTGTGTGTGTGTGTGTGTGTGTGTGTGTGTGTGTGTGTGTGTGTGTACTTGTGTTTAACATGTCTATGTACGTACATACTTGACTACATTATATCGTATGCCGATATGTGCACACACATTTCCATGCACCACACAATCTATCCATGAGCCTTCGTGCTACGTTTTCACAAGTGCTTTTCTCAGGTTGGAACGACGTTGGCTGGCATAACCCGGAGATGAAGACGCCCAGCTTGACAAGACTAGCGGAGGAAGGAGTCATCCTCAACTATTCCTACGTCCATCCTGTCTGCACGCCGTAAGTTACATCCTTTAAACCTACGTCCAACCTTTCTGCACGCCGTAAGTTACATCCTTTAAACCTACGTCCATCCTGTCTGCACACCGTAAGTTACACCCTTTAAACATACGCCCATCCTGTCTGCACGCGTAAAGTTACATCCTTTAAACCTACGTCCATCCTGTCTGCACGCCTTAAGTTACATCCTTTAAACCTACGTCCATCCTGTCTGTACGCCGTAAGTTACATCCTTTAAACCTACGCCCATCCTGTCTGCACGCCGTAAGTTACATCCTTTAAACCTACGTCCATCCTGTCTGCACGCCGTAAGTTACATCCTTTAAACCTACGTCCATCCTGTCTGCACGCAGTAAGTTACATCCTTTAAATCTACTTCCATCCTGTCTGCACGCCGTAAGTTACATCCTTTAAACATACATCCATCCTGTCTGCACGCCGTAAGTTACATCCTTTAAACCTACGTCCATCCTGTCTGCACGCAGTATGTTACATCCTTTAAACCTACGTCCATCCTGTCTGCACGCCGTAATTAAGTTACATCTTTTAAACCTACGTCCTTCCTGTCTGCACGCCTTAAGTTACATCCTTTAAACCTACGTTCATCCTATCTGCACGCCGTAAGTTAATCCTTTAAACATACGTCCATCTTGTCTGCACGCCGTAAGTTACATCCTTTAAACCTACGTCCATCCTGTCTGCAAGCCGTAATTAAGGTACATCCTTTAGACCTACGTCCATCCTGTTTGCACCTCCTAAGTTACATCCTTTAGACCTACGTCCATCCTGTCTGCACGCCGTAAGTTACATCCTTTAAACCTACGTCCATCCTGTCTGCACTCCGTAAGTTACATCCTTCAAATCTACATCCATCTTGTCTGCACACCGTAAGTTACACCCTTTAAGCCTACGTCCATCCTGTCTGCACACCGTAAGTTACACCCTTTAAACATACGCCCATCCTGTCTGCACGCCGTAAGTTACATCCTTTAAACCTACGTCCATCCTGTCTGCACGCCGTAAGTTACATCCTTTAAACCTACGTCCATCCTGTCTGCACGCAGTAAGTTACATCCTTTAAATCTACTTCCATCCTGTCTGCACGCCGTAAGTTACATCCTTTAAACACACATCCATCCTGTCTGCACGCCGTAAGTTACATCCTTTAAACCTACGTCCATCCTGTCTGCATGCAGTATGTTACATCCTTTAAACCTACGTCCATCCTGTCTGCACGCCGTAATTAAGTTACATCTTTTAAACCTACGTCCTTCCTGTCTGCACGCCTTAAGTTACATCCTTTAAACCTACGTTCATCCTATCTGCACGCCGTAAGTTAATCCTTTAAACATACGTCCATCCTGTCTGCACGCCGTAAGTTACATCCTTTAAACCTACGTCCATCCTGTCTGCACGCCGTAAGTTACATCCTTTAAACCTACGTCCATCCTGTCTGCACGCCGTAATTAAGTTACATCTTTTAAACCTACGTCCTTCCTGTCTGCACGCCTTAAGTTACATCCTTTAAACCTACGTTCATCCTGACTGCACGCCGTAAGTTACATCCTTTAAACCTACGTCCTTCCTGTCTGCACGCCGTAAGTTACATCCTTTAAACCTACGTCCATCCTGTCTGCAAGCCGTAATTAAGGTACATCCTTTAGACCTACGTCCATCCTGTTTGCACCTCCTAAGTTACATCCTTTAGACCTACGTCCATCCTGTCTGCACGCCGTAAGTTACATCCTTTAAACCTACGTCTATCCTGTCTGCACTCCGTAAGTTACATCCTTCAAATCTACATCCATCTTGTCTGCATGCCGTAAGTTACATCCTTTAAACCTACGTCCATCCTGTCTGCACGCAGTAAGTTACATCCTTTAAACCTACGTCCATCCTGTCTGCACGCCGTAATTAAGTTACATCTTTTAAACCTACGTCCTTCCTGTCTGCACGCCTTAAGTTCCATCCTTTAAACCTACGTTCATCCTATCTGCACGCCGTAAGTTAATCCTTTAAACATACGTCCATCCTGTCTGCACGCCGTAAGTTACATCCTTTAAACCTACGTCCATCCTGTCTGCACGCAGTAAGTTACATCCTTTAAACCTACGTCCATCCTGTCTGCACGCCGTAATTAAGTTACATCTTTCAAACCTTCGTCCTTCCTGTCTGCACGCCTTAAGTTACATCCTTTAAACCTACGTTCATCCTGACTGCACGCCGTAAGTTACATCCTTTAAACCTACGTCCTTCCTGTCTGCACGCCGTAAGTTACATCCTTTAAACCTACGTCCATCCTGTCTGCACGCCGTAATTAAGTTACATCTTTTAAACCTACGTCCTTCCTGTCTGCACGCCTTAAGTTACATCCTTTAAACCTACGTTCATCCTGACTGCACGCCGTAAGTTACATCCTTTAAACCTACGTCCTTCCTGTCTGCACGCCGTAAGTTACATCCTTTAAACATACGTCCATCCTGTCTGCACGTTGTAATTAAGTTACATCTTTTAAACCTACGTCCTTCCTGTCTGCACGCCGTAAGTTACATCCTTTAAACCTATGTCCATCCTGTCTGCACGCCATATGTTACATCCTTTGAAACTACGTCCATCCTGTCTGCACGCCGTAAGTTACATCCTTTAGTCCTACGTCCATCCTGTCTGCACTCCGTAAGTTACATCCTTAAAATCTACATCCATCTTGTCTGCACGCCGTAAGTTACACCCTTTAAGCCTACGTCCATCCTGTCTGCAAGCCGTAATTAAGGTACATCCTTTAGACCTACGTCCATCCTGTTTGCACCTCCTAAGTTACATCCTTTAGACCTATGTCCATCCTGTCTGCACGCCGTAAGTTACATCCTTTAAACCTACGTCCATCCTGTCTGCACTCCGTAAGTTACATCCTTCAAATCTACATCCATCTTGTCTGCACGCCGTAATTTACACCCTTTAAGCCTACGTTCATACTATCTGCATGCTTAGTTGCATAAATACAGGCTAATTGATCGCAATTGACAGTGTGGGATTGAGAGAAAGGGCTGAACAATACGGACGGGCATTTTATGTGAGATAACAAATGTAAGAATATGTAATCATTATATCAACGTCTCCCCGTTCTGATAACATGTGTAGATGGTCATGTACGTTAGCTGTCCTGTTGGACATTACATAATTTCTGGTAAGCCTTAGGCTTCTATTTGCCCTCTAGAGCTTATCGATTACTATTTAGGATGACACGTTTATAGGGCATAATCAACATGCATAACCCATCCATGTGTTGACACGTTCAAATTCAACATTAAAATCTTCAAATAGTAGATAAATACATAAGGACGGACATATAATTAGGATAGTGACCTTTCAGATTATTCGCCATTCCTTAGGTCTCATGTTAAACGCTTGACACCTTTGACCCTCCAGACACTTGCTGAGACAACTTCAGCCACCAGGTATAGAACACGTCAGCCTTTGTTCCAATCCAAGAACATATACGGAACAGTAGTTTACGGGTGACAAGTCCAAAATGTATTGACCAGAGACCAAGAAGATTACGTCGGTGGAATGACACATCGCATGGATAAAGCATTCCATTGGTCAGCCACAGTCTACTAAGCTGGGCAGCCACCAGTTAGCGCTGACCCACACTGTATCTGTGCCTCTTTGTCCGCGGGAGTGCGCCATCTATCACTGACTAAACAAGCTCAACATCCCTACGATAAATACCACTTGTTGATAAGGCGACACAAATTACGTATTCATCTCGTCTTACATGGGCGCTGACGAAACCCAGGAAGCTTCCCTGGGTTTGCTATCAACAACCCACTGCTCTGAAAGCACCAAGACTCCAACACCGATTACAGAACTGACATACATTAGTAATGAAAAAATGCCTAAACGAATTTTGGTTACACCACTACTGAGACAGGAAAAGAGATTAGAGATCAACATTAAAAGACATTTTCAAGATTTTGAATGGTTATGAAAATATTGATGGAAGATTTTTTTCTCGTATAACAGATACAAAAATAGGAACAGTGAGGATTATATATCAAAACGTATTCATTCTCACACATACGATTATAAGTACATGTATAATACTAGCAGCGTAAATTATATTTAAAAACAATACGTTAGAATAAGATTTTAAAAAGTTAGATTCGTGATAAGGCTTCCTTATCCACTTGACATCTCTTTAGCGATGTGACTAATAAAATAACAAACTGTTACAACTTGGATATAATTCGTGACACGGTGCCGGGTGAGTGTGTGTGCGTGTGTGCGCGCGCGCGCGTGCGTGCGTGTGAGGGTTTGAATGTGTGTGTGTGTGCGCTTGTGTGTGTGTGTGTGGTGTGTTTGTGTGTGTGTGTGTGTGTGTGTGTGTGTGTGTGTGTGTGTGTGTGTGTGTGTGTGTGTGTGTGTGTGTGTGTGTGTGTGTGTGTGTGTGTGTGTGTGTATGTGTGTGCGTGTAACATGCGTCTCCGTGACCATTTATTTGTGATATCGTTTCAGATCCCGAGCAGCGATTCTCACTGGCTACTATCCATTTAAGATTGGATTGCAGGTGAGCGCAATTCTATCGTTTTGTGTAAGGAACTAACGTCATGACAGCAAATAAAGGCTTCACCCGGTCTTATTAACGTTATCGTACTACATACGTACGTATGTCCATACGTATGTCGTACGTATGCATGTACATGCATACATACACATACAAGACACACATACATACGTACACACATACAAACATACATACACACATACATACATACATACATGCATACATACACACACACATACATACATACATGCATACATACACACACACATACATACATACATACATACACACACACACACACACACACACACACACACACACACACACACACACACACACACACACACACACACACACACACACATATACACACACACACACACACACACACACACACACACACACACACACACACACACACACACACACACACACACACACACACACACACACACACACACACACACACACACACACACACACACACACACACACACACACACACACAAACATACATACATACAAACATAAATAAATACGTACATATAAACAGACATACATACGTACATATGTACGTACATGGACGGAGTCTTACACAGAGCGTGCATGTATTAATCTCTGCATTAATGTCAGCAATTAATATTATATAATAAAATCTTACACTCACTCATTTATCTGGCTAACACTTTTATCCACCGCTTTTGAGCCACAACCAAAACATATTTGTTGTGTTACATACGATCGTAGCGAAGTATGTCACGGGTTCAACCGGGACTAAATCCAGTTTGAAGTGGAGCGGTGAGAAGACAGCATGAGTATGATGTAACTGCGTGCATGGGAAATGTACTGTTAATGCTCACGTTAGTGATTGATGGGTGATGACGTCGTTTATTGCCAGCACGGCGCTCTACGCAAGAGCAAGCCGTACGGTCTACCGCTCTCGTACCGCCTTCTACCCGAGCGACTCCGGGACCTAGGCTACTCTACACACATGATTGGAAAGTAGGTACAACCAGTCTAGCGAGTAGAGGGAATCAACCACGTCGACACAGCGTGTTACTTGATATAAGTGAGTGAGAGTGCGTGCGTAAAAAGTATCGGCGGCTTTGGTCTCTCGCCAAATTTATATCAGGCGGAATGTGTATGCCACGCACAACATTAATTATGTATACAATTATACACAATCACCACAATGTTTGTGGTGATTGTGTATAGTTGTGAATTGCATTTCGTTTGTCCTAACCGTTGCAATCAGTACATCGTACTGCTATCTATTATGCACTTTTATTTAGTTTCTGTGAAACCTGTCTTTCTCCACTTAGTGTGGTTCATATCTACTTATTGCTACTGACACCGATGTATTCGCACACAAACAAAACACTCTCTCGCGCGCACACATGCGCACGCACACAGACACACATATACACATGACCACAGACGTAAGTACACGCACACAGGCACACACGTACGCACATGCACGCACGCACGCACACGCACGTTCACACACACGCACACGCACACGCACACACACGCACACGCACACCACACACACACACACACACACACACACACACACACAAACACATTTAGCACGGCATCTAACTCGTCTCATACTTGTTTGTTGACACGGTGGCGACATAACTTTGACACCCTCGACACACCTGCCGTTTTAATAAAATCCATGACAATTGTCCAGTTTCTGGTGTGTTATGCTCGCAGGTGGCACCTGGGCTTTTGCCGGTGGCAGTACACGCCGACCTACCGGGGCTTCGACTCGTTCCTCGGGTTCTACACGGGGGCACAGGACTATTACAAACACAAAACATTTGGGCTCAGAGGTATAACCCGAGAACGACAACATCATTTTGCCAAAAGATGATACACTGGGCGACTGTAAAGACGTGAATATATGCATAAATGCAAGAGCCCGTTCAACAGTGCATGCAGTGTAAAATAACGTAAAATTCAGACTCGGCGTAATCGATATTTGACGGTAATCATGCTTGTTTATTTTTTACGGACTTTCACAATTAGGACTCGTGGTGCAAGGAGCGAGTTTCCGCTACATATACATTTGAAATTCTTATTCTTTGATAATAATAATACTAAGTAAATTCATAAAGCGCCTTAAATCTAGACAAAAGTCCATTTGATGTGCTAAAATGCAGGAAATACTTAAGTGCTAAAACTGGCCGGCGCTGTCTTGTGTTTGTATTATAAGAAACATAGTTTTATCTGTTAAGAAACAACGGAAACAATTACGGGTAAATGTGACCAAATCCCAACGCGTTCCTTACAGCGAGAGTCCACTGTACTGTTATAAATAATAAACGTTAAACAAACACGACATACGGCGGCATTTATTCTGAAAGACGTAGTTCCAAGAACGCTCAAACCCGTAGCATTTCAGCTGCGATATTCCATTATCAACACCTAAAACTGTCGACTAAACAGACAATCTTAGCAGTAGGGTGGCACTACATTTACAGTTTAACGAGGTTGTCTATTTGCAGGCTATGACTTCAGATACAACAAGGGCGTACATAAGAAGAAGCGGTCCAAATACTCCACCGTGAGTACGTTTGTTCTACACCGTGAGTACGTTTGTACTTCACTAGCGTACGGTTGTTAAAGTCCCGGCGCACGACCTGCTGTGCATTGTTACGTCATCAACAGAATCAATGTTCTAAAGATATATATATATATATATAATAAAATGTATTACATGTTTATAAATATATATATATATATATTATACATGTATATATATATATATACATGTATATACGAGGTCTACATCTAGCACTGTATACGCACACATGCGCACACACACACACACACACACACACACACACACACACACACACACACACACACACACACACACACACACACACACACACACACACACACACACACACACACACACACACACACACACACACACACACACACACACACACACACACACACACACACACATACACACACACGCACGAACGCACACGCTTTCTAGTAATCTTAAATGAATATATCACATTTGTGTGTCGTTTGGTGTTATTTTATAATTCAGTCTCATGCATAGACTATTATAATAGCATTTCATTGTTTTTGATTCGAGATAACTTGATATAGCCTTATGACAATGGTGATTCGCTTCACGACTATGTGCTGCGCATTTGGGCGGCACTGGTGACTCTTACTTGAACTAAATGTTGTATATTGTTTGTGTTTCAAGTTTACATTTGCACGTCGAGCGATTGACGTCGTGAAAGATCACGATACGGAGAAACCACTGTTCCTGTACCTGTCATTCCAGGCCGTCCACCTGCCTTTCCAGGTAAGTCTACCTGTCATTACAGGCCGTCTACCTGCCCTTCCAGGTGAGTCTACCTGTCATTCCAGACCGTCCACCTGCCCTTCCATGTGAGTCTTCCTGTCATTCTAGGCCATCCACCTGCCCTTCCAGGTAAGTCTAGCTGTCATTCCAGGCCATCCACCTGCCCTTCTAGGTAAGTCTATCTGTCACTCAAGGCCGTCCACCTGCTACTCCATGTAAGTCTACCTGTCATCCCAGGCCGTCCACCTGCCCTTCCAGGTAAGTATACTGTCATTCCAGGCTGTCTACTTGCCCTTCCAGGTAAATCTATCGGTCATCCCAGACTGTCCACCTGAGTAGTAGTAAAACACCGACATACATCATAGGTCGGACATATAGACTAGTGTTATTAGGTAGTGATTAAATTCGTGTCTCTTATAAAACCCGTACTCGAGACGTGCCTGGACATGTTTGTTTGTTGCGAGCGTGAGCATGCGCACCCTGTATGACGTCATTAAACTGCTATGCGCAGTAATTTTGTACGCGAAGTGAGTTGGTCAAACAGGTAGTGCTTTGGTTAGCCATTGTTTTGAGTTTTCGCGCTTGAAATTCAGGGTCAATGACGTCATGGTCAGTGACGTCATTAAACTGCTACGTGCAGTAATTTTGTACGCGAGGTGAGTTGGTCAAGCAGGTAGTGCTTTGGTTAGACCTTGTTTTGAACTTGCGCGTATGTAATGTAATCCCTTCATGTGACGTCATGATGCAGTGACATCGTTAAACTATAAACTGCTATGCGCTGTAATTTTGTGCGCGATGTGAGTTGGTTATACAGGTAGTGATCAGGTTAGCCATCGTTTTGAGCTCTCGTCACAAAAGAGTATTAGCTGTTCTCATAGGTTAGAAATTTCGTGTACGTTCGGCACGCCCACGTGACCTTTATGTTCTGTGGAACTGTTATGAAAGGCCTGCGTCTGTTTTTTGTGGTCATTATATCTTACATTTTGGAAGATGAACAACATGACTAGTGATAACGTCCGGCATGGGATTTTGCTAGTGAAGGCGCAGCCTTCTCCGGCTACGGGCCCACTCGATCTCTCGACCCCGACAATTAACCCGGACCAACAGCCAACGATCAGTTCAACGATCAGTCCGACGACCAGTCCGACGACCAGTTCGACGATCAAACCAATTTCGTCTTTGTCATCAGCTCCGTCAACCAACCCAACCATCAACCTGACATCGTCACCTCCGACGAAGCGTCGGACGCTTTTGCCTCGTTATGCCTGCTGCATGTGTGGCAGTACCTTCAGTTGTAAAGGGAGTTGGAACATTCATGTGAAGCAGGGCTACTGCCAAAGGAAGCAAGATAAGCAGCGGCGACGTAAAGAACAACTTGAAGAGCTAATAGTAAGTTTCAATTTCTCATGGTGTTCAAATGCTATTCAGGTCTTGTTCTAAGTCAAAGCCTGCTACAAAGAACATCGTATTATATTTCTCTGATACATACCAGTTGACCATTCATTATTAAACTCATCCCTTCACTGTTTCAGCGTCAAGAAAAGGAGCGTATTGCTGCATTTCTTGATACTTCTCCCTCTTCCCCCCTGTTGCGGCAAATATCGACCCTCCGAGCGATTGTCTCTATTGCTGAACACACCCAAGCAGTGCAAGGAGAAACGACGACAATCTTTACATAGTAGAGTTGAACTTACTTGAAATGGTTGCCTGTTTGCAAACTGGTTTGAACTGGTATTCGCTGTGCAAGTCTGATCTACTCTACAGCCCGTGAATGTGTATTTCCTACTCTGCAGTCCGTGATCTTTCGGCACGCCCACGTGACCTTTCGGCCCATTTACTAACTATATAAGCGCTGTGTTTTGTCAATCGGCTCATCATTCGTATTACGACGCCATCACGCCTAACATCATGTTGAAGACACCTTATTTCCGACTTTGCGATGCGGCAGACTCGAGCGTTGAGGACGAGCCAACGAACCGACCCATCATGCCGGTGACCAACCACTCTTCCGTGCCGACGGAACCAGAGGGCGAGGACATCTGGTACACTAGGCTCTGTGATGTACCAACTTTCGCTTCTGACGATGCCACAATTTCTTCCGACACGGTCGATGTGCCAACTTCCGCTCCTGTCGATGTCTCAACTTCTACCGATACGGCCGATGTGACAACTTCCGCTCCCGCCGATGTCGCAACTTCTGCCGATACGTCCGATGTGACAACTTCTATCGATGGTACCAATGTAACAACGACCGCTCCTGAAGACGTCACAACTTCTACTCACGTGACCAATGTCACAATTTTTGGGTTAACACTAGGATCAGGGTTGGGGTTAGGGTTAAGGTTAGGATTTCGGGCAGCGTTAGGGTTAGGGTTAGGGTTAGGATTAGGCTTAGTGTCAAAATTAGCTCCATAATGAAGGTGTCCAAAGCTGAACACTCAAAACGACACTACCCATGTGTAGTATCAAGTGTTGGTTCCAAGACTCCGTTTCGAAACAGTGGCGAAACACTATGAAACAAATGGTTCTGACACTAATGGAGGATAAGGTTGATTAAAGACTGGTTGACTGTCTGGAACAATACCGCAACCAAGTATCCGAACCGACTTTGTTGGACCCACAAGGGCTCCTCGCCGTATGGCAGGCAAGACTGAAGTAGTGAGGTGTGGTATTGTCTTGTACACGATTAAACTTTGCAAGACTCTGTATCAATGTCTAGTCTCTGGTTCTTGAAGTTATGGAGCGTGACATGTAAATACGTTTGTGTTGTTCACGAATAAACTGTGCAAACCTTATCTTGTGTCTTTACTGAACCAAACTAAGACCAACGACTTCAACGAATCAAACTTTGATTAGCGAGATGCACGAACCAATCATTCAAACAAACTAGTCTGACAAACGAAACACCAAACGTTAGTCAGTTATGTATCTGTGTAGTTCAGTACAGATATATTAACCACTTATGTCTGTGTGTAGTTCAGTACAGAGATGATAGCCAGTTATGTCTGTGTGTAGTTCAGTAGAGATGATAGCCAGTTACGTATGTGTGTAGTTAAGTAGAGATGACAGTCAGTTATGTATGTGTATTGTTCAGTAGAGATGACAGCCAGGTATGTCTGTGTGTAGTTAAGTACAGAGATGTTAGCCTGTTATGTTGGTGTGAAGTTCAGTAAAAACGTTAGTCGGTTATGTATGTGTGTAGTTCAGTACAGAGACGTTAGCCAGTTATGTATGTGTATAGTTCAGTAGAGACGTTAGTCAGTTATGTGTGAGTAGTTCAGTGTGAGTGACGTCATGATACGCACAGTAATGTTGTGGACGAGGTGAGTTGGTTAAACAGGTAGTGTTTTGGTTAGCCATCGTTTTGAACTTGCGCACTTGAATGTAATCCCATCATCAGGGTCAATGACGTCATAGTCAGTGAGTGACGTCATGGTACGTGCAGTCATTTTGACCAACACGATGCACGAATCAAACTATAGACACGAGTTGTACAAACGAAACACTAAACTTAGCCGAACACGTGGCACAAATTGAACTTAGACCAACTAGTCGGACAAACGAAACACTATACTTTGACCAACAGGTTGCACAAATTGAACTTAGACCAACTAGTTGTACAAACGAAACACTAAACTTTGACTAGCGAGCGACAAGAACCAAACTTGTCGGACAAATGAAACACCAAACTTAACAAGTTACTGCATCAAATTCCACCAAAAGGGAGCAAAAAGACGGGTTATCGCGTGAGATCCCTCAAAAGGGAGCAAATAGACGGGTTATCGCGTGGGATCCCTCAAAAGGGAGCAAATAGACGGGTTACTACGTCAAATTCCACCAAAAGGGAGCAAATAGATAGGTAAAAAGGGAGCAATGGAGCATATAGACAGGTAAAATGGGAGCAAATAGACAGGTAAAAAGGGAGCAAATAGATAGGTAAAAAGGGAGCAATGGAGCAAATAGACAGGTAAAAAGGGAGCAAATAGGCAGGTAAAAAGGGAGCAAATAGACAGGTAAAAAGGGAGCAAATAGATAGGTAAAAAGGTAGCAATGTCTGTCTATTTGCTCCCTTTTTACCTGTCTATTTGCTCCCTTTTTACCTGTCTATATGCTCCATTGCTCCCTTTTTACCTATCTATTTGCTCCCTTTTTACCTGTCTATTTGCTCCCATTTTACCTGTCTATATGCTCCATTGCTCCCTTTTTACCTATCTATTTGCTCCCTTTTGGTGGAATTTGACGTAGTAACACGTCTATTTGTTCCCTTTTAAGGGATCTCACGTGATAACCCGTCTATTTGCTCCCTTTTGGTGGAATTTGATGCAGTAACCTGTTAAGTTTGGTGTTTCATTTGTCCGACAAGTTTGGTTCTTGTCACTCGCTAGTCAAAGTTTAGTGTTTCGTTTGTACAACAGTTGGTCTAAGTTCAATTTGTGCAACATGTTGGTCAAAGTATAGTGTTTCGTTTGTCCGACTAGTTGGTCTAAGTTCAATTTGTGCCACGTGTTCGGCTAAGTTTAGTGTTTCGTTTGTACAACTCGTGTCTATAGTTTGATTCGTGCAGCGTGTTGGTCAAAATGACTGCACGTACCATGACGTCACTCACTGACCATGACGTCATTGACCCTGATGATGGGATTACATTCAAGCGCGCAAGTTCAAAACGATGGCTAACCAAAGCACTACCTGTTTGACCAACTCACCTCGCGTACAAAATTACTGCGCATAGCAGTTTAATGACGTCATACAGGGTGCGCACGCTCACGCTCGCAACAAACAAACATGTCCAGGCACGTCTCGAGGACGGGTTTTATAAGAGACACGAATTTAATCACTACTAACACTAGTCTATATGTCCGACCTATGATGTATGTCGGTGTTTTACAGACTGTGGGTCAATGTTTAGCACTGGTTAAGTGTTGTAGGTTGGTGTATGTATGTTGTATGTCAGTGTTTGTAAGTTATTTGTCAGTGGTTATGAGCTGTAGGCCAGCTAGGGTTTAGCCCTTATTCTTTAACAGGGAGAAAAACTACCGTACGGAAATGATACCAAATGTCTAATTCCAAGATGGTCGCTCTGTTCGAAAAACGAGGCTATAGGTTCTGATATAACATAATCCTATATGAAATCTACATTCCGTATACATTACGTCAGATAAAACGACCTCCGTTGAATTTATAATCCTTTTATTATAAATTACGCCTTATTATAACACCACATTTTCGACATGTCATCGTCAACCAATTAAGGGCTCGGTCCCTTGGCAATCTAGTGTGTGACATATTCAAATGTTGTTCGGTATATTTTATTTTATTCAAAAAGTGGTCGCATAACTTTACGATAATAGCTCCTATGCTTTAACATGGTGACAATTCCCTATCCTTTAACACGGAGAAAATTCAAAATTTCGTCGTATACGTTTACGATAATAGCTCCTATGCTTTAATATGGTGAAAATTCCCTATCTTTTAACACGGAGTAAAAATTCAAAATATCGTCGAATACGTTTACGATAATAGCTCCTATGCTTTAACATGGTGAACATTCCCTATCCTTTAACATGGAGAAAATAAAAAAAGTGGTCGCATACGTTTACGACAATAGCTCCTATGCTTTAACATGGTGAAAATTCCCTATCCTTTAACACGGAGAAAATTTAAAAAGTAGTCGCATACCTTTACAATAATAGCTCCTATGCTTTAACATGGTGAAAATTCCCTATCCTTTAACACGGGCGCGGTCTTGAGGAAATCCCTATCTCTTAACATGGGATTTCCTCAAGGGCCGCGCCAACTGCCTGCGCTAAGAGACCTGACATACTACTCACCTGCCCTTCCAAGTAAATATACCTGTCCTTCCAGGTAATTTAGGTTGTCATCTGTTTCTGCGTCTTCTGTACAGATCAGCGGTACCCTATATGTAAAATATTTCACATTAACATATCAACATTTATACAATACGTTTACAAGTTTCGGCTCTCTTATCAAAATGGCTTCAGTGGTACAACAGATGTACTGATGGGATGACGTCATTGTATACATAACTTATACGATGCGTATACAAACTTTCGTTAGGTTTATCATGATGGCTTCATTAGTACAACTGATGTCCTGGTGGGATGACGTCATCATATACGAGTGACGCGTGCAGTTCTCCCCAGTTCGGTTGACCGCTGTCTGTGTGTCTGTATCCTAGCGTCATCTCCTTACAGTTCAATTACTGATGGTTCGCGGTTCAGTCAAATGATATAAACATCGACATATATAATCATCAACCAGAATCACACACACGAGCACGCTCGCACGCACACACGCACGCACGCACACACACACACACACACACACACACACACACACAGATACACATCAGAATCATGTCATCAAAACTATAACTGTAAAAACTGAAGTGACTCTTGACATACCCAGATATCAGTTGAAATGATGAAGCCATCTTGATATAATTGATGACAGTTCTGATATTGTAAGGGTGCGTTAATACGACGTCTTTGTAGCGCAAGGCATTATCTTGACGACTGTTAAGTGACACACTAGTTGATTTATATAACAAACTAGTGAGTGTCCACTGAGATTGTGATGAATCGTGATTATATACAACCTTGTTATTGTTGTAGGTGCCGCAGAAGTTTGAAGACATGTATAAAGACGTGAAACAGAAGAAGAGGAGAATATATAGTGGTGTGCAATTCATATCTCATGACGGTTTTATTTAAACTAATTGTAAAATGTCTCCTGCTACGTCGTCATTGATCACATTTCATATGATGTTAACGTAAGGTACGCTCAGCTAACAATAATAACTGTTTCTAGTAATAACGTTGTAACGAAAACATTGCGAAACCTCTATTTAACAAGCCCTGGCATATTTATATTTATTATGTGAAATGTTATTCGGAACGGAGTCTTACTTTTAGAGGAGGTGAACATTGAACAGTTGTTGGACTTTTGTTTCTAACAAGTCTGGTTTATAAAGGTATGGTCACAGCAATGGACAGGGCCATTGGCAAAATCTACTCCGCACTCGTCCGGAGAAAGATGATAAAGAACACGCTCATCATCTTCCTGTCAGACGTACGTACTAAACGACTTATTACTCACACGCACACACGCATGGCATGCTCGCACCCACAAACACACACGTGAATTGCCACTGGACAAACGCGCACACACCTGCACACACACGCGCACACGCACACGCACACGCACACGCACACGCACACGCGCACACACACACACACACACACATTCTCTCTATGTAATGCAATAAAAGGGTGCAGTTATTATTTCGTAATGAGACGTATGCGATCAAGTCGGGACGATTTGCTAAAGTCATGACGTGGGTGGTCATCGCGTACAAAATTACGCATACGATGACGACGACGACGACGACGAAATATTGTCTACTTCCTCGCGTACAAAACAGCAGCATTTGAACTGACTGATCCAGAATCTGACGTCACAATTGTAATTATGGGCGTGACCAAGGAACCTCTTTGGACAGGATGCGTCACTGAGCGAGAAAATGACAGTCTACACTGAAGGTTTTTGTCCGCCATTCGGGAGGCAAGCGCATGCGTCTGCGGGATCGGCAGCGCGTGATGTTTGCGTATTTATTCAGTCACCTAATATCATCAGAATAATCACCAAGCGGTGATGCGTCATATAAAATGAAAGATTTAACGTAATCGTTGAAGTGTTTTACCTATCACAATTCAAAATAATGAAATTTCAAACAAATCATGTAGAAACGTTGCAATTGTTTATTGAGCCATCTGAACTTCGTCATGTTTCACCAGAATAATAATCAGACTATACCACTTCTTATATAATTTAAATATTGAAGTTATCGTTGAAAATGTTGAGCAATGATAAATGCAAACAACTGCATTTTTACGCGCGTGTGGTTTGACTTGGCGCAACTCCAGAATGGCGGACGAACTGCTTACGTAGTTTTCTCGAACAATGTAAATAGCGCGCGCTGCACCGTCTTGTATTGATATACGGTCTTTGGGCGCGTGACCTCCGTCGAACTTCGCCCAACCAATGCATATAATGCATTAAATTACAAGAGCGGCAAATAAACATTTTCCGCATATAGATCTCGTTTAAACAGTTTTTTGGCAAATAAAACATGTCATTAGGCGTGAAATGAATATAAAAGTGTCCATTTGCTGGTGTAGTAGCAGAAAGAACGGACGAGGGCTTTGCCTTTGTTCAAACATTTGAACTTCTCCGCCGTCATCTCGGTCGATTCAAGGGGAGAAATCCCCCCCCCCCCAAGTGTGCAGTTGATATAATGACACACTTTAAACGTAACAGGAATGTCTTAGACTTAGAAGTTAATTTGTTGAATGTGATAACAGGATGTTCAACTAGTTTCAAAAGAATTGCCCCATTATTCCCTTGCTATTAAACAAAATTCTCACACTAGCTTATACCCATCATAGAGCAACAAAAAGGGGCGGCAGATTCCACCATTACAGTGTTTTGATCTTAAACTCGTACGCGCTTACTATTTTTAACTTAAGTTCTGCTGTCGCCAATGACGGCAAAGCTATACTGTAACAGCACAGTGGCGCCCTCTGGGGAATGGCTCGCCACTCACTGGACAGTCCATGCTTCCCCGACAGGTGAAAGAGCTATATCGTACACACGCAAGTGCACAACTCTAAGTAACTATTGTTGTGCTTTCTAAAATACATCGCCAACTGGTAGATGAGAGGCCAATGATGCAATGAAGCGAATGAAGAGAAAAGGGCCTTGACACGTGGGCGGAGATGCATCCACACTGCCCAAAGTTAGCGCAGTAATAGATAACATGTATAATTGCTGTTTGGTTTATTTTATTGCATATTGCTCTGTAATTTTCTTTGTTTGTATTTTTTACTTGGGAATAAATAATTGAATTGTGTCAATCTGATGCGTGTAAGAAAGGTACTGAAGATTAATGTCATGTTTTTGTATCCTCCGTGTGTTGACTGCGCAGAACGGAGGGGCGGCTAATAGAGGAGGCGGGAACAACTGGCCCCTGCGTGGCGGGAAGTCGACTCTGTGGGAAGGAGGAACCAGAGTTCCAACCTTTGTCTGGGGTCGAATGCTCAGGAAGAAGGGATACACTAGCAACGCGTATGTGTACCTTAGGCAAAAAACCTAGAATTCTATAGGATATATGCTATAGGAAATACAACATAGGATTTTTTGCGCAATATTCTACATAATTCTATACACTATTCTACAGAAAGTAGCGTGGCTATAGTTTTCTATAGAAAGTAAAATGGTTATAGGTTTTACTATAGAATTCTATAGTTTTTCTATAGCATTCTATAGAATATTGAGCAAAAATCTCATGTCATTTTCCCTATAGCATATATAATTCTATAGAATACTTTGGAAAACTATAGAATTCTAGTTTTTGCTAATGGTGTTTCTAAGTAACACTTCGTAAACCCATAGCTCTGTTTATTGCCAAACCAAATTCTCTAAGAGCTCTCTCTGAACCTATAGAGATTCGTAAAGAAAGAAAACTATAAGAGTTGTATTTCAGAAAACGTGGAGTTTTATGAACTGTTATTTTACAGATTTCTGCACGGGCATGTTACTGGTATACTGGTATGCCATGACTTGCTACACGGGTATGTTACTGGTACACTGGTATGCCATGACTTGCTACACGGGTATGTTACAGGCTGGTACTCGAGTATGTTACAGAGTGGTACACAGGTATATTAATTTTGGTACACGGGTACGGCACAGGTTGTTACGCAGATATGTCACAACTTGTTACACGGGTATGTTACAGAGTGGCACACGGGTAGATTTGTTACAGCTGGTTGACCGGTATGTTACAGTTTGTCACACAATGTTACATGGGGATGTTACATACTGTTACACGGGTATGTTACAGATTGGTACACGCGGTAGACTGGCTTCCAACGATCTTGGCTGCGGCAGGAGCTAAACCAGGTATGGACACCCATACCAGTTGAGTTGCAACTACACGATATGTCAAACACTAGC
This sequence comes from Escarpia spicata, assembly GCA_963995525.1. NCBI lineage: Eukaryota > Metazoa > Annelida > Polychaeta > Sabellida > Siboglinidae > Escarpia > Escarpia spicata. Next base: position 8,049,427 of record OZ023212.1, read on the forward strand.
CCACCACAGACCACGCAGGAGAAGGAAAACATAACCAGGAAGTACTTTATTTAACCTAGAAATGAAAAAAAATGAAAAAATTGACATACAAATCTACATCAACACAAACCATTTCGACTTGTGGTTATAGTTCAAAATATAGCAGTTCGGGCAACTATTACAGTATAAATACAACATGGGAATATTATAATTATTTGTTATAACATATGCTATTTTAACGTACCTGATTGACTAGTCTATTAAGACCTAGTTTGTTCGCTGTTGTTGGCTCTAAAGCTAGGATTCCGTACTGAAACGCATACGTATTGGGAATACCTCTGTAGTGACGTCATTACTGGGAATTCTGATTCCTGCGCGGATACGACTCGAATCGCTATATGGAGCAATTAAATTTGCCGCATCCGCGTGACAAACTCGTCCACCTGTGTTGCTCGTCTCCCTATCCCTATCTCAATCGCGCCACGCCAAGCGATTAATTCGACTGTTTGACGATCGAACTGAGCGTGCCAGAGTATCCCGGACTTCAATGTCGATGACAGCGATTACACGCTAAGGGTCGGTAACATCGGCCACACGCTAAAGGCCGGTAATATCGGCTACACGCTAAGCCTAAAGGCCGGTAACATCGGCCACACACTAAAGGCCGGTAACATCGGATACACGCTTAGGGCCGGTAGCATCGGCCACACGCTAAAGGCCGGTAATATCGGCTACACGCTAAGGGCCGGTAGCATCGACCACACACTAAAGGCCGGTAACATTGGCTATACGCTAAGGGCCGGTAGCATCGGTCACATGCTAAAGGCCGGTGTACCGGTCTGGAAGGAGGTTCCGGTCTGAGAGTAAGTTCCGGTTCCGTTTTGCGTACACATTGTACATGTCAAAGGTTAGCGCCTATTTTGGGCTTAAACACAGTGTTTGCCGAAACTATGCGTGACCCAATTATATCATAGTTTACGTTAACGCCTAAGGCCCGGTAACATCGACCACACGCTAACGGCCGGTGATATCGGCCATGTGCTAAGCTAACGGCCTGCAACATCGTTTACACGCTAAGGGCCGGTAATGTTGGCTAGACGTTAAGGGCCGACGACAGCGGATACTTTAGCGCCGTCAGCAGCAAACAACGTCCATCATGCTGTCTTCAAAAGAAGATTCTCATTTAGTGCAGACGACCGCTGCACCGATGTCAGTCTAAGACCTAACTGACACTAAGACAACCAGCATCGAGTCAATGGTTGTCTAGAACCAACTCTGCTATAGACAGGAGGTCACTGCATCAGAATGCCCAACTTCTGCCTCCCTGACAAGTCGTCGTCTCTTTGTTGGACCCAAGGAGTGAAGGACGAGACAACTAAGGCGCTTCGCCTTCATAGCCACAGGCGTCCTGACAAATAAAACAGGCCAGGTAATTATTAAACAGCACCAACTTTAAACACCAGCTAGACCGTTTATCATCGGCTTTGGTTCCGTGTAATCCACCGTGCAACAGGCTACTTCGATTCAAAGCTGCAAAAATCAAAATAGAAAGTGTGGAACGAAGACCGTGCCTACTTTGCCTCGCTTCCAGCTGGAACCTCCTGCCCATAGATACTATTACCTAATATCTGGCCAACAACAAGAATCTGGCTAATGGCCCAAGTCACAATTGACCCCCGGCACGCAGATGGCATCTTCGTTTCCAGAGATCGTCGCACAGATGTAGACAGATTTCGTTCCAATTCGTGAACTTCTTCTCCAGGGTCTCCTCCGTAGACGCGTAACCAACGGATGGTTGCTGTGACGTCATTACGTCTGGCTTTCGGAAAACGCTCTGTTACGTGAAATAGTTGCCGCTAAATTATCGCCCAAAACAGTAAGTTCTTACCTTCAGAACGGTCAACAATTGCCCAAGTTGAGCACCGAGACCGTTTCAAGGTTTGTTTACTGTAGTGGTAAGGAATGTCTTGCATGCCAGAATGACCACCAGAGTAACATCTTACGTGGAAAACATATGAGTTGTCAACTGTGTACCCGGTTTATTTAAGGCTTAAGCATAACAACTAGATCAGTATCGTTTTAAATATCGTTGCGCCCTGTTTTTAGCTGTGAGGGTAACAGCGAGGGAGAGTTGACATTTTTATGGCAGCCATCTTGGATTGCTGTTTCATACAAAAAAAACCGATGCATTTACTAATTGAACTCCACGTCTTATACACTTGATTGCTATCATCTATGGTGCCACATGTCAAGTTTAGAGTGTCACTACAAGAAGAAAATGGAAGCATTGGAGAGATTATTTAATGAAAGGGAACTGGAATAACAAAAATCTTTAGAAAATATGCTAATAAGGTAATAATATATTATATATATATATATATATATATAACTTTTGCGCAATATTCTACATAATTCTTTAGAAATTAAAGTGTCTATAGATTTTCTGTACAATGTTCTGTAGAAAATGGAATTGGCCATAGACATTTTATACATCACTTTATAGAACAATCTATAGAATTCTATAGAATGTGTTGCTAAGGGAGGTATCGATTTGATACAACTAAAGGGAACGAAACATGAATTTAACATTTTTGTTATACAAAACAACGTTACATAACAAAAAACGTTGATATTTTCAGAAAGCTTCATGACAATGGACGGAATAAACCAGTGGCGGACGATCAGCAGGAGAGCCTCACCTAGGAGGAAGGAGTTCATCTACGGCATGAACGAGATATCGGGTCGCGCCGCCATTCGGTGGGTTTGTTTAAACATTACTCATTTTAATAAAATCTAAACTATACCTGCCAAGTTATGAGTGTCAAAATCCGGGGCATAGGCACCAGAACGAAATTAATACTGGAGGGGTTGAACAAGAACTTGAGCACCACTCCGCTGTAGGCTCGACTGATGACATCGGTAGACGGCGGTGTGGGTGCTGGTGGAGGTATGAAGCGAAAATCAAGATTTTATTTTTTTCCGGGAGACTCCAGAAAATGTGGGAGGGTTGGCAGGTATACTAAGCACATCGTAATATTGGCGAAAACCCACTGTTACGCCTTAAAGGCAGTAGTTATGAATAATATTGTTTGAAAGGTAAATAAATCATACAATTGCAATGGTTTTGGCGCATTTAAACATAGGAAAGATCGAACGCGCGTTTGCATAGATCTAAAAACTACGGGGGAAAAAGGCAGTCATATGTACCAGACACCCGAAACCCATCCCAAATGTTTCCAGCCTACCCGCATTAATAAATGGTAACTGGCCTAGTTTTTAAGACCTTTTGCCAGAAATCCCAGTCGCTCACCCATCTAACTTACGTAACCAGCATCAGCAGGTGCTGGGTTGAAATTTCAGACCGATACATGCAAAACTAACGGAGATGTGGGTGCCTAAACAGAGAAAGAACTTTTTAAAATACAGATATGTCGTATTCCTAGTTATCCAATATAACTGTTGACACTCACTTTTTATAATATACTAACTTGACGGGTGATAATTTCAACGCTAAATAACAAAATGACGCATAGTTCCATCTGTAGGAAATATATGAAATGCGAAAGAGGGCGCTACTTGTAAGTGTGCGAACGTGACCAACGACAGGTAAACCTGGAGCATGTTAAGCGCTGTGGGTTTTTAAGTAAATAACTTTAAAACTATTCAACATTTCTCCATACATTACTTGACATATTTGTAGATGGCATAATTATTTTTACGATGATATAGAAAACACACATTAAATTCCGCTGCTGGAACTCCACGTACAGCCTTTTGAAATAGTGAGCCGCCTAAGTTCTCCACCCTTGAACGAATTTCGAAAATGTCTCAATCCACGAACCATCTCAATGGGCCCGGTAGATCACATGCAAAATGTCAGCCCGATACATGCAAAACTAACGGAGAACGAACCATTTTAGAATATAAATATCACGGGAATGTGTTAACTGTCTATTAATAAATGTGTTAATTGTCTGCCACCATCCATCCATGGGAATGTGTCTAATCTGTTTGTCTGCCAAAGCGTGATATATTGTCCTGCATAACGAACAGAAAAAAGCGTTTTACATTTAGCTATAAGAACGAACTAAAATACTATGCCATACACAGTAAGTGCTAATCCGGATATGAGCTATCGCCATTCTTATGTATGGAATAAAGGTTTCACAGGAAACATTAAAGTGCATAAACAACATAACAACGAAGGTTTAATATATGTCATCTTGGTTGCAGCATGGGAAAGTACAAGTTGATGGTCGGCAAGCCTGGTCGGTATGGGGGACACTATCGGCCGCGACAACGTTGGCGGAAGAAGGCCGAACACGGGCTCAAGACAAACGCAAGCAGACGACATCTCAATATAACAAAGCTCATCAACATCGAAGGTATGGGACACAAGTGACGTAAACTTGGAAACTACATTTATATATATATGTATTACGTTCACATGCAATATTAAAAAAAATATGCTCTATCCAACAAGTGTGTGCAGTTGTGACAAATTGCACGCGCTTGCGATTACGTCAGAACGCATTTTTTGACACAGTGAAGTGGTGGTTACGTGCAAGTGACATCTGGTCATACGAGCATGTTAAGTAATTTCATGTTCGTGATGTCCTCATATTTACTCTAATTACTAAAATTGCTTTGATTTGTCTGCAGATGATCCGACAGAGCGGACGAACATTGCTAAAATGTACCCGAAGATTGTCACTCGAATGAAATCGAGGCTGGCGTATTACCGGAGACACCTGGTGCCAGCATTCAACCCCAGGAAACTGCGGAAGGCCCACCCCAAACACTGGGGGAAAGTTTGGACTCCTGGTTGGTGCTGATGGCACTCCCAGCCCCAGGGACACAGTAGTGGATTGACGATGTCATGCTGACATTGCAAGTTCTGGGTCGTGCTGACACGATATCATAAGTTCGGTTTGGACTGTGGTGCCAAGGGGTCAGATGCTACATACCAAGGCCTACCTTGGAATAGGTCACGACATGACGTGCCATGTTCTGTTGTTGACAATGGTTACATTACATTATGACACTGACTATATCCAATGGATGCACCACAGTCACGTGTACTAAGCAGTCAGATCAAAGCTGCACTGTACATGCAATGCTTATTATACAATTCTGTATATAACGAAAGAAGACAACACTGCAAATGTGGCAGGGTTTATTACAACCAATAATAGAGTTTTGTTACTAGTACATTCTGCTTATGCATGTTTTGAGGACCAAAGGATGGTATCACATCATTTTGGAAGATCAAAACGTTCTACGATCTGATCCCAGACTCAGATTTCATTGCAGCTAAGGAAGGGATCCATGATCTTGTCCTAGTTGACTTGATCTTTCTGCTACCATGGAGGACCAAAGCGCGCTATGATCTTGTCCTGATCCGCTAGGTCTTTCTGGACTTTCTTCCTCATGTAGAAAATAGGACAGTCTCGGCTGAAACCAAACAGATTACGTGACAATATGTATCTTCAATACGTGAAGATTAATCTGGTAAACCACAAGTTTTGGTTATGTAGGTGACATGTCTTTATGTAACTGCTAAATTAATGTAATACGTATTTATTCTGACACACGTCTATGTCACAAATATTGCACAGTAGACAGCATCATTGAACTTAGTTACGTATAATTTTATCATGTCATGTTTAAGTGATTTTGAAAACATGGTAGCATGCAATCCATTTTATACAGGTTTCCTATGTTTTACACGTTTAATACCATGAAAAAGCAATTCATATTGCCATGTAATGCCTGTGTATACAACAAATAAATTTACATAGTATTGTTATTGCTTGTGCCCGACATCTACTGAACAATTCGGTGCCTACCAACAAAATACATTTGTTTAGTTCAAATGTATTAAGTTGCACCTTTGTTGAACAGGTACGTTTGGTCTGCAATGTCAACATTGAGTTGGATATTTACTCCACATACTTGATAAGCAAATACCCTGATTCAAGAACTATGAAATCTCAGCTACAAATAACGTCTAAAATAATGTGCTTTAAGGCCAGACGTGGCAAGTAGATGGGATTATTTTTTTATTTGTGCAAATTACAATTTTGTTTGCCCAAAGTATGGAATGGATCATATCGAGCAGAAAATATATTGAACTTTTTTGGGCCAGACCCACGTTTCCATGGTAACAAACAAAACAGCCACCATTTTTTAGCGAATATTGGCAAATTTACAAACACTGCCATTCTTTCTTGAGCACATATATAATTATAATTCTTGCAAATTCATGTTCTGTATACATTATATTGTGAAATGATCAGAGCATGTTTCCATGTTTTGTTTTTATTTTTAAAATAATGTTTTGGTAAAGTGTGGAAAAAACATGGTTTTGGGCAACAAATATGCTTATATCTTTCAAACTATTGGATATTTTCAAAATGTATTTGATCATTTCACAGAGCAGAGTCTGCTGAATGCAACACTAAAACCTTGATTTGTATAGCATAATTACTCAGAGATATCCCGTTTCCAAATGAAGAAATTTGAGAAAACAATGTTTTTGAGAAAATGGCTGTCACAGATTGCATAATCATTAATGTATTTGATTACTTGATATCGACATGCTTGATCCATGACTAAAACTCATTTAGAGGTATGTAATTGTCATAGAAGTGAACTTTATTTGTAGTATGCATACAACATAATAATATATGCTGTAATCTGGCAAAAAACTTCGAGTATTTTTTTCTTAAAAAAACACCTTTTCACCCTGGGGTGTCTGGCCTTAACAACCCTAAAGAAAAGGTGATCAAGATAGAAGTATATATATATATATAATATAAAAGATATATATATATATAACATATTTTTGGCACAATCATACTAAACTAGTTTATACCATGACGCAACAAACCAAGGGCTGCAACTGTCACCATTACAGTATTTTGAACTTGATCACGTTCCCGTGACCATTTAACTTCTGCTGTCATCAATTACGGCCTTGCATGCAATAGCTAATAAACTAAATACACCTCCAGTGGTGCCATCTGGGGAGTAACTGACAACTCACTGAAAAAGTAACAAACTCGAAATAACTATGCATGATACCTTTGTTTTTTTCCAAATACATCACTAATTAGTAGATGAGAGGCAAACGGACCAAGGAACTGAATGAACTTAGAAAGAGGGGCGTGGACCTCGGCACCTGGGAGGAGATGCGCTTGCAATGATCCAAAGCTGGCATATTGATATACAGATGATACAGCACCAAGTTGGTACCTGGTACAGATGACGTCTTCGTGTAGACTGCCCTGACATCGTTGGCACTGCGTCCACAGGCGAGAGAACTTCTCCTCGAGAACGTTCAGCGTTGAGATCTCCTTCTGGTACAAGTCCGACTCTCGAGCTCGGCAGTGTTTGCACACAGCGACACCTGGCGTGAGGCAAGAAAGTCATATAACCGGAATGTTTACAACGCTTCCTGCATAGGTGGGAATTCACAACTGCTGTTTAGGACGGTAGGAAGGAAATGTTGACAAGTGACACAAGATTAATTGATAATACATAATTGTACATATAGTAAATTATAACATTATTTTCACTGCAGAAGAAAAACAATCACGAAACGAACTGTACAAAAACAATACATTAGTATGTGTAAGTGAATGTATTAATGATACTATTGTTACATCTAAAGTCAGGTTTACATAAGAGACGATAGTGTCACTGCAATGAGGTGATAGCTACTCTACATAAGACGATAGTGTCACTGCAATGAGGTGATAGCTACTCTACAATAAGACGATAGTGTCACTGCAATGAGGTTATAGCTACTCTACATAAGACGAGTGTCACTGCAATGAGGTGATAGCTACTCTACATAAGACGATAGTGTCACTGCAATGAGGTGATATCTACTCTACATAAGACGATAGTGTCACTGCAATGAGGTGATACCTACTCTACATAATGTGATAGTGTCACTGCAATGAGGTGATAGCTACTCTACATAAGATGATAGTGTCACTGCAATGAGGTGATAGCTACTCTACATAAGATGATAGTGTCACTGCAATGAGGTGATAGCTACTCTACATAAGATGATAGTGTCACTGCAATGAGGTGATAGCTACTCTACATAAGATGATAGTGTCACTGCAATGAGGTGATAGCTACTCTACATAATATGATAGTGTCACTGCAATGAGGTGATAGCTACTCTACATAAGATGATAGTGTCACTGCAATGAGGTGATAGCTACTCTACATAAGACGATAGTGTCACTGCAATGAGGTGATAGCTACTCTACATAAGATGATAGTGTCACTGCAATGAGGTGATAGCTACTCTACATAAGATGATAGTGTCACTGCAATGAGGTGATATCTACTCTACATAAGACGATAGTGTCACTGCAATGAGGTGATATCTACTCTACATAAGACGATAGTGTCACTGCAATGAGGTGATAGCTACTCTACATAAGATGATAGTGTCACTGCAATGAGGTGATAGCTACTCTACATAAGACGATAGTGTCACTGCAATGAGGTGATAGCTACTCTACATAAGATGATAGTGTCACTGCAATGAGGTGATAGCTACTCTACATAAGATGATAGTGTCACTGCAATGAGGTGATAGCTACTCTACATAAGATGATAGTGTCACTGCAATGAGGTGATAGCTACTCTACATAAGACGATAGTGTCACTGCAATGAGGTGATAGCTACTCTACATAAGACGATAGTGTCACTGCAATGAGGTGATAGCTACTCTACATAAGACGAGTGTCACTGCAATGAGGTGATAGCTACTCTACATAAGACGATAGTGTCACTGCAATGAGGTGATAGCTACTCTACATAAGACGATAGTGTCACTGCAATGAGGTGATAGCTACTCTACATAATATGATAGTGTCACTGCAATGAGGTGATAGCTACTCTACATAAGATGATAGTGTCACTGCAATGAGGTGATAGCTACTCTACATAAGACGATAGTGTCACTGCAATGAGGTGATAGCTACTCTACATAAGATGATAGTGTCACTGCAATGAGGTGATAGCTACTCTACATAAGATGATAGTGTCACTGCAATGAGGTGATAGCTACTCTACATAAGATGATAGTGTCATTGCAATGAGGTGATAGCTACTCTACATAAGATGATAATGCCACTGCAATGAGGTGATAGCTACTCTACATAAGATGATAATGTCACTGCAATGAGGTGATAGCTACTCTACTGTGGCATTAGAAGAGATCAAGGGCATTTCATATCGCAAGTGACCTGTTCTATTTCAAGCGACAATGCTGTAATTAACAGTAACAGTTCATATGAGCTACTATCTGGTTATGTGTGACAACATTTGCTTGTTGCAACAAATATATCGCATCACGTAAACGCAGTTTAACATAGCAGCCACCATCATATTAAATTAACAAATCTCATTTAGTAGGCCGACTACACTGCTATGTTGTCAGATAGTGATGTTGTACCATCTTGGTCGAGCGGCGTCTTGCAGCCTATACATGTCTCCTTCTTCTTTGTGAAGGCTGTCAGTCCTCCCACCTTTGACGTCACCATGGTCTTGACGCGTGTGTGATCACCCTCTGCAATGACATTAGTTGACATTGGTTACTATCGTCCTCCTCTTGAGCAGTCCCACCCTTGCTAATGGTCACCCAAGAATAGCCACCAGATTTCCATTGCATGAACTGTTTTATGAAGTGATTACTCACATAAAGCATCCAGCGGCCGGTTTTCAGGTCATTTTATTCTTCTGCAATGGCCATTTGGCAGTCGGAAACCACTGTCTAGGCAACATGATTTCCCATGGTGATTATAATTGCCTTTGGGCAATGCTGTATGGCTTGGTATGGTTGTTAAAGAGGAGTATTACTGTAGGGACCCCATGTCATTCAATAATAAATTTATATGGTAACCACTAATTTATTGTACTTTTTGTTTGCTCAACAAACACAAAGTCATTTCAAGTTTCAATAAAATAATAGCACATCATCTGCTTTGCAAGCCAGCCTCTCAACATAGGGGACTTTTTAACACATCCAAAACGTTTTCGATGTGTTAAAAAGAAACTCATTCAACATACAGCATAGTCTGGCAACATGGTTTTGGAAGGAGCGTAACAGAGCTGTTACAAAACACACAGAACAGAGGGGTTTGGAGGGCTATGGTCACCAACACTGGCAACAGACTTATGGCACTTAGAAGAAGTTAACAAAACATTGTTGAGTGCTGGGAACAAGTATAGAAATGGTTCACCTACTCAGTAGGACACTCTCAGCCTTCTTCTCTCCCAGGATTGGTTCAAAGATGCGCAGTAGTGGCTTAGACAGCTGGTTCTCCAGGTAGTACTGGGTGTCTATGGGGATTGAGTTCTCCAACACGTAGATCGGGTCCTACAACATGGTGGTGGACATCACTTAATCTTAAGTAGGATTGGTTCAAAGATGCGCAGTAGTGGCTTAGACAGCTGGTTCTCCAGGTAGTACTGGGTGTCTATGGGGATTGAGTTCTCCAACACGTAGATCGGGTCCTACAACATGGTGGTGGACATCACTTAATCTTAAGTAGGATTGGTTCAAAGATGCGCAGTAGTGGCTTAGACAGCTGGTTCTCCAGGTAGTACTGGGTGTCTATGGGGATTGAGTTCTCCAACACGTAGATCGGGTCCTACAACATGGTGGTGGACATCACTTAATCTTAAGTAGGATTGGTTCAAAGATGCGCAGTAGTGGCTTAGACAGCTGGTTCTCCAGGTAGTACTGGGTGTCTATGGGGATTGAGTTCTCCAACACGTAGATCGGGTCCTACAACATGGTGGTGGACATCACTTAATCTTAAGTAGGATTGGTTCAAAGATGCGCAGTAGTGGCTTAGACAGCTGGTTCTCCAGGTAGTACTGGGTGTCTATGGGGATTGAGTTCTCCAACACGTAGATCGGGTCCTACAACATGGTGGTGGACATCACTTAATCTTAAGTAGGATTGGTTCAAAGATGCGCAGTAGTGGCTTAGACAGCTGGTTCTCCAGGTAGTACTGGGTGTCTATGGGGATTGAGTTCTCCAACACGTAGATCGGGTCCTACAACATGGTGGTGGACATCACTTAATCTTAAGTAGGATTGGTTCAAAGATGCGCAGTAGTGGCTTAGACAGCTGGTTCTCCAGGTAGTACTGGGTGTCTATGGGGATTGAGTTCTCCAACACGTAGATCGGGTCCTACAACATGGTGGTGGACATCACTTAATCTTAAGTAGGATTGGTTCAAAGATGCGCAGTAGTGGCTTAGACAGCTGGTTCTCCAGGTAGTACTGGGTGTCTATGGGGATTGAGTTCTCCAACACGTAGATCGGGTCCTACAACATGGTGGTGGACATCACTTAATCTTAAGTAGGATTGGTTCAAAGATGCGCAGTAGTGGCTTAGACAGCTGGTTCTCCAGGTAGTACTGGGTGTCTATGGGGATTGAGTTCTCCAACACGTAGATCGGGTCCTACAACATGGTGGTGGACATCACTTAATCTTAAGTAGGATTGGTTCAAAGATGCGCAGTAGTGGCTTAGACAGCTGGTTCTCCAGGTAGTACTGGGTGTCTATGGGGATTGAGTTCTCCAACACGTAGATCGGGTCCTACAACATGGTGGTGGACATCACTTAATCTTAAGTAGGATTGGTTCAAAGATGCGCAGTAGTGGCTTAGACAGCTGGTTCTCCAGGTAGTACTGGGTGTCTATGGGGATTGAGTTCTCCAACACGTAGATCGGGTCCTACAACATGGTGGTGGACATCACTTAATCTTAAGTAGGATTGGTTCAAAGATGCGCAGTAGTGGCTTAGACAGCTGGTTCTCCAGGTAGTACTGGGTGTCTATGGGGATTGAGTTCTCCAACACGTAGATCGGGTCCTACAACATGGTGGTGGACATCACTTAATCTTAAGTAGGATTGGTTCAAAGATGCGCAGTAGTGGCTTAGACAGCTGGTTCTCCAGGTAGTACTGGGTGTCTATGGGGATTGAGTTCTCCAACACGTAGATCGGGTCCTACAACATGGTGGTGGACATCACTTAATCTTAAGTAGAGGACTATACATTTTATTTCCACAATAACATTACATACAAGACTTTTTAACTGTAGTCACAATTACTGCAGAAAAGGAGAAAGGAGAGTGTAATACTTATGAAGAAGACAGTAGTTACAGCAGAATATGCAGTTGTTTACATGACAAATTGAGTTATAATAACATAAAATAATGTAAAAATACTAAACTAGTATTTTTCGGTTTATTGCACATTTTCAGTATATCAAATCAGCTATCGATAATATTGGAAACTGTTCCTTACTCAGTGGTTGATTCTTTGGGTTATCTTTGTTTTTTAAATTCCCAGGTATTTTTGTTAGCCCCACATAACTGGTGCATAACCTTAGCCTTCTTGTTAAAAGTGGATGGTAATTTACATTACCACTAGATATCATGTTATTGTTTCACAGATTTGTGACATACATACACTTCGGTGACCACGTGCTGTACGTTATGTATGTATATAACAAGATTCTGGGTGAACTGGAGAAACGTGTAGCAAGCAAAACTGTTCACGCAATCACAAATCACCAGGATTTAAATCACCATCATCTTTTTCACAGTCCTCAAACCACTGTGCTCGTACATACACCAACAACCTTAGGTGGTAGTCAATCTACATTTCTAGTTACATGCTAATTTACCATAGTCCCTGTTTTAGTGCAAACTCATAAATTGCACCACAGAGCATACACAACTGGCTTCTCGGATGTTTGTGCAGTATTTGTTAATCAATCATGAAACTTCTCTGTTAGTAAAGTCGTCAGTGTTAGCATGCATGGGTACCTCAGACTTGAGATAGGCAGCTGTCTTCTTGGCTGCGGCGATGATAACATAAGGCACTCTGTCACCGAGGTGTGGCGCGCTGCCAGCGTCTCTCTTGCGCATCCTACACCAGGCCAAAACAACAATCAACTCTCATACTTGTCTCACAAACATTATTCACTGGTAGTTCATTTGATAAGTGTAATACAATGAATAGAAAGCACTGGAGAAGGGTCATTTCAGCCCTATGCTGTACGTTGAGGACACAGGCTCTTCGTGAAATGTCATATTTTAAGTAACTGTCATATCCTGACAAAATTTGCAATGTATTAAGTTTGTATGAAAAGGTTAGATAATAATAATCAATTTGCATAACGGTAGCCTTAATGACAAGATAATTCTTGGAAATTGTGATGGGTGTTGTGGAAAGACAATTGAATTCCTACATTTCCATTGCTGGTATCTATTCTAAAAATAGTATATTAAATTGTTTAATGAAATAATTTGGCCGAAAAAGAGTATTACTTTTGATAAATTATTAAACAAATTACAAACTAATATTTAAAAATCATGTTTTTACCAAACGTTTACTCTGTATAATGTAAATGAAAATATATTAAGATATGAAATATGAACTTAATTTTCCATGTGACTTCCCACAAAATCAATTTAATATCTGACTTTCTTTTCATACAGACTTAATACACTACAAATTTGGTCAAGTAGGTTTAAGGTGACATTACACGAGGAGCTTTACCCCTTGAACAAAGAGGACCTAGTAAAAAGTACTTTAGTATGTAAAAAGTAAACATATTTATCACAAAACATAGCAAACACATTTATCACAACACAGACTGTTGGTCTACACTATGGCATCGTCCGTTGGATCGTACCTGTTGGCCAACTCGACGTGCGCTTGTTTTCCTGCATATTCATCATCTGTTTTTGTAAGTTCTTTGGTGATAACTAGCTGGGAGATGTCAATTCGGTTGCACAGCAGGTCTGAGATGGTCTGTTTGGCGTAGTCCACTGCACCCATCGGATCTCTTCAGAACATGGTAGAAACAACTTAATGAGGAAGTGAATATGCAGTATCACAGAAAATGTACTGCTGATGGTAAAATTTAAATAACAACTAAATCATGATCGAATAAAGACGGTGGAATGGTAGCAAATCATTGAAATAAGGAAGGACTTCTTCCATTAATGACCATTGGTCAAGCAGTTGACCATTATTGTCATGTGGGTTTGAGAAATAAGACCACCGCTCAGTGAGTCCACAACAGGTTTTTTTCCATTTCCCTGCACGAGATCTTTCACTTGCCCTGGCACAGACACCAGACAGAAGGACCCAATGGCATATAGTCTCTTCCAAAAAACACTAGCAATGTAGGGAGAACGAATTTGTCCCCGTTTCGACACAGCGGCCGAACTAGTACCGAACCACCGCCCGGCGGCACCAGGGTTCAAACCCCAGTTTCTCCGAACAACAGTCCAGAACTCTAACCACTCAACCACAGTGCCCCACTGATATATATATATATATATATATGTATACACTTGACTGAACAGCCAGCACAGGTAAGTGATGCCGATTGCCTAGTTTCTACCTGCTGATGAGTATCATCTGTTAGATATGTACCTGCTGATGAGTATCATCTGTTAGATATGTACCTGTTGATTAGTATCATCTGTAAGTTGTCTACATGATGATGATTATCATCTGTTAGATATGTACCTGTTGATTAGTATCATCTGTAAGTTGTCTACATGATGATGAGTATCATCTGTAAGTTGTCTACATGATGATGAGTATCATCTGTTAGACATGTACCTGTTGATTAGTATCATCTGTAAGTTGTCTACATGATGATGAGTATCATCTGTTAGATATGTACCTGTTGATTAGTATCATCTGTAAGTTGTCTACATGTTGATGAGTATCATCTGTTAGATATGTACCTGTTGATTAGTATCATCTGTAAGTTGTCTACATGATGATGAGTATCATCTGTTAGACATGTACCTGTTGATTAGTATCATCTGTAAGTTGTCTACATGTTGATGAGTATCATCTGTTAGACATGTACCTGTTGATTAGTATCATCTGTAAGTTGTCTACATGATGATGAGTATCATCTGTTAGATATGTACCTGTTGATTAGTATCATCTGTAAGTTGTCTACATGATGATGAGTATCATCTGTTAGATATGTACCTGTTGATTAGTATCATCTGTAGACAAGTGTTGATGAGATTGGCCACCAGGGTGCAGTTGTCTCGTCGCACAGTCTCGATGCCTTTACAGTCCATCTTGTCGTGAACTTCTGGCCGTGTGAAATAGAGGCCGGCATATCGCTTCTTGTTGATCAGCAGATAGGGGTAATAGACCTGGGACAGGGGGCGGGAGTTATAGGGTATTTGTCATCCAGCATATATAATTATATACCAGGTATGGATTCATTGGGACTTGACAACAGGAGAAGCACTCATGATGTCACCAATCACTCATTTACTTCAATACTTTTTGTAATTTTTTACAATATCTTCCAAAAGGTGTAATGAAGTTCTGTTTTGGTTGTCTAGAATGCATATAACTAGTGAAACACACACACGCCCACATATTAATATATCAAATGATTACTTAAACAAAATAAATAGTATTTACAGACTAGCACCAACTAAACATTTCAATAAACACACATAAGCCAGTACAGAAGTTACTTAAGCATATAAAAGTTGGGGCTAATTTCTTAACACATGGCTACCTTCTCAAACTCCAGCTTGATTGGGTGTGGGAACTTGGACGAGATGTATTCGGCTGCCTCCGACCCCAGCTTCATGGCTTCGGCCACAGTGTCCACTCCAAACTTGCACATTACCGAGTCTGTGTCACCATAGATCACCTGAAGCATTGTCACTCCAAAGGTCAAAGGTGAAACATTCTAACAGTACATCAGTCGAGATGGTGTTCAAATGAACATATCTGCCAGGGAGTGAAGATTAAAGCACTTTGAGTGGTCATCAGGATTTGATACTGCGCTATATAAGAACTTTTACCTTTTTACAAATGGTGGCTAAGCAATATGCTTCCAATAGTGATTGTTTTTTAAAGCACCAAACTGGACAATAATAGTGTTCCTTGAATGACAGACGATCCAGTTTTTTTCATTTGAGATGTCATTTACATTTCAAGAAACTTATTTTTATTTTCTGAAGAGTTTGTTGCCCTGTCGCCTGCAAAATAAAATTATTGTGAGTTGTGAGAACATTTCAGACTGATTACTCCAAGAAAAACCATGTTCCTAAGCGTACCTTGGCGTCGTGTTCATAGCCGTTCTGTATCGTGTATTTCTCTTCCACCACTTGCTTCGCCTGATCAATCATCATGCGTCCAAACGCTGTCACACTCTGTATCAATCAGCCAATACAAAGTTACCTCACAGAAATATTCTGTTCGTCAGTATATTCACAATTTTTTTTATCCAAGGATTACAAATATGTATTCGTTTATGATTATTAATACTGTAAATTATATAACTTAGTCACCCCAAATAATGAGACTTTTCAAAGCGATATGTTGTGCCATGTTTAGAAATTAACTTAAGTGCATTTGGAATTATCTTAAAAAGTTGTCATTGTTACAGCAACAATTGAAATCAGACAGCTAAATTATTATTTTTTAATACTGCACACTTGATGTTCTGCCGTCAAGCAACAGGAGATTCTACGACAATTATTTTCAACACACAAATAAATGTTATTTGAAAATGTCCGATACCTTCTTCTAACATCTTTTTATTGCTGACATAAGTGCCTTTAAAATGAAGCTAATATAAACTGATCAACCTAGTGAAGTATGAAGATGGCCGTTCAGGGGATCATATCACCGACATTCTTATGAGCTCATAAGCCTGGTTTTGCTCTTTAAATCTTGTATACTGAAAACTATCAACACTAGGGTGCACCACTGGGCCACTTTTGCCAGTGTGTCACAGAAATAATATCCTTTGTCATACGATGTGTCACAGAAATAGTGTCCTCTGTGATATGGTGGTTGCTTTCTGCATTTGTAAAAAACCTCCTTAAATTAAACAAGACATTCTGGTTAATTATGATTTTTCTCACGAGTTCATTATCTTAGTGAAACATTCCCCAGATCTCCATCAGCCCTGCTGCAGGAATGACAATACACTCGCAGACTCACCTGTGAGATCTCGAGACAGGGCAGTTTGCCCACCTGGGCTCCAGTGAAGCCGTAGACGGAGTTGGCACTGATCTTGAGGGCTAACTGTCGGCCGTCCAACACCTTCTTCTTGAATGGGTCCGTCTCTTTCTTTAAGTCCGCCTTCGCTCTGGCGATCAAACACATTTATACTATCACAGGGTTCATATACTTGAGCAACTAAACAATTTCTGGCCATTTTCATGTTTTTTCCACGCTTCCTTTACAAAATCCATGCCAAAACCGACTCACATTTGGGCATGATTGTTACATAAACAAAAATATTAAACTTAATTATAATGTACCTGTACTGGTCTACACCAAGCAATCAAATAAACCCACACTGGCACCCACTGGAGATGAGTGGTTCGCCTCTCGTGGCTTCCATAGATGGAGAACTGAACGTTATGGGTGTCTGCCAATTTATTTTCAACAACATAGAATTCCAGGCTTTCCCATGCCATTTAGAAAATCACAGGTTTTCAACGCCTTGATTTTTAACTATTGAAATTCCATGCTATTCAAGGATTTCCAATGCCTCGTATGAACTCTGTATCGACAGACAGAGGTATGCTATCCACTGCTACAATACTCTAACCTGATTGAATACATTCAAACCTCGCTTCACGGTCACCTTCCATATACATCACAATTAAAGTCACCCTAGGACAGTCCCAAATTATTTCAATATACAGTAAAGTACAGGAAATTAGTCCTGCTAATACGGTCACCTTGCTATTCAGGTCAATTTTGTCTAGACCCAAAGGTGACCTTAATAGTGAGGTTCCACTATACATTAAAATCGTAATCATAAAACTACTGGATTAATATGCTTAACATCAAGTGTCTTATTTCATAATGGCAAATACTTACACTGCTTTGCAAAAGTGCAGAAATAATTTTGCAGTTTAGGAAATTATAACTTATTTTTAGCAACAAAAGTTAATCAAATACGTTATGCAAAATATCACAAAAAATGAACTATTGTGCTCTCTGTATTCTTGAGAGTGCTTACTTCCGTCTCGCTCCTAGAAGGTTCTCAAGGATCTCAGGGAGCAGTCCTTTTCTCATGGAGCTCTTCACAAAGTAGTTGCCAGACGGTGTCTTGATGAACTGGTCTGGTGTCAAACTACAGTCGTAAACAATAAACAGAATTTGAATCTTTCGTAACAAACATACCTCATGCTTTGGAACATGACGCCATCTTCTGATGGAAAATACTAGAACACACGTTTGTATACACACGAAGCCACACCAAGTTATATATGTATGTTTATGGATGTATATAATGTATGTATGCGTGCATGCATACAACAGTAGACTGTTTATCCCTACTGTGTGTTGATTCAAGCTTTGTTTTATCAACCCACATTACAAAAATATAACCAATAAAAACACACATGCCTCTATCACACTCCTGGGTCAGACAATGATTGTTAATCAAGCCGCTAAACACAACTCATAACCTATCACATGACTGGTGACATCATCAAATGATCTATTAGAAAATACGCTGACTGAGACAATGCGAATTTACCTTCTCATTTTATGGTGCTCTCATTAAGTAGGGTGGAGTAACTGAGATTGTGTGACTTACCCCTATCTCTTGATGCCTCTCTCATTAGGTAGGGTGGTGTAACTGAGTCTGCGTAACTTACCCCTCTCTTTTAATGGTGCTCTCATTAAGTAGAGTGGTGTAACTGAGATTGTGTGACTTACCCCTCTCTCTTGATGGCGCTCTCATTAAATAGGGTGGTGCAACTGAGATTGTGTGACTTACCCCTCTCTCTTGATGGCGCTCTCATTAAGTAGGGTGGTGCAACTGAGATTGTGTTACTTACCCCTCTCTCTTGATGGCGCTCTCATTAAGTAGGGTGGTGCAACTGAGATTGTGTGACTTACCCCTCTCTCTTGATGGCGCTCTCATTAAGTAGGGTGGTGCAACCGAGATTGTGTGACTTACCCCTCTTTCTTGATGGCACTCTCATAAGTAGAGTGGTGTAACTGAGACTGTGTGACTTACCCCTCTCTTTTGATGGCACTCTCGTTGAGTAGGGTGGTGTAACTGAGTTTGTGTGACTTACCCCTCTCTTTTGATGGCACTCTTGTTGAGTAGGGTGGTGTAACTGAGATTGTGTGACTTACCCCTCTCTCTTGATGGTGCTCTCGTTGAGTAAGGTGGTGTAACTGAGTATGTATGACTTATCCCTCTCTCTTGATAGCGCTCTCGTTGAGTAGGGTGGTGTAACTGAGTCTGTGTGACTTACCCCTTTCTCTTGATGGCGCTCTCGTTAAGTAGGGTGTTGTAACAGAGAATGTGTGACTTACCCCTCTCTCTTGATGGCGCTCTGATTAAGTAGGGTGGTGTAACTGAGTTTGTGTGACTTACCCCTCTCTTTTGATGGCGCTCTCGTTGAGTAGGGTGGTGTAACAGAGATTGTGGGCCATCATGATGGAAGGGTACAGAGATGAGAAGTCAAGTGTCGCAATCGGCGTGTCATAGTATCTAAACCGGAGAACAGTACACATCAAGAAGATGGTTTAAATTGCATGTTTTTCAAACAGTAATTGCTGTTACAACTGTAAACAACAACTTCATGCTATAAGATTTCATTAAAGTATAGTTAAATTCTGACATAACAGAAGCTCCAATAAATATGAATAGATGTTACTTTGTGGTTCATGGAAAGTGTATAAAGCCTACTAGTTGAAGGTGTTAATTAACTGCATTCATTAGGGTGGCCGTAGCAGCAGCAACACCAAACAGAGAATTTTGAAACAAGTAAAGGTACTATTTTTCTTCTGTGCATTGCTAAATGAACCACGGACAGGTTGGTGCCTGCGATACAAAGTGTTTTGGAGGAAATCACAAACACATACATACACTAGCTTATTTTTAGTTAAATTTGAGCACTGTTTGTGTGACTTAAGATATTATTTTTATACTTTAAAATTGTCCTGAAAGACACTTGCCTTAATTGCTAGAACTGTTGCAAAAATCTTGTGTGGTATAATTTTGGGGCTAATAAACACATCCTGTTCTGACAACATCTGCGAAGAATCATACACATAAATCAGCAAGACAAAATCAGAAATGAGGACTTGTGGGAAAGGACTAGCAAAGAACCCGTTGCCAAGCAGATCCTGAGGAGAAAGTGGGGCTGGATTGGACACCCCCTGCGAAAGCCAACATTGAATATCACAAGAGAGTTTCTGACTCGGAACCCCCAAGGAAGAAGAACGAGAGGAAGACCAAATAACCCCCGGTGAAGGGACACACATGCAGAGTTAAAGCACATGAAAGGAGAGAGAGAGGATTGCTCAAAGTCGTGTGCGCTGGAGAGTCACCGTGGATGGCCTATGCTCCTCAAGGAACATAAGTAAAGTAAGTTCCAACAACGTACCCTTTGACAGGATCAATGACAGTGGCTCCTGTGAACTCGTCCCCCACTTCTATCTTCTGCACAGGAAGCAGGAGGCCTTGGGTGAGAGCCTGAGACACAACAAGTGGTGTAAAAATATATCGAACTATCGATGCATCGCAATATTTCATATGGCGATGCAATATTTAGGTATCGATAGTTATGGGCGATAACACAGTGAACTATTGATAATACAGATAATTAAACACATCAGCAGGTGTACTTGTGTCATTGTAATACTATTCACAGACAAGATTTTTCAACTTTATTACATAAGGTTTACTTTTTTACCGAGTCCACAAGCCACCGTCAACAATTGTCGATCAAATCAGCATCAATCATGGATTACCATTGTGAAATAACTGACTCCAACTCTTAAGTGATGGCACCAAGTTATCAATTTAGGTTTGGGAGTGCTTTCTTGACTATTTGCGAGGCAAAACTGTGATTGATGTTTCAAATGGTGGATGATTACAGGTACACAGGTATTATATTTAGCTTCCATGATACCATCGCGATAGTATTGAGACTATCGTGATAGTATTGCAATAGTAATTACAGCTATCGCGATAGTATCACAATAGTAAAACTGTACCCTCAACATTTTACATTTGGGTTATTCAATATAAAAAACATGTTACAGTACATTCAGATATCAGTATGTCTAGAAGTTGTAAAAAGTAACAGATGTATTAAAAAATGACATTAATAGTAGATAAAGCTCTTGCGTCCTGGTTAATAAGATGCACAGTTTTAAAATATGAAACAAGAAACATGTTTTTGCACTGATGACCCCATACTACAAGTTAGCACTGTACAACTTGACTTTTATATTGGATTTCAATTTCTTGTAAAAGTGTCAATTAATTTGAACACTGCTACCAGGAAGTCGTACAATGCAGCAGACTGACCTTGCGCAGTAGCTGCGAGATGACCTTGATCTGTTGACCTCTAGAGAGGAGGTAGGAGAGAGGGACCCCGGTGACTCTTGCCATCTCCATGGAGTTGATGATGCTCATGAGTTTGTTGAGTAGTCTCAGAGGCAGGTAGGCGTCCTTCAGACAGTACACTGCCAGTCGCCGACGCGTCTGCTCGTTCTCATTCTATTTTTGGTCAAGAACAAAATGTAAAGGTAAGTTCTTATATAGCACAGTAACCAGTCCTCAGGACTGCTCAAAGTGGTTTACGCTTTATTCCCTGGCAGACATGTTCAATTGAGCACCATCTCGACTTCTCTGGGAAGCATTCAGCCATGCTGCAATTAATGCAGAGACTATTCATGCACAAATGTCCACCACTGTCTAAAGCCAGGTACATATTCATACAGCTGAGTGAACTGGAACAATGTAGAGTGAACGAACTTGCCCAAGGTTCGACACGGCAGCAAAGGATTTGAACCCGGGTTCTCTCGGTTGAGAGTCTGATGCCCTAGCTACTGTGCCACTGTGCTCCACAAGCAAGGGGTAATACACGTGATGGTAAATTATGTTCAGAACAACAACGTTCAGGATAGTATGTTCAGCAACACTGCCACAGCAATAACTATACAACAACAATGTTCAGGATAGTATGTTCAGCAACACTGCCACAGCAATAACTATACAACAACAATGTTCAGCATAGTATGTTCAGTGACACGGCCACAGCAATAACTATACAACAATAATGTTCAGCATAGTACGTTCAGCAACACTGCCACAGCAATAACTATACAACAACGTTCAGGATAGTATGTTCAGTGATACTGCCACAGCAATAACTATACAACAACAACGTTCAGCATAGTATGTTCAATGACACTGCCACAGCAATAACTATACAACAACAACGTTCAGCATAGTATATTCAGTGACACTGTCACAGCAATAACTATACAACAACAATGTTCAGCATAGTATGTTCGGTGACACTGCCACAGAATAACTATACAACAACAACGTTCAGCATAGTATGTTCAGTGACACTGCCACAGCAATAACTATACAACAACAACGTTCCGCATAGTATGTTCAGTGACACTGCCACAGCAATATCTATACAACAACAATGTTCAGCATAGTATGTTCAGTGACACTGTCACAGCAATAACTATACAACAACAATGTTCAGGATAGTATGTTCAGCAACACTGCCACAGCAATAACTATACAACAATAATGTTCAGCATAGTATGTTCAGCGACACTGCCACAGCAATAACTATACAACAACAACGTTCAGGATAGTATGTTCAGCAACACTGCCACAGCAATAACTATACAACAATAACGTTCAGCGTAGTATGTTCAGCGACACTGCCACAGCAATAACTATACAACAACAACGTTCAGCTTAGTATGTTCAGTGACACTGCCACAGCAATAACTATACAAAAACAATGTTCCGTATAGTATGTTCAGTGACACTGCCACAGCAATAACTATACAACAACAACGTTCAGGATAGCATGTTCAGCAACACTGCCACAGCAATAACTATACAACAACAACGTTCAGCATAATATGTTCAGTGACACTGCCACAGAATAACTATACAACAGCAACGTTCAGCATAGTATGTTCAGTGACACTGCCACAGCAATAACTATACAACAGCAACGTTCAGCATAGTATGTTCAGTGACACTGCCACAGCAAGAACTATACACCAACAACGTTCAGCATAGTATGTTCAGTGACACTGCCACAGCAATAACTATACAACAGCAACGTTCAGCATAGTATGTTCAGTGACACTGCCACAGCAATAACTGTACAACTACAATGTTCAGCGTAGTATGTTCAGTGACACTGCCACAGCAATAACTATACAACAACGTTCAGCATAGTATGTTCAGTGACACTGCCACAGAATAACTATAAAACAGCAACGTTCAGCATAGTATGTTCAGTGACACCGCCACAGCAATAAATATACAACAACAATGTTCAGCATAGTATGTTCAGTGACACTGCCACAGTAATAACTATACAACAACAACATTCAGCATAGTATGTTCAGTGACACTGCCACAGCAATAACTATACAACAGGTCACAAAGTAAAATTGACAAATTATTGTCATCACACAGCAGCAAAATAAATTAATTCTTCTCTCGATCTTGAGCAGCTACACTCCGTATATAATGATGGCTGTTATATACATGTCAACCAGTTAGTCAGGTTCCATCTTTCTTCAGGCATTTGTAAATAACTGGGCAATTCGTAGTGGACAGTACTGTCTTCCAAGTGTTTACAACATCATGTCTGCACACCGACTGTGTGCTGTCGCCGATCTTGCAGATCATCCTTTAAACACTATGTACAAACACCAAAAATTTAAACCAAACAATTGGTTTATCAGAGTTATCTATTACCGTTTTCATTCTATCAAGCATACAGAATGCTTAACAAATATTTGAAATATGCTGAAATATGTTAAAAGTTGCATTCCAAAAAGTGTACAGGCATGTGCGCCCATTTTCTTTGGTTCCTGTGTATAGCCATCTCAGCAGATGTGACTGGCAAGCGATTTAAACATCTCATATATGAACAACATGACACCAGAATGACGTCGAGTCTGATAATTTAGGTGGATCTTTCAAAATGTTTTCATTTAGCTTTGAATCTAGTGTGACATTGGTAGAAATCAAAGTACACTGACAGATTCAACAGTCAAGGTTGGCATTGGAGATCACTGGTATGGTGTCAGATACTGATAAAAAGGGGGGTGCATACTAATGGAATGAATATGGTAATCGACAATTTCAGTGTCTGTGTCATTTGCCCACCTGTAGATCAGAGATGATGTTGTGCTGTACATCTTCTTTCTGCTCCTGAAGGAAGTGGTACGACACTGCATTCAGTCGATACGATCGCAGCTTGTAGTCTCGCAGCAACACCTGTTGGCAATCACATACACACATAATATATCCTCGAACAATTTCACAAAAATAATAACTTGTTCTATAATTTCTTCTTATATATGTTAGTGCTAACTTCTGAAAATGAAAACCCCCACAGGCATTATTCATAAAATATGACAACAATTTGTTTGGATGTTTTAGATGAGATTTTCACCCCCCCCTAAATTTCACAAAGTAACCATGTTTTCAACTTTTGGGGGCAAATGTGACATTTTTTTTATTTTTCCAACATGACCCTCCCTCACAGGTTGCCAACATGTTTTTTTTTAAATTTCAAATCACCCTGAATCGGTTTGTTGTCATTTTCCTAAATACTAAATCTTATAAATGCATATATTAATATTATATTTGGATTTTTTCTATTAAAATAAAAAATGTTCAGTAATTCTCTTAATGAAACACTGAATTAATGTCGTTAATTGAAAAAAACTTTACTGTCCATTAAATGTTTCACATAAAATGGAAATTATCCTTGGGGGTCACACTGTTCAGGTATAAACATAAGACACAGGTTTATATATGAAACAAGTAAAATATATGAAACATATATAACATATTTGTAAGCACTGTACATCTTTTTATCACGTCATCAATAACATATTACATTTTGAGAATACAAACATAAAAAGAAGACTAAACTGCCGTCCACGTTTAAAGCCCAACCCACCTGCAGCATGTCAAACTGGACCCGTCCTTCGATGTTAATTGTCTTGTTCTCTCTCCGTCCCATCTGTTTTGACTGCAGCATCGAATCTTTGATAACAGATCGATTGTCCTTCACGCGACCCAGGAAGGTAAAGTCCTTCACCTTGAGTGTGTGGGCGCGATTGATGAGGTAGGGAAGGTCAAAGTTCTGGATGTTGTAGCCGGTGATAATGTCAGGGTCGACCTCTCTCACAAACTCTGCCCATTTCTGAATGTGGGAGGGAATTATTGTCAATTACATATGAAATGTGCCGTAATGACCGTATTGGGACACTTACAAGTTATTAAATTATCTGTTGTCCCAAAACATGTGTCATTACAGTGTGATAAACAAACCATCAGCTTATAAGTTGGAGTTCTCTCAAGAAAAATTGGTCCTGGATATAGCAATGGAAAAAACCCTATAAATTGCTGGAAAAAACTAGGAAATATTCTCAAACAATTGCTGAAATTAAAATTAATTTCAGCACAAATTTTATTTATGGTTGAAATGCGGAAACTGCTATTTCTCAACAGTCAAACGTGACTCGATGGTCAGCAATTCCATAGCAATCATGTGACGATACTTTTTCATGAGTCATTGAATTTACAACTGCACTAATTTTCAGTTTTTTAATGTAATAAAAAAATCAGCATGTTTCCCTTTAGAAGGCACAACAATAGGAATGCATGAAATGACGTAACACCAAAGTACCTACTTGATTGGAAAATATTTAAACAAAACACAAAACAAAGGTAAGTTCTTATATATGGTGGCAACCAGCCTTTAGGATTGCTCGAAGTGCTTTACACTTCACCCCTGGTAGACCTGTTCTGCGAACACCATCTCAATTTCTCTGGGAAGTATTCAGCCATATCATTAAACCTATTTAAAGAAAGCTAAAAGGGTTATTACTGTCGAGATATTAAACTTAGGTATTACCGGTAGTAGTGATTATTTACACTTGTTTATTTGTTCATTTAATCACAACCATACTTTTATCATTTTGTATTATTGTGTAATTGTACTGTAAGTGGTCCTCAACAAAAGCCCCTAGGGGTTTCCAGAGGATCTCCTGAGTTGCACGTGTTGTCTACTGATTGTGTCATATATGTTGAACACTATATGAGTGATCAAATGAATGCTGTTCCATTCTATATTACAATTATTGCACAAAGATATATATCCACCACTGCCAGGAACCCAATCATGCCGCTGAGTGAACTGGAGCAACGTGGAATGAACGAACTTGCCCAAGATTCTAAATGTCTGCGTGAGGACTTGAACCCTGGTGTTCTTGAATGAGAGTCTGGTGCTTTAACCGTATGACTGTATTCCCACAGGTACATTTACGATCAAACCACGCCTAAACACCCACACCTACACAGACAACCAGGGACACAACGGTACCTTGAGAAGTGCGTCTTCCCTCTGGAATGAAATCACGTCAGCACCTACGATGGGAGCGCAGGTGTTGAGAGTGAAAACACTCCGGATAAATGGATCCTTATCCCCCTGACGCACCACCATGTTGGCAATCTGGATCACTGGATCTTTCTCCGGCACTGGAAATATCCCTGGAGAAGCAACGAAGTAAGATCAAACGATATCACATCGTCGTAGAATCAAGTACTACTCAAGTAGTGTATCAAGGAAATGTAGATATATATTAAGTTTAAGGGAATGTAATTAACTATAGGGGTATGTAGAAACAAAGTCATGACCTTGCTTTGTAACAAGTAGTTCAAGCCTAGATACAACTCATTTAATGAGAATGTGATATTTGGAAGAAATAGGAGGATGAAGATTACTTCATTGTAAACAAATAATTTATTGGTTTTACCATAGTCAGGGACCTGTTTTCTGTTACTGCAACAGGTTGTTGGAAATTGGTAACAAGTTTTTCTTTTTGAAATAATGGTAACAGGATAAAAACAGTGTTTGTATTGCTATAAAATGGACTTGTTTATTATGGTTTCATCTTTGTACACAATAATTAATTAATATTATATATATATGTATAATATATATACTAATAAAATCATAGACTACGGTGAATATTAAAAACATTATACATCTGTGATGTTATTGTTTCTATATAGATTCTGATGGTAAATGCATATCTGACACATATATTTGGTCACTCTCGGTCAACCCCTGACACATGTGTAACTACATTTTTATATTTATGCAAGCACCAACACAAGTCATGAATAGTGATGAAATAAGGCCAAATGAATGACGTTTATTAAAGAGATTAAGTTAAAGAGAGAGAAATGTGGGCTCTACATCCCAAGGCCAGGCCTGTGACTGAGCCCATACTAGTCTCCTGTACCTCTGGATGACAGAGCCCACATTTCGGCACATACAACATTAGCAGTATTGTTATAGATATATAAAACAACATCATTACTACTGTAATCACAGTAGACCTTATGCACTCTACCGTACTAACCAAGCACACCATTCATTCACACTAACTATAATCCCAACTACCTGCTGAAGAGTTACACTATATCAAGATTTAGCCTAAACCTATAAGTGGGGCCATTACGCCAAACTTACTAAAATCACCGGTGGAAGAGAAGCGAGCTGTCTCGGCATCAAAACCCCGTGAACACCTTGTCCAACTGCACTAAAAAAATGGGGAAAGCATTGAGATCTGCTATCAACCCCTCTTCCACCAACGATGTATATGTTGTGTCCCTAACGCTATCAAAAATTGGGAGGGAAGGGAGGGCCAAAATTTTTGATGTGACCACTCTGTCTGCTTTCACAAAACGAAGAGCTCATTGCAATCTGCCACCGAGCGCCATTACCGCGCGGTGATTGGTTCCTTGTACCAAAAGAGCACCAAAGACAAAGCATCACGCCTTAGGAGACATTAGGCCAATCATCACTCGTCCTGCGTTGTTACCAGCACAAAAATACATATGCAGCACGGTGCCGTGGCCGCATATTCTCATTTATGCAAGCACCAACACAAGTCATGAATAGTGATGAAATAAGGCCAAATGAATGACGTTTATTAAAGAGATTAAGTTAAAGAGAGAGAAATGTGGGCTCTACATCCAAGGCCAGGCCTGTGACTGAGCCCATACTAGTCTCCTGTACCTCTGGATGACAGAGCCCACATTTCGGCACATACAACATTAGCAGTACATAACCGCACACAATTATCACTTTAGAAACTCTGCCTTATGTTTTTGTCATCAAGAAATACTTCTGGGACCAGAATTTCAACGAAATATACAATGAAATGCATGAACGCACCATGTGTTTGGCATTCATTTTGATGGCTTGACGGAGGTTTTGCTGGGCAACAGGTGGACAGGTGAACTGGAGATGGATGGTGGGTTTAGCAAGCAATGAAACAGGATCAATGACAGGAGAAAAAAGAAAAAGAAATTGAGAACCAACACCAGTGCCAGCCTAACCTGATATTCAGGAAAAGAGCAACAACAAAAATTGTTTAGGAGAGCAGAATAAAGTGGGACTGTCTAAGAAAGAAAAAGGGGCAAAGATACATGATGTCAGATTGCTGGTAAACCTTCCAAACTTTTAAAACATCCATGTTTCACCCACCTTTCCGCCCTGAACACTCGATGTCAAAACTGAGTATTCGCATTGGAGCGATCTTCGACCATTCGCCCTCTGGTGAGTGAGAGATGAGATCCTCCCATGATATGTCAGCCTCAATCTGACATCGTGTCTTCAGTGGCAGTGAGTCTGAGCGGCCATGTTGTGTGTTGCCATGACGACGCAGTTGATACTTGCCGCTGGGCATCTCGAGCCAGCTACACCCAACCATACCACTGTCCACCATGAACCTGGGAACAAACTCGCACATCAGCAATTGATTGTATAACCATAAGTTGCAGGTTTATGCAAATGTAGCTAGAAATAACAATAAACCGAACAAGATGATGCTCAATACATGAGTTTATTGAGCTTTCTAGGGTGTCTGCATTTTTGTCATAAGCATTTCTACAAACATACCTAAGCTGAGAAATATTACTACAAAGATTAATTTGTACATGCAACAAGAAATGTAGAGGGTACCACAGTCCAGACACCGCGCCCCACACCTACCTTATTTCAAAGTCAATGTTGCTCTCATAGCTCTGGTATCCATGCAGGGGGTAGCCCTCGAACTGGAAGCCCTGTTCGAGGAGGCGTTTGGCAGGAGCAATCAGACGAGGAAGCGCCATCGTTATCTTCAGAAATGGCATTTTTCGGTTGCCACGGAAACCATAAATACCTGAATGGATGAGATGTTTGTTTACCCAGTTGAAGATGGTCTCATACAGTGGAACTTTATTCAGCCATATATGTTTGTCTCCAATGTATGTGTCTGGATTAGTTTTCCCCCGGACAAACGAACTGTGCACATAACAGGAAATAGTATTTAGCATTTGGAAATTTCATTCCTTTGAAACAAAAGTCTGGGTTTCGGGATACATTATACATTTCTATGTATATCACAAGGTTAACTACATTTACAAAACAGCTGTATAATTATAAAATCAAATCAAATTTATTTTGCAGCTACAACAACATAACAGTATACATGCACAAAACAACCGTTTAAAGGCCATATCCTGGGATAAAATGTGCTGTGTTGCATAATAACAAATGATGTATGTACTTTGAAATGATGGTATTGAAAATATGTTTATGAATCGCATAAGAGCGTACAAGGTAAAAAAACCTCTAAATTTGCCGTCTTACGGAAACTGCCGAGTGACAGCGGCGTGAGATTATGTGACGTCACTTGTGGAAAACAGTCGCCAGCCTGGACCGCCTTGACAGCCGCCCCGCCTCGTGTAAACAACTCATAAAATGGCGGCCGGTAGGTTGAGAGCGGTGTCTCTTCTGTTGCCGAGACCGGTGCATACGATGATCAAATATATTTTCATGACAGTGATGATGACATTTGAGAGATTTGCCTGGTGTCAGTGCGGTGCTACGTATACAGGCCGAGGCATGAACATGACGAGAGAGTCCGGCAACTCACCGACGGCTGGCTGTTGAGTTTGTTGTGGTGAAATGGCCAGTGGTGTTGTTGTGGTACTCGTTCGCATCTTGGCGCTTCTTTTGAGTCATTTTAAGGACTGTTGATTTATTAACATCTAACTGTATTTTGATGCCCATTTTCCACCTCTTAAGATATATCCATTGGCAGATATGAACCACAAGTGATGTTATTCGCAGTAGGCATAGCATGGATCCTGTCCTTTACATACAAAAATATTCAATTTTCTGCCAACAAATTGTGTCTTTGGGAAGAATTCCACCGAATTTCCAGTCAAACTCTGAATTGTCACTGTTTCCCACAACACATATCTTCATAAATTAGTTGTGTTAATGATAAAAACAGCTGAAATATAACTATAATGAAATAACATTTAGCCACGTAGACCGTGTGACCGGTTTCACGAGTGACGTCATGTATCTGCGCTTTCAGACATTTCCAGAAAACAGATATTTCCAGGTTTGCACTGTGACTGGACACTGTTTAAGAACAATTTTATCAATGTTTTGACAAACATGTGGCTTTGGATTTGTGATAACATTGAATAACAAGTATATTTACAGATCTCTGGAAAAAACACTTGGACAAGACATGGCCTTTAAAGAGTCAAGTTGTGTTGCATGGTGGTCGCATGGCACGTGGTATGCCGTCTCCTGTGACCCCATAAACAAAAATTTTGAAATATATATACATATGTGATGATTATCACGAGTGTACGACATCCTCTGTATGACAGCGGACTGGGGAAGCGATGGAGAAAAAACTAATTATTGTAGGAAATTACTGTTAGAAAACAATTATAAGAGATCTGTGTGGTCCAAACATAGATATAAAAAGTAAACAAATATTTAATTGCACTCCGCACATCTGGGATTTAGGCCATGCATGTGGCTAAGATAGTTGTTTAAATATTGATTGGATAATACTTTTTATTTTATTTTATGTTTTGTATCTTATAATAAAAATTATTCCAGTTTTATAAAATTATGTTTAGGTAACTTAGATGAAAAATGTGTTCTGGGCTTCTCTGTGTACAAGGTTACATTGTCTAGTGATTCTGGTGTTAGGGACTAGATTCTTTTTTGGTATATAATGTTTGAAGGATTTAGGCAGTGTATTATGGTGATAGTCGTACATAAATAGTGAGACGTGCAACCTGTGAATATCAGTGATTTTAAGTATATTTTCAGATTTAAAAATAGTATCGGGTGTGACTTCTATTTTTGTTTGTTAATTATTCATATAGCACGTTTTTTGTAAAATGTCTATCTTTCTGATAGTATTTCCATTGCCCCATGCTTGAACACAGTAAGTTAAATGACCTTGAATTAAGGTATAATAGAGAGAATGCAAGAAAATATTAATTATTAGCTGACCTTAAATTTAGAACTTATGTTTCCAGCACTGGCAAAGATCAGGCTATTTATTTAAACAATGCCTGTGAAAATCAACCTGGCTAATACGAACACTGAACGTGTGAAACAGACTTACTTTCTTTGTGTTGAACTTCGACAGCAAGTACTGCTTGACTAACATTGTCGCGGTTAGAACGCATGTCCTTCAGTACTACTGTATTGAGAGCATTCTGTAACAAAAAATATCAAAACTGTAGAAAAAATCAGCTTAGTGACATTAATAATATGTCTAAACACTATCTGGGTTTTGGTTAGATATTCTATCAACTAATGTTCAGATGAATTAAACATTAACAAATTAGACTGTCAAATAATTTGCTTGATGACATGTACTGTATGTCACCTTCCGTGCATAACCATCCATCTGTTGGCAACTTGTGCCTGTCGATTTTGAAATTGACCAACCCTTTTGTCTCGATGTGCCTCTGAGCTTGGCTTCCAAGGATTCAGGAACAAAAGAATTTACCTAATTATTATTTAATCGGCTTCTTTCCATGAATTAAACGTTAAAAAATTACCTGAGAGAAAACAGTTTGTGTAATTGTACTTACCAGTTTTTACTTTTTAACTGAAAAGCTGCCGAGTTAGGTGCATTGTAGATAATAAAAATTCCAATAATCGATTGACCCTCCACAAACTTATAATATAAAAACGAAATATGAAGACATTTTATAAGAAGCATTGCCAACACAGTGAATGGATTAACATCGAGACACTGTACAAGCTTTGCCAATACAGGGAACGGAAAGCTGATCTTTGCAAAGGTCAAACATGGAAAAAAGTCAAATATACATCTTTCAATTTTGTGTGAGCTTAACAAAATGGATATTAGACCCATCCACACGTACTTGACCCATCCACATTTAATTTGTTGTATTAGTATTTGTTTGTACTGTGCTACATAAGAAATGCTATGATGCTAATTTCACTGTTGTAACAGAATGAGATGTGGGGCAGCTGAGACAGAAATGCAAAGGAAGGAAAAGACAAAAAAATTGTTGGCAGAATCTATCGTGCAGCATCACTCTTGACTTCAGAAAGAACAATTTAGTGAGTCTACCCTGAACTTGGCGCAGTCGGCCGGCTTGAAGTTTGGACATGCAGGTACGTAGAAGTAGGGACTAAAGCCGTGGATGTGCGCCGCCACGCTGTGTCCGTCCATTGTCACACCGTACATCCGGATAATGGGCACCACTCCCT
The DNA here is from genome assembly GCA_963995525.1 of Escarpia spicata. Taxonomy (NCBI): domain Eukaryota; kingdom Metazoa; phylum Annelida; class Polychaeta; order Sabellida; family Siboglinidae; genus Escarpia; species Escarpia spicata. Next base: position 8,082,146 of record OZ023212.1, read on the forward strand.
CCGACGCCCCAGGCATTCCCGCCAGAGGGCAACCTGGGAAGGAAACAGGGGTGGTCACCATTCAAGATAACAGAGGTGTTCATAGAATAATGTTTATAAAGGTGTTCATAAAATGACATGTTTATAAAGGTGCTTAGATAATGACATGTTTATAAAGGTGTTTATAGAAGTAATCAATCATGTGTACATATGTTATATAATAAAATAATAAAACCTGAACAGAAATTTTAAGAATAGAAGAAAACGTGTAAAAAAGATATAGAAGACAACATTAGGTAATGTAAATATCACATCATGAAGATATTAATGCATCCTATCTGTGATGTGCACTTAATAATTCTCACCTCTGCCATGATAAGTTCTTTAACTCTGATATAGATAAGTTGTTGCCAACACATACCACAAGTAAAAATTATTTAGAAAAATGACTGAGTCATAACCCACCCACATAGTAGTCCATATCAATCTGCTGGAATGTGATACTGTCTACACTCGGGTCGATGTTTCCGACTGGAGGTCGTGCTGACTTCAAGGTTGTCGTTGTCACTTCCGGCCCTTCGACTGAATCAAATAAATAAATATACTTATATAGCGCCAACTCTAGTTAGAAACTATTCAAGGCGCTTTACATATAAAATAATAATAAATCAAAACAGTAATTAATTAAATATAAAAAAATGAATATAAAATATATATCTTTAATTATTAGTATTATCGTGTCATATAAAGATAATTGATAAAAGCTTAATGCAACACAAGAGTTCCACTCACGGCTGTAATAAAACGTTGAGCCAACGAGGGCCATAATTTTGTGACGTGAGTTAGGTGCTGTATGGCTCTATATGGTATATGAGAGTATGCTGCACCGGCACGATGCGGCATACATGTTTTTATGCGGGCAACAATGCAGACAAGTGATGATTGGCCCAATGGATAATTATATGCTAATTCAGCTTAGCCGTGGGCGCAAAGGACCAATCAGCGCATAATAGTAGCGCGTAGTTGTAGCGCGCGCTGGGAGAAGTCGGCCACTTTCGTTCGAGAGAGCAGATTATTCGGTTGAGAGTCTTGCGTTCTTGTTACTGCGTTTCATCGATTTCATTTCCGTCATCTTTTCTCATCGTCATCACCATGTTTGCGTTGCGTTTCATCTGCGTCGGATCTTCTACGGAAGGGGATTGCTGAACACTTTGGCCGGCTCCAAAAAGCTGAGTATTTTCGTTGTTTGTAATTTTCTTCGTTGGCCGCCATTTTGTGCGTAGAGTTCGTCGCTGGCCTTTACCATGTCAGTGGCGAATTCAGAGATCGCTTCTTCGCCGTGTAAAGTTTTAGTTTTAGGCCATAGTCATGTATATTGGTGGGGCGCATTTGTGCAGTCGGCAAGTCTGACTGGGTTGTTTGCCGAGTTCGCGGTGCACGGCCGACCCTGCGATATCTCATATGAGGGTATTCGCGGGGCTCGGGTCGCTGCACTGGTCGGTTTGCTCCGGCGATGATGGGCCGAATTGTCGCCCGTCGCGCGGACGTTGTAGTCGTGCACATTGGAGGGAATGACATTACTGGTCAGTGTACTCCCATTCTAATTGCACTGGACATTCAGCGTCTGGCGCGACGGCTGATCAGTTCGGGCGTTAGTCGAGTGGTGATTTGCCAGGTTTGCCGGCGGCAGAAGTGGCGCCATTGTTATTGTAGCTATGAGGAGGGTGCCGCTCAGGTTATGGAGATCAATCGGTACCTGGAGGCGTTTTGCCAGGATTCTGAGGGGGTAATTTTCTGGAGGCATAAGCGCCTGTGGAACAGTCCGGAGGTTTTTCGACGGGACGGGGTGCATTTTGCCGACATCGGCAACTACCGTCTAGACTATACCGTAGTCTGCGGGGCGCGATATTTAAGGCTGTGGGGCAAATCTTTGGTTAATGGGGTAAATCTTGGTTAGCGGGGTACATCTTTGGTTAGTGGGGCATATCTTTGGTTAATACATCGCTCTGACCACGCGGAACTGGCATAACCGGGCGGCATTCCTAGGCTAAAAGAAATAGTATAGGTCACTTCAAATAAAATGCTTCGCAATTGTCTGTCGTTGTCGCGTGTTCACACAGTAGAAGTCCTTGTTTATAAATGATTGTATGGTTACACGCAATGTAGTGCTACGTCACTATTTTGCTGCTTTTTGCATTTTTGGTAGTATCCGCACTAATTTGTAGTTTTACTATTTGCTGCTCAGATCTCACGTCGTTATACACACAACATCTCTCACACGCTACGTAGTGCTATGTCACTGTTTATTGCCTTGGCAGTTTCGAGTTTGTCGCGTTTTCACACAGTAGTCCTTGTTTATAAATGATGGTATGGTTACACGCCATGTAGTGCTACGTCACTGTTTTGCTGCCTAGTGCAGTTTGTTGCGTGTCAACACAGTATACCTTCGTTTCCAAGTTGCTGCTCTGGCAGATTTTGGAGTTGCACATTCTGGCATGCTCTCTCACACGTAACGTAGTGCTCTGTCGCTGTTTGCTGCTTTGGCAGTTTGTTGCGTTTCACACAGTATACGGTTTTATAAATGATGGTATGGTTACACGCAATGTAGTGCTACGTCACTGTTTTGCTGCCTTGTGCAGTTTGTTGCGTGTCAACACAGTATACCTTGTTTCTAATTTGCTGCTCGCACAGATTTTGGAGTTGCACACACTGTCATGCTCTCTCACACGTAACGTAGTGCTTTGTCACTGTTTGCTGCTTTGGCAGTTTGTTGCGTTTTCACACAGTATACGGTTTTATAAACGATGGTATGGTTACACGCAACGTAGTGCGATGTCACTGTTTTGCTGCCTTGTGCAGTTTGTTGCGTGTCAACACAGTGTACCTTCTTTTCCAATCTGCTGCTCTGGCACATTTTGGAGTTGCCCACACTGTCACGCTCTCTCATACGTAACATAGTGCTCTGTCACTGTTTGCTGCTTTGTCAGATGTTGCGTTCTCACACAGTATACAGTTTTATAAATGATGACATGGTTACACGCAATGTAGTGCTACGTCACTGTTTTGCTGCTTTGTGCAGTTTATTGCGTGTCAACACAGTTTACCTTCGTTTCCAATTTGCTGCTCTGGCACATTTTGGAGTTACACATTCTGGCATGCTCTCTCACACGTAACGTAGTGCTCTGGCACTGTTTGCTGCTTTGGCAGTTTGTTGCGTTTCACACAGTATACGGCTTTATAAATGATGGTATGGTTACACGCAATGTAGTGCTACGTCACTGTTTTGCTGCCTGGTGCAGTTTGTTGCGTGTCATCACAGTATACCCTTGTTTCTAATTTGCTGCTCGGACAGATTTTGGAGTTGCACACACTGTCATGCTCTCTCACACGTAACGTAGTGCTTTGTCACTGTTTGCTGCTTTGGCAGTTTGTTGCGTTTTCACACAGTATACGGTTTTATAAACGATGGTATGGTTACACGCAACGTAGTGCGATGTCACTGTTTTGCTGCCTTGTGCAGTTTGTTGCGTGTCAACATAGTATACATTCTTTTCCAATTTGCTGCTCTGGCAGATCTTGGAGTTGCACACACTGTCATGCTCTCTCATACGTAACGTAGTGCTCTGTCACTGTTTGCTGCTTTGTCAGTTGTTGTGTTCTCACACAGTATACAGTTTGATAAATGATGGTATGGTTACACGCAACGTAGTGCTTCGTCACTGTTTTGCTGCCTGGTGCAGTTTGTTGCGTGTCAACACAGTATACCCTTGTTTCTAATTTGCTGCTCGGACAGATTTTGGAGTTGCACACACTGTCATGCTCTCTCACACGTAACGTAGTACTTTGTCACTGTTTGCTGCTTTGGCAGTTTGTTGCGTTTTCACACATTATACGGTTTTATAAACAATGGTATGGTTACACGCAACGTAGTGCGATGTCACTGTTTTGCTGCCTTGTGCAGTTTGTTGTGTGTCAACATAGTATACCTTCTTTTCCAATTTGCTGCTCTGGCAGATCTTGGAGTTGCACACACGGTCACGCTCTCTCATACGTAACGTAGTGCTCTGTCACTGTTTGCTGCTTTGTCAGTTGTTGCGTTCTCACACAGTATACAGTTTGATAAATGATGGTATGGTTACACGCAACGTAGTGCTTCGTCACTGTTTTGCTGCCTGGTGCAGTTTGTTGCGTGTCAACACAGTATACCCTTGTTTCTAATTTGCTGCTCGGACAGATTTTGGAGTTGCACACACTGTCATGCTCTCTCACACGTAACGTAGTGCTTTGTCACTGTTTGCTGCTTTGGCAGTTTGTTGCGTTTTCACACAGTATACGGTTTTATAAACGATGGTATGGTTACACGCAACGTAGTGCGATGTCACTGTTTTGCTGCCTTGTGCAGTTTGTTGCGTGTTAACACAGCATACCTTCGTTTCCAAGTTGCTGCTCTGGCACATTTTGGAGTTACACATTCTGTCATGCTCTCTCACACGTAACTTAGTGCTCTGTCGCAGTTTGCTGCTTTGGCAGTTGTTGCGTTTCACACAGTATACGGCTTTATAAATGATGGTATGGGTATACGCCATGTAGGCTACGTCACTGTTTTGCTGCCTGGTGCAGTTTGTTGCGTGTCAACACGGTATACCCTCGTTTCTCATTTGGTTCTCTGGCAGATTTTGGAGTTACACATTCTGTCATGCTCTCTCACACGTAACGTAGTGCTCTGTCACCGTTTGTTGCGTTTCACACAGTATACGGCTTTATAAATGATGGTATGGTTACACGCCATGTAGTGCTACGTCACTGTTTTGCTGCCTTATGCAGTTTGTTGTGTGTCAACATAGTATACCTTCTTTTACAATTTGCTGCTCTGGCAGAGTTTCGAGTGGCACACACTGTCTTACTCTCTCACACGTCTTGTATAATTTACACACTCATGGAGTGCCTGGTAGTTGGTTGGTGCGTACTAAGGGTGGCTCATGTTTAATAACCTGACAGTTGTCAGCACACACATTATTGCCAACTAGGTTGGGCTGTGTGCGGATGGTCATTGTTTAATCTTTTTCTCTTATGCAGTGTTTTGTGGTTGTAGTATGCCTCCAGCCAGAGCACCACGGTGACGCGGGCGCCCACCACGGAGCGAGACGACAGACCCGTTCCCGCACTCGGGCTGTCGAGTCAAATCAACCGCAAAGTGTCGCGCCACTGCCGAGTCGGCCGTCTGGGGTTACGTCGAGACCGTCTCGCCCCACGGTCAGCGCCTCGCGGAGCCGACACTGTCTCATTTCTGACCGCCTCCCCCTGACGTGTCAGCACATCCGGTGGTGGACCGGGCACACCCTGCGTTTCAGCTGCAGCCGGTGGGACCTGACGTCCCTTGGGTCAATGCAGAGGCGGTCTGAAGAGTTCCACGCACTGGCGCCATGAGCGAATGCCAGCCCAGTGGAAGTACCCCACAGTGTGTCCCCAGACGGCTTAGTCTTTCAGCAGGTTGATGGAGGCCTCATTGGCACCATCTTCTCGACTACATTATGAGCGTGCATGGAAAAAATTGGTTGCTTTCCAGGAGTCGTTATGAAAAAAAAAATGAAAAAAAATTATATATATACTTATATAGCGCCAACTCTAGTTAGAAACTATTCAAGGCGCTTTACATGTAAAATAGTAATAAAGCAAAACAGTAATTCATTAAGTCGACAACAACAACAAAAAATGGACAAAAAATATATATATTTAAATATTAGTATTTTCGTGTCATATAAGCAAAAGATAATTTATAAAAGCTTAATGCAAAGTCTAAAAGTCATAGCAGCAGTTAAAATATTGATTAAAAGATGATGTCCCAATACAAACCTGTAGATTCTTGCGATTCGGCGTCCCTCATCTCAGCCTCTACTTCACATAACATCGCCAGATCAGCCTCGAAGGAAGACGGATCATCATCGTCATCAAAATCATTCCTGAAACAGGATAACTTGAACAATGAATTCAAATTTATATAAAGGGTTTAAGGGCAAAACACAATAAATGCCAATCCGGAGTTTTCCAAAAAATTTCAAAAATTAAAATATACATGAAAACATCAGTCTTACCACCAAACATCATGTAACATACATCATTTACATGTGAGGTTGAGGCACAAAATAAATCACTCTCAAAAACATGGTTTTTCAATAAAACCATTCATACTTACTAAGCACTAAACAGCATCAAAATTTTGGAAACAAATTTATTTGCTGTTTTTTTTGCCATTTTACTGAAATATTGACATCTGAGCCAACCGACAAAAAGTACTGATATTTATGGTATAAATGCATGCTATCGTTCAATAGTGATCATTTGTAACTGTAAATTAAATCGGAAATAAACATACTTAGACTTCTTTGTTGCACGACTTGGTGTCAATCCGTTAGGTTTTCTTTTCTTGTCCATTTTTAAACACCTACAAATATAAATTTGACGACATGTACAAATTGTTTATCCTAAAAAAAACAGTGTAAAATAAGACCACTAAATTAGATGCAGGTAGGAGAATGAAGTCAGACACCCATTGCTTGGTCGATATAAGTAGTCTTTCTGCAAAAAATAAACATTCACTCATCCATGGTTCATAAGTGCAGTTGAGTGACATGTAAGCCACATGTCATCTTCGCCGCAGTCACTTGGCCAGTGTAGATTATTACAAGTATATGAAATGGAATAAATCATGCTCCCTTTAAATGTGCAGTACTCACTTTTTTTAGTAGTCTAGTGTTTTGATGGATTACAAACTTTTCTGCCAGGACTTGACCTAAAATTAATTCTAACTGGTTCAAGCAATCGACAGAATTAATTAAGGGGTATTCTTAAAATAAACACTTGGTTGCCCGACAAGTGTCCCCTAAGGCTTAATATAAAAATGCTGTTTTCATTTAAATCTGAAGAAACGTTTGCAAAAGATGTCCATATTGTAACTTCCTACCACTTATGTATTTCTTGTTATGCAAACGAATTGTTAGAAGCGGCGAGATCTAGCGAGATTTCACAGGGACGGTATAGTTACCAGGTCGATGTTCAGCTCATACACCAAAATGCATCGCTTTGAATCTCACGAGATCTAGCCACTGATCTCTGTATAGGACTTACGAGAATTGAGCATGACTTCCCTAGGCAATTAAGTCACGTGCCTCAACATGTTTTTTATTGACTACAACCACTAGCACACTAAATGCTGTTACCAAACTTTTCGTGCGATGCTATGTTTTCGTACGGAAACTGTATTTCACCAAGACCAATTTTTCTGATAATTTATTTGCATAACATGACACAAATAAGTGGTAGGGAGTTACAATATGGATATCTTTCACAAATGTTTCGTTAGATTTTTTTTTTTTAAATGGCATGTTTATATTATTGGCACAGTCATCAACAAGACCATAACAATGGCCTGTTGATAATGCAGAAGGAACTATGCCCCTGTTACTAGAGTTAGGGGAAATGTTGGAAATCTTACTAAACTGGTCTGAATTATTAGCAACATCCGCCTACTATGACTTGCTCGAACTCCTCTGCTACTGTGGTGAGTGATAGGGTCCATAGGTTTGCGTAGGTCTCACTTAGTTATGATGCATCACACAGCATTCAGTCAACACGCCTTTTCACTGTATGTGATGGTCAGTGTTATGTATTGTTGTGTGTTTGTCACATTGGACTGGTTGCTAAAAGACAGTGTGCTTAAGAGACTGTAACTCTAGTAGACACTACACATGCCATGGCAGTGGCCAGATTAAAATCAATAATGATGTGTCATTGAGGGGCACTGGACTCCGCCTTATAGGCTGATGGGCACTTGTGTAGAATCCGGACCCACCTCGATTTCGCTGTTATAACTTGTTATAATTATAAGTTTTGTCCAACTTTGATACATCAGAATGTTAGTTCCATCATTCAACATCATCCCAGGCATATTTATATAATATATATTATAAATATTGTGTCTTAGTGCACTTTTGAAACACAAATAGCGACCCGGTTTGCGCTAGTCTGCACAGCTGCGGCCGTGCATTACCGCATCGCACTCGTAAAATGAGCAATATAGCAGCGTATGTGGTGCTATTTATGCCTCAAAATATTCTTAAACGTAAATATGCCTGGGATAATGTTAAATAATGGAAGTAACGCACTGAGGTATCAAAGTTAGACAAAACTCAAGTTATAAAGGCAAAATCGAGGTGGGTCCGGATTGTACAAAAGTGCCCAAGTACCACTGTGTTGAGTATTGCCTTCATTGTTATTGTAAGATATGGCATTACTGCATTAAAGTAACTACGGAACAGTCGGCTCCTGGTGGGGTTGGGCTGGGGTACAGTGCGTACCAATTTAAGTATAGTTAATAGTAAGTTAAATACCCCAATTAGTTGTCCTCCTAGTTAGCAGTCACACTCACAGAATCTGACAGAGTTACACTCAGTGACACCGAGACATACACGCTAGGTACATTACAAAAAAAAAATCAAAATTGTTATATACTCATTTAAACACTTCTGTGTGATAGTGTATGGTATGTAGTTTACAACCCTTTTTGAATTTTTGAAATATCTTTATTATTAACAAAGTAAATCCACTTTTTAGTGTCGGAAAAAAGGGTCATTGTGTCTATAGGATTCATGTCCATTTCTTGTGATCTGGAACTTGTGCAGGCTGTGCTGCCACCGTGTGGCACTGAATATAGGCATATATTACATAATTTATTCTAAGGAAGATATTGAGGGGAAATAAAAAGCTATGACCCAAAAACATTGTCCTAATACTGTGTGACCTTGACATGACCTAGTTAGTTGACCTTTAATGACCGTTGACCTATTTATGATGATACATGACCTAATTAAATTATTATGTGTGACACAATGGCTTATTAAGTTGATAAATTGTTGGAATGGAACATTTATGTACACATTGACCATAAAATATCATATTAAAGCAAGAATCAATTACCTAATTTGTTTTTAAAATTGAACTTTGACCTAATTGCATGTTTGAATATCCAATCTATTTTTACTTATTAATTATGGTATGTTGTGCTAGCAAATTAAAGGTAACTAAATGTTTAACCTTGACCATAATAGCATGACCTTGACACGACCTAGATAATTAACCTTGAACACGTATTGATTTATTTATGTTGACAAATGACTTAATTAATTTTTTACTTAATGATTATGATGTTGTGTTAGCAAAATGAAAGTTCAACTATTGATTAACTGTTGGCCATTGTGACATTACTTTGACCTGATTGTTTGACCTTTATTGGCTTTGACCTACATACGTTTGTATACATTGAAGTGTCCCCTGCAAACTGACGAGTGTTAATCATTGTTGCAAAGAAACACCACTTGGATTTAACACCATTTATTATACATTCCAAGATCGTTATAATTTCCAGCTGTTGACTGTGTGATAAAATGTTCACAGCATGATGCAAAGATCTGTACTACAATAATTATGTTTAATTGTTTTGTTCGATGTCTCGCACTTCAACATGAAGTAATGTTAATATATTGTTCACAGTAAGCAGCCGACAAGTAGACAAAGAAAACAACTGAAACAGAAGAAGTACAAGAACTAGTCAGCTTCAATGCACATACAGGGAACTACAGGAGGAACAGAGTACATTGCCGACTCAGTGTAGATATAGTTGGTTCACTGTTATATCGCAAGTGAAGTGTGCCAATGTTCTCAGGATACTGTTGGCCCAGTACAGATATAATCAGTTCAATGTTTCATATTATCCATGCAAGTGCAGTGTGCCAATGTTCCCCCGACACTGTTGGTTGAGTGTAGATATAATCCGTTCATTGTTTCATATATCCATACAATTGAAGTTTGTCAGTTTCACAGGACACTGTTCACTGGTTCGGTGTAGACGTAGTCAGTTCAGTGTTTCATATTTCCATGTAAGTGATGTGTGCTAGTTTTCACAGAAGTTATCTTCACTGTTCCGTCACTCTTCATATATTTGCAGCAGAATCCTTCAACATGAATTAAAGGAAAACTGTATTAATGTATGTGTGTGATACAAATGAAATAGTGCAATACCACAAGAATGTATTCCCAAAATAAAACAATCATGTTGGTGTCCCTGGACTTTGTTTTTGTATAATTAATCTTACAGTACAGATTATTAAGAAAGCCATTAAAAACCTGGCATTTAATTGTGTTGTAGTAGAGGAATAAAAATATCATGGCAACATTTTAGTTATTATTTTTATTATAAACAATAATAAATGTTAAATTAAATGCACATAATTACAAAAGTGCTGATGGCACTGGATTTAATGTTAAATGGTTCAATATAAATAATGTAAAACTCGGCCAAAACATGCCAAGGTCATATAGATTTTTTTATTGTGAAACTAATATTTTAACAAAAGCTTTTTTTTTTAAATATATAACATCATACATTATTTACATATATATCATTCATTATTCGCACAAAATACATCGTGATTTACGTGCAAACAGTGTTGATTATGTGGATTTTAAATTGTAGGAAACAGCGTGACCTACAATGGCTACATTCTGTTCGTATCTCATACGAATCGAACAGTCGGGCACAGAAATATTGGATCACTTCAGTCTACGCTCACATTCTCAGACCCAATGCTACATCTGTAAATAATTAAAAACTATGACTAATTTTTAGAATAGCTTAGAAGCATACATTTTAATCCGTGTCAGAGCAAGTATTTTGTAATTTGCATAGCGCGCGCCCGTCGAACTTAATTGTGCCAATGCCAACGTGGCGTACATGCTGCGGCACAGCTCGTGCGCTTGTCTGCTAACTGCGCTTTCCCATTTTGAACGCCAAACAGCGTGCGACATGCCTATTTTCGACGGGCCGCTGCGTCTTTCCGACAAAGCTCACAACTATAACATGCATATCATATTAAAGTAGATATACATAAAATAGAGTGCGTAAGATAAATAAAAGGCTGTTTGTAATTTTTACCGTATTTTTAAACGATTGTTTAAACGTCAAAGTTAACAACCACTTACCTCAGTCAAAATTGTCGGAAAACTGTCCGCGAACATGGCTATGACGTAGTTCTGCCTTTCATTGGTTCATGTGATCATCAATATAGGTCGAATATTCATTTGCATAATGTTGCCACGCAATCTTGGGGAAGCCCCGAATCTTAGCGGGAGCGGAGCCACGCGTCACAGATTTTGGTCTAGATTCAGAGGACAAATCTACAGTGCTGCCTCTAGCGGTTTGTAATGTACCTATACACGCTAACAACAACATTAACATACAGTGATACGGTATGACTAAGGCGCACGACCACGCATGGCCACGAACGACCACGCACAACCAAAATGTATGTAGTGTTGGTAACCAAGCGTGCAAGTTGGCGGCACGTAAAAGGTATGTGTGTGCAGCCCGCCAAATTTCAGATATGTTCTTCACATTGGAGTAACAACAAAATTCGCAACTTTTATCATCGCTTGTGGTAACTCGCCGGTTCCATTCGCCAGGTGACGCTACTATGCCAAGACTAAATGTTCGTCCGGAAGATCGGATAAAATGCTTAAATTGTGTAACTCCTGGACCTGGGTGAAATATACTCACATTTTTAAATAATGCACTCATAAACCATATATATACCATCGACGGCCAAATTATCTACCAACACATTATATTACATGATCGTGCGTGGTCATTCGTCAATTTTGTGGTAGTGCGCCTTTTAGTCAAAGACTCAAACCCGGGCCAATGATTATGATACCCGGTATTCGGTAGTACGTCAAAACTTTAGCACTTAGTTTCGTCGAAACTTTCGAACCGATACTTATTTGTGTAGCAAATAATGCTGCAAGGAAATGCGTTTGTGCTGCTATATTTATCAAGCTGTAAGCATTGCACTACCTACCTACACGTAGCGTAACTGTATCAGTCTTTGCGATGTTTACATTGACAAACTCGGCACAGTGTAATTTCTAAAAAAAAATTGAAATGGCGGGAGACGAACCTCGTTTGGAAATCGGTAATCTGCATCCGCCATGATTTAGTTGTAGAGTACCCTAAATGAGGGCACAACCATCGTGCGCAAGATTATGAAGGCTCCGCTATGAGGCGCCACTGTTTGTCCATAAAAATATCAAAAACACCAGGTTCTTTGACTACATCAAATTTAAATATTGGGTATACACACAATGTCGCACACGCTTGAATGAACACACGTGTGAATAAATGCATGCACGCTCACTCACGCAGCATACACGCACAGGCATACACACAGCACGACGCACGCACATCACACACACAGCTGTATGTACGTCTTATCACGCACGCACGCACGCACGCACGCACGTAACCAACACCACTTTGTAGGCCTACAGTTGTACGTATGACATTGTCCCGGGCCATCTCGGTAGAGTTGTGATAGTCATGCAGGTCGCTTAGCAACTTGATGGGGACAGACCGGAGAAAAGCACCACATTTTCCACATATTTCACTTTTTGATCATAGTCAGCAATGTTTTTTTGGGTGGGTCCACTCTTTTTACCCTCCGTAAAGTTAATATTATGTAGTATTGTTTATTAAATGTCCCTATGGAATATGAAACAGACTGGATAAAAGCACCATTTTTTTCCACTGATTACCTAAACAATAAAATTTCACTTTTTGATCATGGTCAGCAAATATTTGGATGGGTTCATTCTCCCACCCATAGAACCAATATATAGTATTTTACTAAATGTTACCATGTTATATGGAACATACCGGATAAAAGCACAACTGTTTTGCTGCATCCTTGATAACTATAATTTCACATTTTTGTCAGATTTGCACATTTTTGGGTGGGCCGATTATGTTTAGCGTGTTGGAGAATGAACCGCTATATATATGCCATATTTCATATTTTTTCGACTACAGAGACCAAATAAAACCACAACATTTATTTGTCTGCTTCCTTGTACAATAAGATTGCAATGTTTGGTAGGAGTCATGCAGCAACTGTATGGGTGGGTCCATAATTGTTCACCACCACCCCAACCCCCATTTAACCGTTAGCCTATGCCGTTTTACTAATTTTTCCGATTGGACAGACCGCGGATAAAAATCATACTTATTTTGACCAAAATCGATCACCACATTTGATGAGTATGCTGACGCTGTATTTGTTCCTGACGTCATCAAGCTCTTACCGATTTCAAAAAAGGATGACATCGTCTCGGATACGTTCCTCACTAGCAGCATCAAACAGTCGACAAGAGAGAATTAAGCGTGGACTGGTAAAGAGACTCGTAGGAAAGTAGGTAAAGGTAAACATTCAAAAACTTTTTTTGGGAAATGTAAAATCACCACTGACCGTTTTGTGATTCAGTTGCATGGTTTTGCTGTTCAATAAATTGAACTACTTGTTGCCGTAATGAACCTGTTTGGACTTGGTTATACTGTTTCGTATAACTAATGTTCCTTATATACTTAGGTGCTTAACACAGTAAAAGCCAAAACAGTGATTTTAAAGAGGTTCTTTTTAAGCGAATATCCTTTTATCATCTCTGAATGCTTCCCAGAGAAATCGAGATGGTGTTCTAAACTTCCAATAAATAGGTCTGCCAGGGAGTAAAATGTTCTGAGCAGTACTAAGTGCTGGGTACCACGCTATATAAGAATTTACCTTTACTCTTACTTTATCTATTTTTAGTATTCTGTGTTCAGGGGCTTAGCCAGAGACCTGCCTGCCTGTCTTCAAGACTGGCATATGACTGGCCAAGAAGGGTAATTACAACTAATAAGACTGGTTGAAGTTTGACAGGAATTATTTCTGGCTAAGGGCCTTAAGCTGTTTGATGCCTGATTCTTGCAAGTAGCCATGTGTGTGGAGACTTGAGCCATAAATGAAGAGACTGCCCCAATCGAAACAATAAGATGACCAAGAGACAATTGTAAGTTTTGTGTGGATGTGGTAACATAAAAAGAATAACAAAATGTTAAATAATAGTTAATAATATTAAAATTACTTCTTTTCCATCAATGTGCTTCAAATTAGTTTTTAGCAGCACAGCGAATCCAAATGATTAAGAAAAAAAAGTAGATTAAGAATAGATGAATAACAGAGCGATAGAACTTCAGATTTTCAATTGAGGAAAGCCACTAATGAGTGAAAGATATATTATTTGTGACGGGTCGTGACAGTTCAGACCTTAAGCTACATTTTGGTGGTATGGAATTAAAGCGCTGTGAACTACATTAGATGTGGCACTATATAAAATAAATATAATTACTATTATTAACACATCAAGCAGAACAGCTGGAAGTGTTAATATTCTTGTTATAGAAGATGGTCTTCTATTATTTACTAATCAGTTGGAATGTGTGCAGTGTATTATTTATGTTTAAAATTACTCTGTGTACAAATGTTTTACTATTTGATTTGTGTTGGTCAATTGCAAGCGAAGAGCAACAAAGACAAGTGATGGAGACGTCACTGCAGACGTTAACTCAAGCGAGGGGAGGAAGAAACTGAAGAAATGTCACTGATGGTTGACACTGCTGGTTGATGGTTGACACTGCCAGTTGATGGTTGACACCACTGAATGATGGTTGACACCAGTGGATGATGGTTGACACTGCCAGTTGATGGTTGACACCACTAAATGATAGTTGACACACTGTTTGATTTTTAACACTGCCGGTTGAAGGTTGGCACCACCAGTTGATGGTTGACAATGCTGGTTGACATTGCCGGGTGATGATTGACTCTATTGGTTGATGGTTTTTACAATCAGTTGATGGTTTCAATTATATATCTTATTTACAGTATGACGTTTAAAAAATCGACTGTTTTTAAGAAATGTAATTTTAATGTATATTAATGAAAATAACACATTACCTGTTGCTATATAGCACTGCTGTTGTAATATTGATGTTTACCCGGTAATAATAAATTTTAATTATGGCAAAGCCTGTATACAGCTGTACATACACAAAATCCGTGTAAAAAAGTATGTTCTTCATTATACATTAATCTACCTATAATCAAGCTAGCGTATGTTTGTATGTATGTATATATGTGGTTAGCTTATGTGTTCCTACTAATAGGCTTGCAGCTCAGGCACCAAACTTTCAAGGACTACCTGGTACTCTACGATACCTAAAAAGAAAAGTAACGCCCTTAGTTTTTCAAAATTCTCAAAATATCAATGGTTCTTAGTAGTTTTTAAGAGAAATCGCAACGTATACACATAATTGTTTTAACCAGCAACATTCAACAAATGTGCACGCTAAGGCTTGTCTTTTCAAGAATACAACGGGAATCTTTGTTTGAGTATGCAGACCAGAAAATGTTCTACTACCTACCAGTTTTTGTTGTCTTTTATATATTTTGCTGGATCTTTTCATACGATATGTCAGTCAAATGGCACTTGTAGGAAAGGAAGTATACTAAAGTATTGTATCGATGGCAATGGAAGCCATTTAATTAAATAACTGGTACTGAATTAGAATGATTCCATGTGCAAACAATTGTCTGAAAACCAATTCGATTTACGCTCAGCAGAAACTGATTGGACCATCTCCAACATGACTAATGAAACAATTACATTATATGCCTCTAAAACTTGAAAGGACATTTCAAAAATTTAAGTCAAATACTGAATTGCCAGATTTTGTTCACATTTATCCATTGGAATTTTGTGATGTGAAATTATGTCCAGAAAACACCAGATACATGTTGCATTGCATACTCTTGTCAGCCATAAAAGCTAATCCAATCAGTACTCTTACATAATCTCAATCACTAATACTTTCACATTTCACTTAGCTCAATCACTGACTGACACTAGCTGGACATTGACAAAAATATACAATAGCCTGGACCTAACTAGTACCCGGTAGCTTTCTTTGATATAGGTTGGCTCACTAGCTGTGTCTAGTGTGCACTATGATCATCAAAGCTAGTTTTAACTACTGACTGCAGCCCAGGGACAATTGTCACATATATACCCCAATAAAACAATTAATAAAAGTTAATCAAGAATTGTTAAATTAAATTAACCTCTTCCAGAAAAGTTAATTACCTGTAATTAAATTAATGTTCAATTGAAATTAGCCCATGCCTGCTATATATTCACAAATGCATTTTAAGAATGTTTTTATGTATAGAAACCAAATATTTGGTTGAAGAAATTAAGTAAGCTTGTTTATTTTATTCATGTGTGAAATGCACACTTAATATAAGAAATCCTAATAATTTCAGTTGCTACCATGGGTATAATATCTTTAAATTTAAATACGACTTAAATATTTTCCAAAATACATGCATTTGAATCCAACTCTTGTGGATGAGATATAATGTATCTGCATGCATGTGTGCATGCATGCCTGCATGCTTGCATGCGTCTGTGCATGCAAGCAAGCATACTTGTAGAGGGAGGAATTAAAGAGGTAGAACTGGAAAAAAGGCGAGAGAGAAAGAACATAAAAAATATACATTTACAATAACAAAATATGTGGGTCTATGCACCTCAAAGAATAAATACAATTTTGCCTTTTTATTTTATAAATGTTATAATTAATTTGGCAGTGGTAAATCAATGTGTATAATATTTGGAAATTGCTAAAAGTGACAAGGGTTTCTGTTTAGGCATGATTGTCCACCCAACTTGACTAACTTGTCCACCTAAATCCTAGCTTGGTTACACTGACTGATGGTCAACACTGTCGGTTGATGGGAGTGCGGCTAGTGTAGTGGTTAGCACATCCGCCTGGCATGCCAGCGCTCCGAGTTCGAGTCCCATCTCAATTTGGGACATAAAACAACCACTGAGGACGACAAGCACCCTGACAGTGACCACCCTCAGTGCCAGCATATAAAGGTTGATTTGGTGATAATGTTCTGAAAAAGGCTGACTAGTTGAATGAGATTTCACAAGATCATTATATTTTAATCACAATAATACAGACTACCCCGGTTAGTCAGTTAATAGAACGTTGGCGAGTGATGGAAACAACTAGAACTAGATAATGTGTAACTTTGATTCTTTACTGTGAAACGACTACATCATTATTTAACATTGATAATGACGTCTAGAGCATTTGTGGAAGCATCAATTATTTAAATATTTCAACAAAGTAGTAGAATTATCGTTATCATGGCCTATTAAGATCTGCACTGCCATATACAGATAACTTTGAATACATACAAATATCAACTTTTCGTTGATTGATTTGTTAGAATATATGTTCAAATAAAACATAGCCATAAAACATATGGTCGATCATTCACTACCTAATGTAGCAGATTTTGAAATACCCAGGTTCGAATCCGGTGCTGCTATGTCCAGTTCACTCAGCTGTATGAATGAGTACCTAGCTACAAACAGTGGTGGGTATTTGTGTACAAATAATCTTCACACATTAATTGCAGCTTAGCTGAATACTTCCCAAACAAGTTGAGATGGTGTTTGATTGAACAGGTCTGTCAGGGAGTAAAGTGTAAATGCTTTGAACCGTCCTACGAACTGGACACTATATTATACAAGAACTTATGTAATATTATGGTAAAATCTGTGCAACTGTTGTTGCATCTTCAATGAGAAGATTGTCAAAGTCTGCCAGTCCAAATGTTGCAGTACCGTAGCCTGCAAACCCATACTTAGACACACCTTTCTGCAGTTTGACATCAAACCCATGCATAGACACACCTTTCTGCAGTTCGACATCAAACCCATGCGTAGACACTCCTTTATGCAGTTTAACATCAAACCCATGCGTAGACACCCCTTTCTGCAGTTCGACAACAAACCCATGCGTAGACACTCCTTTCTGCAGTTCGACAACAAACCCATGCGTAGACACCCCTTTCTGTAGTTCGACAACAAACCAATGCATAGACACCCCTTTCTGCAGTTCGACATCAAACCAATGCATAGACACTCCTTTCTGCAGTTTGACATCAAACCCATGCATAGACACTCCTTTCTGCAGTTCGACATCAAACCCATGCATAGACACTCCTTTCTGCAGTTTGACATCAAACCCATGCATAGACACTCCTTTCTGCAGTTTGACATCAAACCCATGCATAGACACTCCTTTCTGCAGTTCGACATCAAACCCATGCGTAGACACTCCTTTCTGCAGTTCGACATCAAACCCATGCATAGACACCCCTTTCTGCACTTCGACATCAAACCCATGCGTAGACACCCCTTTCTGTAGTTCGACAACAAACCAATGCATAGACACCCCTTTCTGCAGTTCGACATCAAACCCATGCATAGACA
>OZ023212.1:8102897-8153789 GCA_963995525.1 Escarpia spicata
CCTAGCAAACTGCGACTGGGTGTGGCTCCAGCAACACTACCCACGTCTGGCTCATGACAACAATAGCCTATGCAACCGCTTGCACGAAACAGTTCCGCTAGGGTTACATAATATATTATACTTGTTGCGTTCTTTGTGGGGTCGTATATGTCAACCGGCCCAAAACACGAACGGATTATATGCTCACGAACATATTATTATTTGTAAGTTAACAACTTCATATTTACTTTTTTCTAAACATGTCTTGTTCGTTTTATTATGCCAGTAGTTATTAGGGCTCCGCTGCCCCCGTGCAGAGTCAAAGATCAAAGGAACATCAAAGGACTTCGGGGCAGTAGCCCCGTTTTGACTCTTTACTTATAAAAAAAAAAAATTGATTAATGACCTGTCATAAAAATCTACTGATAAAAAGTCTCTTATTTTAATTGGTTTTTGACAGCTTTACTTATAAAAAAAAGTTTGATTGATGACCGTGCCGCCGACCCACCGCAGCACGCCGCCTGTTCTTCTAAGTACATTAGAGCTGTCCTCTAGTAGCTATACTTGCTATGATAATGTAGAATGTAGCGCCTCTAGTGTAAGAATGAGTAATAAGTCATTTATGCGTAAGGAGACTATATAGTGGTTATACACGAGGTGTAGTCAGTAGTGTCTCTAGATCAGCGGTATGGAGCCTATACGTTTTGGTGGTTCGGTGTCGTTTATCCGTGTCGATTCACTGCATACGGTCGGAAATTCATATCAGTCGAGCACGCTTATCACTTTAGAAAAGCAATGTTTAACGAAGATGAAGAAAACGCGGCGTACATCAAACGGTATAGCGAAGCGACGAAGTTACGGAATCAAGAAAAAGAGAACAGGAGCCGAATGGGATGCCATTAGGGTCGAGTGTATGAAGAGTCTGTTGATGAGCAAGTTCCAAGGGACAACAAAGTTGAAAGACGCCCTATTGGCTACCGGGGAAGCCGAATTGGTGGAGTGAGTACCGTCAAAAGAAGCCTTCTGGGGTAGCGCTCACGGAGACAAAGAAGGTCAAAATATGCTGGGTAAATTGTTGATGGAGGTGCGCGCTGAATGTAGAAGACATGAATAAAAGCCATCGTTCGTTTCCGGCGCACCAGTCGTCAATATGAGCGCGTCGTTGAAGCATCCTTTTACGTTTATAGTGGCTGGCCCTATGGGGTGCGGTAAGACTACTTTCGTCACTCGTCTACTACAGTTCGCTTCTTCCATGATCGAGCCGCCTCCGGAGAAAATCCTGTGGTGTTACGGCCTGTGGCAATCCGCCTACGAATCTATGACAGCCGATATAGAATTCGTAGACGGTTTACTGGATCCGAAGATTTTAGACGCCAAAACGAGGACGCTTCTAGTACTCGATGACCTTATGGAGGAAACCGATAGCCGGGTCACGACCTTCTTCACTAAAAAAAGTCATCACTGCAATGCGTCCGTCATACAGCTTCTGCAGAATATTTTTCCAAAATAGAGAGAAAATCGCACAATCAGCCTGAATGCGAAATACATGGTGCTATTCAAGAACCCCCGGGACGCCGGACAAGTAGGTCACCTGGCAAAACAGATATATCCGGGTAGAGTCAAATTCATGATGCCACGTCAGCAGCTTACGGTTATCTTCTAACATATCTGAAACAGGAAACAGCGGAAAATATGTGTTTGCGCACGTGTATTTTCCCCGACGATCGCATTCAGTACGTCTACGTAAGGAGAGTATAAAAAGAGGAACGTGTCACAGCGGACGTCAGTCGTCAGGATGACAGCGCGCGTCAAGAAGCACATTATTATGCTGGAGATGATGCATAGATATATATAAGAGTGACAAGTTGATAAAAGCCATCATTCGCAACGCTGACTCCGATTTCATCTGTAGTCTGTGCGACTGTGCGTACAACATATTGAAAGGGAACGTGAAATTGACAGCGAACCATAAACAAATACTGACACAATACAAGAAGCATATGCGATCGTTGACGAAAACGAAGTTAATCATCAGGAAGAAGCGAGCGGACTTGCAAACGGGTTCGGGCGGCTTTCTGACGTCACTGCTAGCTCCGATGGCGAGCACCGTCCTTCTCTCGCTGCTCAGGCAGGTTATCGGGTGATGCAGCATGCTAAGAAGATGGTGTTGGTAGACCCGCGGTTGGTGTAGAGTCTCCTGCCGCTGATCGACCAGCCACCGAGCACGACCCGATCGCCTGCGATGAATAGCCTGGACAGCGACATGAAGGACGTTCTAGACCGTTTGGATTTATCCGAGCGAGCGAATGTAGCGTCGTACAATCAACTGCTGAGTCGTTACAATTCGATAGAGGCGATTCGAGCGGCGTGTCCTTGGTGAGCCCCGAGGGTAAGGAGGAGGAGGCGGTCCAGCCGCTGCCGCCGTCATCGCTGAGCGGTATAGAGCGCGAGATCGTGGAAAAAGTACCGAAAACGCTGAGAGGGAAAGCCCGTCTCCTGATCGAGAAAATGAAAACCGACCCGTTGTGTCGATGGAACGACCGCGGCGAATTCGTGTACGAGGGTCAACCTATCGCTGGAAGTAACATGGTCGATCTCGTGAACGACCTCATGCGAACGAGGAAGAAGGCGGTACCGCCGGTTGGGTGGGAAGCGTTCGGGGACCGTATGAGGCGTCTGAACGTCCGTATGGAACTCGTCGGTAACGCCCGGCATCGAGCGTACATACAACAGCAGCAGCAGCAGCAGCAGCAGCAGCAGCAGCAGCAGCAGGCGACGCCTGGTAAAGGTAAACGTCGCCGTCGGCGTCGCACTGAATCTCTAGAGCGAAAGTGGGAGGAGTATTAAAGAGGTTGAAACGCCGCCGTCGGAGTCACTCACAATGCACCCTCGAAGGTCGTCGTCGTCGGCGAAGTCGCAGCGGCTTTCGCTTTATATATGTGTATATTTTTCGTCGTAAATTGGTCGTCGTCGCCGTGGTCATGGTGTCCCGGCGGCCTCGTGGTACGCAACGAAAGCGCCGCCGCCGCCGCACTCAACGAGACGACGACCGCCGCCTGAAGCGCGCCTACTTCGACCCGAAACAGGCGAGTAGCTACGGCTGTGTCGACGCGTTGCACAGGGCGGCGGGAGTACGCAAACCGGTCGTGAAGCAGTGGCTAGCGGCGCAGTCACTTACACCTGCACAAACCGGTGAAACGACGTTTCAAACGACGTTGCGTTATCGTAGGCAGTCGAAACCAGCAGTGGCAAGCCGACCTCGTCGACGTAGCTAAACTGAAAAAGCACAACGACGGTATAACGTTCCTATTGACGGTCATCGACATCTTTTCGAAGCGGACGTGGTGCGTGCCGTTGAAGAGTAAAGCCGGCCCGGCGCTCGTTGCGGACTTCGAGTACCTGCTGCAGCACCAAGAGCAACCGCCGAACGTGCTGCAGACCGATAAAGGGACGAAGTTTCTCAACAGACCCTTTCAGAAACCGTTGACGGAATACTGCGTCCACCGTTTCGTGACGCATAACGAGGAGAATAAAGCGAATGTCGTGGAAAGATTCAACCGGACGCTAAAGACTCGCATGTGGAGGTACTTTACGAAGCATCAGACGCTGAGATACGTAGAGCCGTTACCGGACTTCGTGCGGTCGTACAACAACGCCTACCATCGACGCATCGGTAGGACGCCGGCGAGTGTCAACGCCGCGAACGAGGAGAGTGTGTGGCAACGGTTGTACGGCGGCGAAGCTCGAGGCTGCAAGCCGAAACTGCGTGAGGGAGATCGCGTACGTATAAGCAAGGCAAAGGGTCGGTTCAAGAAAGGGTACATGGCTAACTGGAGCGAAGAGCTCTTCACCGTCGTAGAAACGCGTCCGTCCGATCCTCCCGTTTACCGCTTGAAGGACGACGCCGGGACGGTACTAGACGGGACCTTCTACGAACCGGAGCTGCAACGAGTAGTCGTCCCGGAGGATAAACGGTATCGCGTGGAGGCCGTTCTACAGCGTCGTTGACGACGCGAAGGCGGTGCGGAGGTACTCGTGAAATGGAGCGGTTATCCGGCTTCCTTCAACAGCTGGATCGACGCCGAGGCGCTCGTGGACTATAAAGGGTAGGATACCGTAGTACCGACGCGAAAAAGACGCGGCTCGGGGGCTGCCTGTGGTACAAAGATACCGCCGGGTTCATGGAGGCGACCGCGAATACTAACAACGGGTACGCGCAGTGGCGCCTCTTCACGCGGGACAGTCACGAGGTGGAGATGATGGGACGCCTGCACGTCGACGTGTTCATGCAAGACCGATACCTACTGAACGGCGTCGACGTGAAGGTACATCTGGTGCGCGCGAAGGACTCATTCGCGCTCATAGGAGCGCAAGTCGATCCGGGGTGGAAAATCGTGCTGCTGGAGACCTACCCGCAAGTGCGAAAAGCTAAGGTGAACCCGTCCGTCCAGCTCGGTCACATTAAAGCGTTGGCGCGGGGAAAGGCCAAGTACCCGCTACGTCGGGTCGACAGCAAGGTGTTCTCGATACCGCAGGGCACGATGTCTCACACGCACGAGAACGTCTACCTGGGCATCCTCCCGAAACGCGTGTTCCTGGCCCTGATCGACAACGACGCCTATAAAGGGACCTACGCTAGAAACCCGTTCAACGCGAAGCACAACGACATAAACTTCCTCCCTCTCTACGTCGACGGATGCCAGGTACTGAGCAAGCCGCTGCACCCGGACTTCGGGCACCAACGTTACATCCGAAGCTACATGAACCTCTTCGGGGCAACGGGAAAGGCTTACGAGGAAGAGGGAAACGACCTGTCGCGCAACGAATTCGCTGCCGGTCCACCATCGACTTTCGGGCGCCGGCAGTGGCGGCCTCACCTCGCGCCACCGGCATTCCCACATCTCGACGACGGTGAGTGACGAAACGGCGAAGGTAGGTCGTAATAGCATTCGTCTCGGCATAGAGTTGAGTCATCGGCTTCCCGTTAACGTCGTTCCTCGCCTTCCTCGTACACGGGCAGCCGTGGAAGAAGCATCTTTGGAATTGGTACGCCGTTCGCGTGTCTCGACACCAGCCGTCGACCCGGTATTTGCCGATGCGTTTCTCGCGCCCGTTGTGCTAGTGTCGTATGCGCACCCCCCGTCCGTTCGAACTCCCACGTCAGCCACTGCACGGCCATACGGCTGTAGCGGTGCACGCATTCCGGCCGATAGGCGTCCTCCTCGCGGCGGCGCGTATGCCACCCCGTCGGCATGTCTTGCATGATAGCCCATAGGTAGAGCCCGTTCGCGTCAAACCCCACGATCGAGCGACAAGTTCGCGCCGACTCGCCGTACTCTTTCCGGCGTAGAACGGTTATGTCGGCATCGTTATGACGCGCGAAGATGATCGAGGGACAGCCGACGATCTGCGATCGTATGAGCCGGTGCAGGTCCTTGTTCGGCTCGTTGAAGAGAGTGAAGTGAATCGTCGACGGGAGATCGCTGAACAGGTAGAGTAGCGTTAGACCTGGTACGCTGATGGCGTCTTTGAACATATCGATGCGACGCTGCTGGTAGAAGGCGAACTGTTTGTCGACGGCCTCCAAGGACGGTACCACGTCTCGGTTGTTGTACCACACGAGGAAGTCACGCAGTGTCCTCATTCCTTCGTCGCGCCATACCGTCAGGCAACTCTCGTACGCCTCTGCGGAGATCCCTTCGCGTTTCAGGTGGCTGTAGAACGCTTCACGCGGCGGCAGTTTGGTGTCGTCTAGTTTCCACAACTCGTCGAGGTACTCATAGGGGAAGTACCCCTTCGTCACTTCGCAGCCGTAAGCCTTCAGAAACTTATCATAGCTGAAACCGGGGGCCAGGTAGTTGGTGATGTCTAAGAACTTGAGCGTCGCCGTCGCTAGACACATCAAGTTGTTCTGTCGTTTGATCGTAAACCCCGACGATGTGTCCCGTCCTTCGGTCATGAGCAGTGGAGTGAGATACTTTTTGACGACGTTCAAGTCGTACTTACCCGAATTGAAACCGAGGACAGGGAATTGGCGTAGATGCCCCCACAGACGGTCGGCGAGTACGGTGTACGGGGACTTGTCCGACGCCACCCCCTCGTCGGTAGCGGCTGCGGCGGCGGCTTGCCATTCGTCGTCGAGCGCGTCGATCGCTTCGAAGGTCGCTCACGGCCTCCAGGGCGTCGATCAGGCGCTTCGCGAGCTCGTTCAAATCCCCGGTCGTGACGAAGCATTGCGCCGCCTCGTCGCCGGGGACGTTCGACGCGATACTCACGCTGAGTAGCTCGTGTCGGGCTATCCAACGGCATTTGGCGCTATCAGCCGGCATGTCGCGATCGTCCAAGTAGCACTCGAAATCGAATTTCGCTCTGTACGGGTAGTAGCGCAGGGGCTCGGCCTCGAAGATACCCTCATCCTCCAACTGTTGAAACACGGACGGCGTTGGGTGGTAGACACCGCCGGGGAAGACGTGGTGAACGCCACCCTCGCACGTCGCTTCGTGACGCCGTAGTTTAGCGGCGGTTCACCACAGCGATTCACCGCACTTACTGCCTAGGAACGTTTGAGTGAACCGCGAGATGTCGGTTATATACGAATAGTGCGCGTCGTATAGATTTACGTTCATGGTAATGGGGTACCTGCAGAGGGAACGACGGACCAATTCGGCGCCTGTTTTCCCGTGCGTCTCCCCCTCCGTCAGTCGATACACGGCCACGTTGGTTTCGAAGACCGTCTCCACCCGTTCGAGTTCGTTCAGAGGAATGCCGGCGAAAGCGTAGGGATTCACCCCGTAGCCACCGCAGTAGTCGGCGTAGAGCCGTAAGGCGGGGGCCGTCAAACGGGTAGTGTTTACTACGGTATCGCCGCCCGTGTCTATTCTTCTTCTATGAAGCGCCAAACAACGGACGAGGCATAAGTTATCGGTGTAAGGCTTACCGCGTTGATCTTTCGCTAGAGCAACGACCGTCCTGTTGGCGTACAGGTAGGCGGGAAGTTGCGCGTCGAGACAACCGATGGGATGGTGGACGATAGCGTTGAGGAAGTAGGTAACTTTCATTACCAATTCGGCGACCCACCCCGAGTCGGGTCGTTGCGCTATCACGTACTGTAGAACGATGGGTTGTCGGACGGCGTCGAGGAAGCGTTCGAACGCCGAGGCGTCGGTTATGAGCGCGGGGGCTTCGAAGAATCGACCGCAACAATTACAAGACGAGTGATAATACCTAAAACGTCCCGTCTCCTTGTGTCGTAGAATAAACCCAAAATTCTAGTTTATTTTAAATGCTCGAGTTTGCTCCTCGAACATTTGTCGTAGTCTGGGGTCGAGTGTGGCCATGTCCAAACAATCGGTCAGTTGATAATTATATCTCGACTGGATAGGACCGCGCGACGTAGACGTCCGTATACTAGACCAGTGCTCTTGAACGGTACACCGTAGACCGGCCGACTACACCGCCTCCTCGTCGGCGTCATCATCGTCGCTAGGTGGCGGCGGTGACGGTGGCGGCGGTGGTGGTACCTTTTTTCACCGCAGGTCGTTCTCAAATGTCTCAACATATTACCACGACGGGTGAACGATCGATTGCTTTTCGGACATTTACAGCAGTCATCCTCCTTTCCGCTACCGGAATCCTTTAAATGTCTCGTTAGCCCTCTACGATAGACGAACTTCCGATCGCAATTCGGGCATTGGTACTGCTACGGTGGCTTATTTTTACACGAGTGCCCCGCCTCGACGGCTCGACCGCAGAAGGGGCAGAACATCGCTGCCACCATTCTAGTCAACACCGACAACTATATTAACTACGACAAAGCCACTACGCTCCCTATAACCGCTAGGAGTGATGACGATGATGATGAAACGGCTGTGATCTTTGACCTCACTGTTTGCCGTGAGACGGAACGATGTTAGTCGAGCTAAAAAAAACGGCGCCAGCGAGCGAGCGCTGGTGGCTTAACGTGTGGGCCTTTATTAAATGTACCCCGCTGTTGTTGAGGCAACTGACTGCATTGGTGTGGGTCTTTATTAAATGCAAGGTAGCGGCGTTTCATGCCTTTATTAAGCATTTGGTTGTTTTGCGTATTGTTTTTCAAATAAGCGGAACATTATATGTAGGGGCAGCAGCAACTTGTGAGCCTTTATTAGGGCGTTTCTTGTATGGTGAAATTAAACGTGTTTTGCGTAATAGTAAACAACAATGTTCATACGTTTACAACGTTTTATTAAGCATAATACATCAAGCGCTACTAAATCTATCGAGATGATTAAAGTTCGTTATAGAAGTCTTCTAGCGTGCATACGTTTTCAACGTTTGATTAAGCAAATTAAAGTTCGTTATAGAAGTCTTCTTCTAGTAGCGCGCATACGTTTTCAACGTTTATAAAGCAGATTAAAGTTCGTTATAGTAGTATCGAAATGTTCGTTATAGAAGTCGATCTGGCGTGCATACGTTTATTAAGCCGTTTAAAGTTCGTTATAGTAGCCAGCAGTAATTAGAATTCAGACAACGAGTCCGGCTCTTTTCAGCAAGTAGCCCTCTACCGCGCTCTCTAGTATGGTGTTGTGGAAGCAGACAGTCCAATCGGTCCCTAGCAACCAGTCGGCTACCTGTTTCACGAGGTCGGCTTCCGCGGCTCGGCCCGGCTGGAGCGCGCATTGATCGTGCAGGATGAGTATCAGTCTCGTCACGCACGGCACGAGCGAACGATTTAGGTACGAATCGAGCACTCGCTGGAAGAAACGACTGGATATGTCAGCCACAATTTCGTACATCCTTCGGTAGCGTCGGTTAGGTCGGCCGGCTCGGTACTCGTCCATGTGAATGAAGGGGCACCCTTCGTCGGGGACACACTAACCGCAGTAGCGCCGCGCGCGTCCCAATAACGTTTCCCCGAGCGCTTCGGCGAAGGCGTACAGTAAATATTGCGTCCGCGCTTCACGCGTCCTTAGGAGGAAGGAAGGAAGGATGGAATTGAGTGGCCGGTATCAACGGCGGTAGCCTTTCCGACGACGACGACAACGCCGCCGATGAAATTGTCACGACCGGTGGAGGCGCCGAAACGACGGGGTATAGGGTCGCGTACGTTGGCGGTGCAGGTGGTGATTACGTCGAAGCCGTCGAATACGCTTCGTCGCAAGTGGGTAGAAAGTTGACCACCTCCAATAACGGCCATGGAGCGGCGAGGCGGCGTCAAAATGCATTTCACGCGGTTCGCAATGCGCTCGTCCGCGGAGTCCCTCACAGCGTCGGCAAAGGCGATATCTGCAGGCTTGTGCTCAACTTCCACCGCGTACGGCGATACAGCCGGTGCCTCGTGCACGCCCCTCAAAGCGTCGGCGATTATACTGTCGAGTACACGATCCCGGTCGACATCCTACAACACAGAAAGCGAAGCGTTAGTTGGCATTCAAAAGCGTTTTACTCGGTCTTCTTCTTGTTCACACTCCGCGCGGTGTACGTCGTCATGCCACCCCACGAGACTTTTCGTATTGTAACGTCTACGACCGTACCGACGAACGTCAGGATCGTGTCGCGCAATTTTTCCGGACCCATAGACGCTATATAATCGGCTTGGAAGGGGACGAACTGCGACATAACATTGTCGAATAGACTGAGCCAAATTTCGTGATCGCTCTCCGGTTCGAAATCCTCCTTCACCATCGTGCGCACCGAAAAATAGTTTTTCGGCGCGCTTTGTATCCCGTGGGATAAGCACATCATAGTTCCGGCGTTCGAACGAAACAACTTACGCCGGCACTGCGATAGCTGCTATTCTTACGGGCGCAACTATCTTATACAAGCCGTTTTCCGTCTGTATGAGCTCGCTCAAACTCACCGTTGTTGGCGCCTAGAGCGACGACGCGGGATCCTCTACAGGGACAGCCGCGTCGATGCCCACTCCTGCAGCAGTGTGGCCGATAACGGGTGCGCTGAGACCGGGTGGCGCCTCCTCTACAGCGATAACCGTAGAAACGGGCTTCGGCGGCGGCGATGCTAGTACTGCGGCGATAACGGGCGCGCTGATCGCCTCTGCGGCGAAGGGCGTTGAAGGTAGCAGTGGAGACGGTTGCCGACGTAGAAGGCTTTGGCGTCGACTTCTTTCTTTTCTTCAGCAGAGGCCCCAATACGCCTTGTTCTCCTTGCGCCGACATGACAACCGTAGTCTGGTAACGAAAAAAAATAAACTACGTTAACACACCGAAAACGAGTGAATACAGAGGTCTTTTTAGCCTATGTATTTATAAGAGCCTAGTGAATGGCCTACGGGCGCTCGAACACGTATACCACAAAACAGCCGAGTCTAACAAGGTTATTGAAAATATAAAAAAACGAGCGGTCATGATAGTGCACAAACTTCGCGTCGCTTTTATAGAGCGTTATTTTCAACTATAAGTTTACCATAATAGTCTCTAGTCTTTGCTTCATATTATAGACCGTTTATTTTACACATTTAAGCTTTTATTAAGAATTTAGAAAATTACGCAACCCAGTCGATTAAAGGCCTACGTGACGGTGCCTACGTGCCAAGCGTCAGGCGTTCGTAACCATTCCTACAAGCGAACTCGCGTAAACAACATCTGTGACATACCGTTAATCGAAAGCTATGGCGCAACACAAAGATCCAGACCACTATGTAGAAAGAGAGCGTCGCGACCCTGATCGATATGTCACTACATCACCTATCTTTTCTTTTAATATTCACTCCCTATAATTTACTAATTCTACTATTTTTTACCTTTAATAACTAGAATTCTATATGTTTTACATATCGATTTTTTTTACCCCGAGACAGGTTTGGACCTACTAGATCAACGAAGGTAACAGAGGATGTCATTACATTTATACCGAGTGGCGTTCTTGTGCCGTACGGAAGGATTCGGCGAATCGGCAGGTGAAGGGCGTTCTATTATGCTTGGCACAGTGGCGACGCTGCTGTTGACCGGAGCGCGTCGCCGCCGCCTTGGGGTGCGTCATCGGGCGCACCGAAGAACGATGGCGCTGTTGGCCGGCTCGCGTCACCGCCCCCCGCTACATCACAATCGAGTAACACACCACCCCACGGCTACGATCGTAGGCGTACAACGTCAGCAGCAACGAATGTGTCGTGGAGCCGTGTTAGAAATGCTCGGCCATGGCGCGGCATCGTCTCAAACACCACCTCGTCAGGGTGGCTTTCCCCCCTACACAGGACCCCCTCGATCATCATAAGATGGCGGACCACCTATGGACTATGGCGGCTATTAAAACTTGGTAATGCATTAATAAAAAAACATATCGCTTACCGTCTCCTTTCCTATATTCACAATATAGTCCTCGTGCATAATAATCCACTATAAAGTCAACTTCAGCTTAAAAATACAGCACCCTTATTAGAAACCAGTCTTATTTCTACCTAGGTTACGGTATGAATCAGTAGTGTTCCCCAGTCAGCGTCAGTCTATATGTTTAGCGCTTAGCACGTTCCGCCTCACGACAATCGCTTACAGCTAAGCTTAACTAGTTACCGACGGCGCCGAAGTCATAGGTCAGCAATATCGGCTCTTAGCGTTACGCCTCACGGAACTCTCGGCATATCGCTTTCAGCTACGCTTAAGTAGGGCACCTACGGCGTAAAAGTCATAGGTCAACATTAACGACACCAGCAGCCGCCGTAGTAATCGCCGACTACAGGTTTGTAAGGGTAAGCGAGAGAATAAACAACCAGCTCACAACACATGCACCTAATAATAGCACTTCTACGTTAGCCCTCGTGTATAACCACTATATAACCTCCTTACGCGGATAGCCACTAGAGGCGCTATTATTCCTCGTGTATAACCACTATATAACCTCCTTACGCATAAATGACTGATTACCCATTCTTACACTAGAGGCGCTACCTTCTACATTATCATAGCAAAACTTCTACATTATCATAGCAAGTATAGCCACTACAGGACAGCTCTAATGTACTTAGAAGAACAGGCGGCGTGCCGCGGTGGGTAGGCGGCACGGTCATCAATCAAACTTTTTTTTATAAGTAAAGCTGTCAAAAACCAATTAAGGTAAGATACTTTTTATAAGTAGATTTTTATGACAGGTCATTAATCTTTTTTTTTTATAACTAAAGAGTCAAAACGGGGCTACCGAAATCCTTTGATGTTTCTTTGATCTTTGACTCTGCACGGGGGCAGTGGAGCCCTAATAACTACTTATGCCATTTCATTACACCTTCCCACAATTACCACCTTTGTGAATTGCACGAATGACTTGATTTTGACTAATGATTGGTTCAGGAGTTATTAGGACAGGATACTGCGCTTCACAAAACAAATCTTCTAATACACAAAATGCTTGTATAAAAGCTACGAACCGAGGATTTTAGTTTGGTAGACGACACACATGCCCAAGTTAGCGGAGTTTTCTATGTCTGATGAAATCTGAGATGTTTGGAATATTCGGCAGTAATATCATTTAAGCTGGTATATGGTCGACCAGTCTGCTGGGATGAGCAAATTCAGGATTGGCACTCCATTTGGACCACATTGGCCTCCAAAGCATGTAGTAAAATGGTAAAAAAACAAGTAATGCCTCAACATTGAACTGATAAAAAAAGCAAACCAATACATAGACGATGTTATAAAATAGGACTTATGTGTATTGTAAAACGCAATCTGTGTACACCCAGTTTTAACATTTAAAAATTTGTAATGCGCGATATGCAACGGGCGATGCGGTGGGCAATGAGCGATGCGGTAAGCGTTGTCCGATGCTATTGACTTTACATATGCGATGGCCCTTTTTAGCCACAAATGGCCCAAAGTGAAGCTTATAGCATCGCGTCGCGCTTCGAGTTGTAAAATTCAGAACTATGCAACAATGACGTGGCCTTCTCGGCCACTTTCGTACGCCTGGATCCTTCATGTTTTGGAAGTCCAATGGCAATGCGAGCTGCTCGACCTTTTTTGCCAGTATATATATGTATATTTGTGTGCGTGTGTGTGTGTGTGTGCGTGCGTGCGTGCGTGCGTGTACGTGTATGTGTATCTGTGTGGTGTATGTGTGTTTGTGTCTGTCTGTGTGTGTGTGTGTGTGTGTGTGTGTGTGTGTGTGTGTGTGTGTGTGTGTGTGTGTGTGTGTGTGTGTGTGTGTGTGTGTGTGTGTGTGTGTGTGTGTGTGTGTGTGTGTGTGTGCGTATGTGTGTGTGTGCATGTGTGTATATGGATATATAGATATATAGATATACAGATAGATATATAGATATATATAGAAATATATATGTATGGAAAAAAGAACAGAACGAGTGGTTCGACAATATTGTACATGACACTCAACCTCAAGATAAAGAAACATACATTACAAGTGATGAAAAGAAAGAACAGAAGGATTGGTTCAACAATACTGTACATGACACTCAACCTCAAGATAAAGAAACATACATTACAACTGATGGATAGAAAGAACAGAACGAGTGGTTCAATAATACTGTACATGACACTCAACCTCAAGATAAAGAAACATACATTACAACTGATGGATAAAAAGAACAGAACGAGTGGTTCAACAATACTGTACATGACACTCAACCTCAAGATAAAGAAACATACATTACAAGTGATGAAAAGAAAGAACAGAAGGATTGGTTCAACAATACTGTACATGACACTCAACCTCAAGATAAAGAAACATACATTACAACTGATGGATAGAAAGAACAGAACGAGTGGTTCAACAATACTGTACATGACACTCAACCTCAAGATAAAGAAACATACATTACAACTGATGGAAAGAAAGAACAGAACGAGTGGTTCGACAATACTGTACATGACACTCAACCGCAAGATAAAGAAACATACATTACAACTGATGGAAAGAAAGAACAGAACGAGTGGTTCAACAATACTGTACATGACACTCAACCGCAAGATAAAGAAACATACATTACAACTGATGGAAAGAAAGAACAGAACGAGTGGTTCAACAATACTGTACATGACACTCAACCGCAAGATAAAGAAACATACATTACAACTGTTGGAAAGAAAGAACAGAACGAGTGGTTCGACAATACTGTACATGACACTCAACCGCAAGATAAAGAAACATACATTACAACTGATGGAAAGAAAGAACAGAACGAGTGGTTGGACAATACTGTACATGACACTCAACCGCAAGATAAAGCAACACACATTACAACTGATGGAAAGAAAGAACAGAACGAGTGGTTCGACAATAATGTACATGACACTCAACCGCAAGATAAAGAAACATATATTACCACTGTTGGAAAGAAAGAACAGAACGAGTGGTTCAGCAATACTGTACATGACACTCAACCGCAAGATAAAGAAACATATATTACAACTGATGGAAAGAAAGAACAGAAAGAGTGGTTCAGCAATACTGTACATGACACTCAACCTCAAGATAAAGAAACATACATTACAACTGATGGAAAGAAAGAACAGAACGAGTGGTTCGACAATACTGTACATGACACTCAACCGCAAGATAAAGAAACATACATTACAACTGATGGAAAGAAAGAACAGAACGAGTGGTTCAACAATACTGTACATGACACTCAACCTCAAGATAAAAAAACATACATTACAAGTGATGGAAAGAAAGAACAGAACGAGTGGTTCAACAATACTGTACATGACACTCAACCTCAAGATAAAGAAACA
Source organism: Escarpia spicata (assembly GCA_963995525.1). Taxonomy (NCBI): domain Eukaryota; kingdom Metazoa; phylum Annelida; class Polychaeta; order Sabellida; family Siboglinidae; genus Escarpia; species Escarpia spicata. The sequence goes on from OZ023212.1 coordinate 8,117,555, forward strand.
TACATTACAACTGATGGAAAGAAAGAACAGAACGAATGGTTAAACAAAACTGTACATGACACTCAACCGCAAGATAAAGAAACATACATTACCACTGTTGGAAAGAAAGAACAGAACGAGTGGTTCGACAATACTGTACATGACACTCAACCGCAAGATAAAGAAACATACATTACAACTGATGGATAGAAAGAACAGAACGAGTGGTTCAACAATACTGTACATGACACTCAACCGCAAGATAAAGAAACATACATTACCACTGTTGGAAAGAAAGAACAGAACGAGTGGTTCGACAATACTGTACATGACACTCAACCGCAAGATAAAGAAACATACATTACAACTGATGGAAAGAAAGAACAGAACGAGTGGTTCAACAATACTGTACATGACACTCAACCTCAAGATAAAGAAACATACATTACAACTGATGGAAAGAAAGAACAGAACGAGTGGTTCAGCAATACTGTACATGAGACTCAACCGCAAGATAAAGAAACATACATTACAACTGATGGAAAGAAAGAACAGAACGAGTGGTTCGACAATACTGTACATGACACTCAACCGCAAGATAAAGAAACATACATTACAACTGATGGAAAGAAAGAACAGAACGAGTGGTTCAACAATACTGTATATGACACTCAACCGCAAGATAAAGAAACATACATTACAACTGATGGAAAGAAAGAACAGAACGAGTGGTTCGACAATACTGTAAATGACACTCAACCGCAAGATAAAGAAACATACATTACAACTGATGGAAAGAAAGAACAGAACGAGTTGTTCGACAATACTGTACATGACACTCAACCGCAAGATAAAGAAACATACATTACTACTGATGGAAAGAAAGAACAGAACGAGTGGTTCAACAATACTGTATATGACACTCAACCTCAAGATAAAGAAACATACATTACAACTGATGGAAAGAAAGAACAGAACGAGTGGTTCGACAATACTGTACATGACACTCAACCGCAAGATAAAGAAACATACATTACAACTGATGGAAAGAAAGAACAGAACGAGTGGTTCGACAATACTGTACATGACACTCAACCGCAAGATAAAGAAACATACATTACAACTGATGGAAAGAAAGAACAGAACGAGTTGTTCGACAATACTGTATATGACACTCAACCGCAAGATAAAGAAACATACATTACAACTGATGGAAAGAAAGAACAGAACGAGTGGTTCGACAATACTGTACATGAGACTCAACCGCAAGATAAAGAAACATACATTACAACTGATGGAAAGAAAGAACAGAACGAGTGGTTCGACAATACTGTACATGACACTCAACCGCAAGATAAAGAAACATACATTACAACTGATGGATAGAAAGAACAGAACGAGTGGTTCGACAATACTGTACATGACACTCAACCTCAAGATAAAGAAACATACATTACAACTGATGGAAAGAAAGAACAGAACGAGTGGTTCGACAATACTGTACATGACACTCAACCGCAAGATAAAGAAACATACATTACAACTGATGGAAAGAAAGAACAGAACGAGTGGTTCGACAATACTGTACATGACACTCAACCGCAAGATAAAGAAACATACATTACAACTGATGGATAGAAAGAACAGAACGAGTGGTTCAACAATACTGTATATGACACTCAACCGCAAGATAAAGAAACATACATTACAACTGATGGAAAGAAAGAACAGAACGAGTGGTTCGACAATACTGTACATGACACTCAACCGCAAGATAAAGAAACATACATTACAACTGATGGATAGAAAGAACAGAACGAGTGGTTCGACAATACTGTATATGACACTCAACCTCAAGATAAAGAAACATACATTACAACTGATGGAAAGAAAGAACAGAACGAGTGGTTCGACAATACTGTACATGACACTCAACCGCAAGATAAAGAAACATACATTACAACTGATGGAAAGAAAGAACAGAACGAGTGGTTCGACAATACTGTACATGACACTCAACCGCAAGATAAAGAAACATACATTACCACTGTTGGAAAGAAAGAACAGAACGAGTGGTTCGACAATACTGTACATGACACTCAACCGCAAGATAAAGAAACATACATTACAACTGATGGAAAGAAAGAACAGAACGAGTGGTTCAGCAATACTGTACATGACACTCAACTGCAAGATAAAGAAACATACATTACAACTGATGGAAAGAAAGAACAGAACGAGTGGTTCAACAATACTGTACATGACACTCAACCTCAAGATAAAGCAACATACTTTACAACTGATGGAAAGAAAGAACAGAACGAGTGGTTCAACAATACTGTACATGACACTCAACCGCAAGATAAAGAAACATATATTATAACTGATGGATAGAAAGAACAGAACGAGTGGTTCAACAATACTGTACATGACACTCAACCTCAAGATAAAGAAACATACATTACAACTGATGGAAAGAAAGAACAGAACGAGTGGTTCGACAATACTGTACATGACACTCAACCGCAAGATAAAGAAACATACATTACAACTGATGGATAGAAAGAACAGAACGAGTGGTTCGACAATACTGTAGATGACACTCAACCGCAAGATAAAGAAACATACATTACAACTGATGGAAAAAAGAACAGAACGAGTGGTTCAGCAATACTGTACATGACACTCAACCGCAAGATAAAGAAACATACATTACAACTGATGGAAAAAAGAACAGAACGAATGGTTCAACAATAATGTACATGACACTCAACCGCAAGATAAAGAAACATACATTACAACTGATGGAAAGAAAGAACAGAACGAGTGGTTCAACAATACTGTACATGACACTCAACCTCAAGATAAAAAAACATACATTACAAGTGATGGAAAGAAAGAACAGAACGAGTGGTTCAACAATACTGTACATGACACTCAACCTCAAGATAAAGAAACATACATTACAACTGATGGAAAGAAAGAACAGAACGAATGGTTAAACAAAACTGTACATGACACTCAACCGCAAGATAAAGAAACATACATTACAACTGATGGAAAGAAAGAACAGAACGAGTGGTTCAACAATACTGTATATGACACTCAACCGCAAGATAAAGAAACATACATTACCACTGTTGGAAAGAAAGAACAGAACGAGTGGTTCGACAATACTGTACATGACACTCAACCGCAAGATAAAGAAACATACATTACAACTGATGGATAGAAAGAACAGAACGAGTGGTTCAACAATACTGTACATGACACTCAACCGCAAGATAAAGAAACATACATTACCACTGTTGGAAAGAAAGAACAGAACGAGTGGTTCGACAATACTGTACATGACACTCAACCGCAAGATAAAGAAACATACATTACAACTGATGGATAGAAAGAACAGAACGAGTGGTTCAACAATACTGTACATGACACTAAACCGCAAGATAAAGAAACATACATTACAACTGATGGATAGAAAGAACAGAACGAGTGGTTCAACAATACTGTACATGACACTCAACCTCAAGATAAAGAAACATACATTACAACTGATGGAAAGAAAGAACAGAACGAGTGGTTCGACAATACTGTACATGACACTCAACCGCAAGATAAAGAAACATGCATTACAACTGATGGATAGAAAGAACAGAACGAGTGGTTCGACAATACTGTAGATGACACTCAACCGCAAGATAAAGAAACATACATTACAACTGATGGAAAAAAGAACAGAACGAGTGGTTCAGCAATACTGTACATGACACTCAACCGCAAGATAAAGAAACATACATTACAACTGATGGAAAAAAGAACAGAACGAGTGGTTCAACAATAATGTACATGACACTCAACCGCAAGATAAAGAAACATACATTACAACTGATGGAAAGAAAGAACAGAACGAGTGGTTCAACAATACTGTACATGACACTCAACCTCAAGATAAAAAAACATACATTACAAGTGATGGAAAGAAAGAACAGAACGAGTGGTTCGACAATACTGTACATGACACTCAACCGCAAGATAAAGCAACATACATTACAACTGATGGATAGAAAGAACAGAACGAGTGGTTCAACAATACTGTACATGACACTCAACCTCAAGATAAAAAAACATACATTACAAGTGATGGAAAGAAAGAACAGAACGAGTGGTTCGACAATACTGTACATGACACTCAACCGCAAGATAAAGCAACATACATTACCACTGTTGGAAAGAAAGAACAGAACGAGTGGTTCGACAATATTGTACATGACACTCAACCGCAAGATAAAGCAACACACATTACAACTGATGGAAAGAAAGAACAGAACGAGTGGTTCGACAATACTGTACATGACACTCAACCGCAAGATAAAGAAACATACATTACAACTGATGGAAAGAAAGAACAGAACGAGTGGTTCAACAATACTGTACATGACACTCAACCGCAAGATAAAGAAACATACATTACAACTGATGGAAAAAAGAACAGAACGAGTGGTTCAACAATAATGTACATGACACTCAACCGCAAGATAAAGAAAAATACATTACAACTGATGGAAAGAAAGAACAGAACGAGTGGTTCAACAATACTGTACATGACACTCAACCTCAAGATAAAGAAACATACATTACAACTGATGGAAAGAAAGAACAGAACGAATGGTTAAACAAAACTGTACATGACACTCAACCGCAAGATAAAGAAACATACATTACAACTGATGGAAAGAAAGAACAGAACGAGTGGTTCAACAATACTGTATATGACACTCAACCGCAAGATAAAGAAACATACATTACCACTGTTGGAAAGAAAGAACAGAACGAGTGGTTCGACAATACTGTACATGACACTCAACCGCAAGATAAAGAAACATACATTACAACTGATGGATAGAAAGAACAGAACGAGTGGTTCAACAATACTGTACATGACACTCAACCGCAAGATAAAGAAACATACATTACCACTGTTGGAAAGAAAGAATAGAACGAGTGGTTGGACAATACTGTACATGACACTAAACCGCAAGATAAAGAAACATACATTACAACTGATGGATAGAAAGAACAGAACGAGTGGTTCAACAATACTGTACATGACACTCAACCTCAAGATAAAGAAACATACATTACAACTGATGGAAAGAAAGAACAGAACGAATGGTTAAACAAAACTGTACATGACACTCAACCGCAAGATAAAGAAACATACATTACCACTGTTGGAAAGAAAGAACAGAACGAGTGGTTCGACAATACTGTACATGACACTCAACCGCAAGATAAAGAAACATACATTACAACTGATGGATAGAAAGAACAGAACGAGTGGTTCAACAATACTGTACATGACACTCAACCGCAAGATAAAGAAACATACATTACCACTGTTGGAAAGAAAGAACAGAACGAGTGGTTCGACAATACTGTACATGACACTCAACCGCAAGATAAAGAAACATACATTACAACTGATGGAAAGAAAGAACAGAACGAGTGGTTCAACAATACTGTACATGACACTCAACCTCAAGATAAAGAAACATACATTACAACTGATGGAAAGAAAGAACAGAACGAGTGGTTCAGCAATACTGTACATGAGACCCAACCGCAAGATAAAGAAACATACATTACAACTGATGGAAAGAAAGAACAGAACGAGTGGTTCGACAATACTGTACATGACACTTAACCGCAAGATAAAGAAACATACATTACAACTGATGGAAAGAAAGAACAGAACGAGTGGTTCAACAATACTGTATATGACACTCAACCGCAAGATAAAGAAACATACATTACAACTGATGGAAAGAAAGAACAGAACGAGTGGTTCGACAATACTGTAAATGACACTCAACCGCAAGATAAAGAAACATACATTACAACTGATGGAAAGAAAGAACAGAACGAGTTGTTCGACAATACTGTACATGACACTCAACCGCAAGATAAAGAAACATACATTACTACTGATGGAAAGAAAGAACAGAACGAGTGGTTCAACAATACTGTATATGACACTCAACCTCAAGATAAAGAAACATACATTACAACTGATGGAAAGAAAGAACAGAACGAGTGGTTCGACAATACTGTACATGACACTCAACCGCAAGATAAAGAAACATACATTACAACTGATGGAAAGAAAGAACAGAACGAGTGGTTCGACAATACTGTACATGACACTCAACCGCAAGATAAAGAAACATACATTACAACTGATGGAAAGAAAGAACAGAACGAGTTGTTCGACAATACTGTATATGACACTCAACCGCAAGATAAAGAAACATACATTACAACTGATGGAAAGAAAGAACAGAACGAGTGGTTCGACAATACTGTACATGAGACTCAACCGCAAGATAAAGAAACATACATTACAACTGATGGAAAGAAAGAACAGAACGAGTGGTTCAACAATACTGTATATGACACTCAACCGCAAGATAAAGAAACATACATTACCACTGTTGGAAAGAAAGAACAGAACGAGTGGTTCGACAATACTGTACATGACACTCAACCGCAAGATAAAGAAACATACATTACAACTGATGGATAGAAAGAACAGAACGAGTGGTTCAACAATACTGTACATGACACTCAACCGCAAGATAAAGAAACATACATTACCACTGTTGGAAAGAAAGAACAGAACGAGTGGTTCGACAATACTGTACATGACACTCAACCGCAAGATAAAGAAACATACATTACAACTGATGGATAGAAAGAACAGAACGAGTGGTTCAACAATACTGTACATGACACTAAACCGCAAGATAAAGAAACATACATTACAACTGATGGATAGAAAGAACAGAACGAGTGGTTCAACAATACTGTACATGACACTCAACCTCAAGATAAAGAAACATACATTACAACTGATGGAAAGAAAGAACAGAACGAGTGGTTCGACAATACTGTACATGACACTCAACCGCAAGATAAAGAAACATGCATTACAACTGATGGATAGAAAGAACAGAACGAGTGGTTCGACAATACTGTAGATGACACTCAACCGCAAGATAAAGAAACATACATTACAACTGATGGAAAAAAGAACAGAACGAGTGGTTCAGCAATACTGTACATGACACTCAACCGCAAGATAAAGAAACATACATTACAACTGATGGAAAAAAGAACAGAACGAGTGGTTCAACAATAATGTACATGACACTCAACCGCAAGATAAAGAAACATACATTACAACTGATGGAAAGAAAGAACAGAACGAGTGGTTCAACAATACTGTACATGACACTCAACCTCAAGATAAAAAAACATACATTACAAGTGATGGAAAGAAAGAACAGAACGAGTGGTTCGACAATACTGTACATGACACTCAACCGCAAGATAAAGCAACATACATTACAACTGATGGATAGAAAGAACAGAACGAGTGGTTCAACAATACTGTACATGACACTCAACCTCAAGATAAAAAAACATACATTACAAGTGATGGAAAGAAAGAACAGAACGAGTGGTTCGACAATACTGTACATGACACTCAACCGCAAGATAAAGCAACATACATTACCACTGTTGGAAAGAAAGAACAGAACGAGTGGTTCGACAATATTGTACATGACACTCAACCGCAAGATAAAGCAACACACATTACAACTGATGGAAAGAAAGAACAGAACGAGTGGTTCGACAATACTGTACATGACACTCAACCGCAAGATAAAGAAACATACATTACAACTGATGGAAAGAAAGAACAGAACGAGTGGTTCAACAATACTGTACATGACACTCAACCGCAAGATAAAGAAACATACATTACAACTGATGGAAAAAAGAACAGAACGAGTGGTTCAACAATAATGTACATGACACTCAACCGCAAGATAAAGAAAAATACATTACAACTGATGGAAAGAAAGAACAGAACGAGTGGTTCAACAATACTGTACATGACACTCAACCTCAAGATAAAGAAACATACATTACAACTGATGGAAAGAAAGAACAGAACGAATGGTTAAACAAAACTGTACATGACACTCAACCGCAAGATAAAGAAACATACATTACAACTGATGGAAAGAAAGAACAGAACGAGTGGTTCAACAATACTGTATATGACACTCAACCGCAAGATAAAGAAACATACATTACCACTGTTGGAAAGAAAGAACAGAACGAGTGGTTCGACAATACTGTACATGACACTCAACCGCAAGATAAAGAAACATACATTACAACTGATGGATAGAAAGAACAGAACGAGTGGTTCAACAATACTGTACATGACACTCAACCGCAAGATAAAGAAACATACATTACCACTGTTGGAAAGAAAGAATAGAACGAGTGGTTGGACAATACTGTACATGACACTAAACCGCAAGATAAAGAAACATACATTACAACTGATGGATAGAAAGAACAGAACGAGTGGTTCAACAATACTGTACATGACACTCAACCTCAAGATAAAGAAACATACATTACAACTGATGGAAAGAAAGAACAGAACGAATGGTTAAACAAAACTGTACATGACACTCAACCGCAAGATAAAGAAACATACATTACCACTGTTGGAAAGAAAGAACAGAACGAGTGGTTCGACAATACTGTACATGACACTCAACCGCAAGATAAAGAAACATACATTACAACTGATGGATAGAAAGAACAGAACGAGTGGTTCAACAATACTGTACATGACACTCAACCGCAAGATAAAGAAACATACATTACCACTGTTGGAAAGAAAGAACAGAACGAGTGGTTCGACAATACTGTACATGACACTCAACCGCAAGATAAAGAAACATACATTACAACTGATGGAAAGAAAGAACAGAACGAGTGGTTCAACAATACTGTACATGACACTCAACCTCAAGATAAAGAAACATACATTACAACTGATGGAAAGAAAGAACAGAACGAGTGGTTCAGCAATACTGTACATGAGACCCAACCGCAAGATAAAGAAACATACATTACAACTGATGGAAAGAAAGAACAGAACGAGTGGTTCGACAATACTGTACATGACACTTAACCGCAAGATAAAGAAACATACATTACAACTGATGGAAAGAAAGAACAGAACGAGTGGTTCAACAATACTGTATATGACACTCAACCGCAAGATAAAGAAACATACATTACAACTGATGGAAAGAAAGAACAGAACGAGTGGTTCGACAATACTGTAAATGACACTCAACCGCAAGATAAAGAAACATACATTACAACTGATGGAAAGAAAGAACAGAACGAGTTGTTCGACAATACTGTACATGACACTCAACCGCAAGATAAAGAAACATACATTACTACTGATGGAAAGAAAGAACAGAACGAGTGGTTCAACAATACTGTATATGACACTCAACCTCAAGATAAAGAAACATACATTACAACTGATGGAAAGAAAGAACAGAACGAGTGGTTCGACAATACTGTACATGACACTCAACCGCAAGATAAAGAAACATACATTACAACTGATGGAAAGAAAGAACAGAACGAGTGGTTCGACAATACTGTACATGACACTCAACCGCAAGATAAAGAAACATACATTACAACTGATGGAAAGAAAGAACAGAACGAGTTGTTCGACAATACTGTATATGACACTCAACCGCAAGATAAAGAAACATACATTACAACTGATGGAAAGAAAGAACAGAACGAGTGGTTCGACAATACTGTACATGAGACTCAACCGCAAGATAAAGAAACATACATTACAACTGATGGAAAGAAAGAACAGAACGAGTGGTTCGACAATACTGTACATGACACTCAACCGCAAGATAAAGAAACATACATTACAACTGATGGATAGAAAGAACAGAACGAGTGGTTCGACAATACTGTACATGACACTCAACCTCAAGATAAAGAAACATACATTACAACTGATGGAAAGAAAGAACAGAACGAGTGGTTCGACAATACTGTACATGACACTCAACCGCAAGATAAAGAAACATACATTACAACTGATGGAAAGAAAGAACAGAACGAGTGGTTCGACAATACTGTACATGACACTCAACCGCAAGATAAAGAAACATACATTACAACTGATGGATAGAAAGAACAGAACGAGTGGTTCAACAATACTGTATATGACACTCAACCGCAAGATAAAGAAACATACATTACAACTGATGGAAAGAAAGAACAGAACGAGTGGTTCGACAATACTGTACATGACACTCAACCGCAAGATAAAGAAACATACATTACAACTGATGGATAGAAAGAACAGAACGAGTGGTTCGACAATACTGTATATGACACTCAACCTCAAGATAAAGAAACATACATTACAACTGATGGAAAGAAAGAACAGAACGAGTGGTTCGACAATACTGTACATGACACTCAACCGCAAGATAAAGAAACATACATTACAACTGATGGAAAGAAAGAACAGAACGAGTGGTTCGACAATACTGTACATGACACTCAACCGCAAGATAAAGAAACATACATTACCACTGTTGGAAAGAAAGAACAGAACGAGTGGTTCGACAATACTGTACATGACACTCAACCGCAAGATAAAGAAACATACATTACAACTGATGGAAAGAAAGAACAGAACGAGTGGTTCAGCAATACTGTACATGACACTCAACTGCAAGATAAAGAAACATACATTACAACTGATGGAAAGAAAGAACAGAACGAGTGGTTCAACAATACTGTACATGACACTCAACCTCAAGATAAAGCAACATACATTACAACTGATGGAAAGAAAGAACAGAACGAGTGGTTCAACAATACTGAACATGACACTCAACCGCAAGATAAAGAAACATATATTATAACTGATGGATAAAAAGAACAGAACGAGTGGTTCAACAATACTGTACATGACACTCAACCTCAAGATAAAGAAACATACATTACAACTGATGGAAAGAAAGAACAGAACGAGTGGTTCGACAATACTGTACATGACACTCAACCGCAAGATAAAGAAACATACATTACAACTGATGGATAGAAAGAACAGAACGAGTGGTTCGACAATACTGTAGATGACACTCAACCGCAAGATAAAGAAACATACATTACAACTGATGGAAAAAAGAACAGAACGAGTGGTTCAGCAATACTGTACATGACACTCAACCGCAAGATAAAGAAACATACATTACAACTGATGGAAAAAAGAACAGAACGAATGGTTCAACAATAATGTACATGACACTCAACCGCAAGATAAAGAAACATACATTACAACTGATGGAAAGAAAGAACAGAACGAGTGGTTCAACAATAAGGTACATGACACTCAACCTCAAGATAAAAAAACATACATTACAAGTGATGGAAAGAAAGAACAGAACGAGTGGTTCAACAATACTGTACATGACACTCAACCTCAAGATAAAGAAACATACATTACAACTGATGGAAAGAAAGAACAGAACGAATGGTTAAACAAAACTGTACATGACACTCAACCGCAAGATAAAGAAACATACATTACAACTGATGGAAAGAAAGAACAGAACGAGTGGTTCAACAATACTGTATATGACACTCAACCGCAAGATAAAGAAACATACATTACCACTGTTGGAAAGAAAGAACAGAACGAGTGGTTCGACAATACTGTACATGACACTCAACCGCAAGATAAAGAAACATACATTACAACTGATGGATAGAAAGAACAGAACGAGTGGTTCAACAATACTGTACATGACACTCAACCGCAAGATAAAGAAACATACATTACCACTGTTGGAAAGAAAGAACAGAACGAGTGGTTCGACAATACTGTACATGACACTCAACCGCAAGATAAAGAAACATACATTACAACTGATGGATAGAAAGAACAGAACGAGTGGTTCAACAATACTGTACATGACACTAAACCGCAAGATAAAGAAACATACATTACAACTGATGGATAGAAAGAACAGAACGAGTGGTTCAACAATACTGTACATGACACTCAACCTCAAGATAAAGAAATATACATTACAACTGATGGAAAGAAAGAACAGAACGAGTGGTTCGACAATACTGTACATGACACTCAACCGCAAGATAAAGAAACATGCATTACAACTGATGGATAGAAAGAACAGAACGAGTGGTTCGACAATACTGTAGATGACACTCAACCGCAAGATAAAGAAACATACATTACAACTGATGGAAAAAAGAACAGAACGAGTGGTTCAGCAATACTGTACATGACACTCAACCGCAAGATAAAGAAACATACATTACAACTGATGGAAAAAAGAACAGAACGAGTGGTTCAACAATAATGTACATGACACTCAACCGCAAGATAAAGAAACATACATTACAACTGATGGAAAGAAAGAACAGAACGAGTGGTTCAACAATACTGTACATGACACTCAACCTCAAGATAAAAAAACATACATTACAAGTGATGGAAAGAAAGAACAGAACGAGTGGTTCGACAATACTGTACATGACACTCAACCGCAAGATAAAGCAACATACATTACAACTGATGGATAGAAAGAACAGAACGAGTGGTTCAACAATACTGTACATGACACTCAACCTCAAGATAAAAAAACATACATTACAAGTGATGGAAAGAAAGAACAGAACGAGTGGTTCGACAATACTGTACATGACACTCAACCGCAAGATAAAGCAACATACATTACCACTGTTGGAAAGAAAGAACAGAACGAGTGGTTCGACAATATTGTACATGACATTCAAACGCAAGATAAAGCAACACACATTACAACTGATGGAAAGAAAGAACAGAACGAGTGGTTCGACAATACTGTACATGACACTCAACCTCAAGATAAAGAAATATACATTACAACTGATGGAAAGAAAGAACAGAACGAGTGGTTCGACAATACTGTACATGACACTCAACCGCAAGATAAAGAAACATGCATTACAACTGATGGATAGAAAGAACAGAACGAGTGGTTCGACAATACTGTAGATGACACTCAACCGCAAGATAAAGAAACATACATTACAACTGATGGAAAAAAGAACAGAACGAGTGGTTCAGCAATACTGTACATGACACTCAACCGCAAGATAAAGAAACATACATTACAACTGATGGAAAAAAGAACAGAACGAGTGGTTCAACAATAATGTACATGACACTCAACCGCAAGATAAAGAAACATACATTACAACTGATGGAAAGAAAGAACAGAACGAGTGGTTCAACAATACTGTACATGACACTCAACCTCAAGATAAAAAAACATACATTACAAGTGATGGAAAGAAAGAACAGAACGAGTGGTTCGACAATACTGTACATGACACTCAACCGCAAGATAAAGCAACATACATTACAACTGATGGATAGAAAGAACAGAACGAGTGGTTCAACAATACTGTACATGACACTCAACCTCAAGATAAAAAAACATACATTACAAGTGATGGAAAGAAAGAACAGAACGAGTGGTTCGACAATACTGTACATGACACTCAACCGCAAGATAAAGCAACATACATTACCACTGTTGGAAAGAAAGAACAGAACGAGTGGTTCGACAATATTGTACATGACACTCAAACGCAAGATAAAGCAACACACATTACAACTGATGGAAAGAAAGAACAGAACGAGTGGTTCGACAATACTGTACATGACACTCAACCGCAAGATAAAGAAACATACATTACAACTGATGGAAAGAAAGAACAGAACGAGTGGTTCAACAATACTGTACATGACACTCAACCGCAAGATAAAGAAACATACATTACAACTGATGGAAAAAAGAACAGAACGAGTGGTTCAACAATAATGTACATGACACTCAACCGCAAGATAAAGAAACATACATTACAACTGATGGATAGAAAGAACAGAACGAGTGGTTCGACAGTACTGTACATGACACTCAACCGCAAGATAAAGAAACATACATTACCACTGTTGGAAAGAAAGAACAGAACGAGTGGTTCGACAATACTGTTCATGACACTCAACCTCAAGATAAAGAAACATACATTACAACTGATGGAAAGAAAGAACAGAACGAGTGGTTCGACAATATTGTACATGACACTCAAGCCCAAGATAAAGAAACATACATTACAACTGATGAAAAGAAAGAACAGAACGAGTGGTTCAGCAATACTATACATGAGACTCAACCGCAAGATAAAGAAACATACATTACAACTGATGGATAGAAAGAACAGAACGAGTGGTTCAGCAATACTGTACATGAGACTCAACCGCAAGATAAAGAAACATACATTACAACTGATGGATAGAAAGAACAGAACGAGTGGTTCAGCAATACTGTACATGACACTCAACCGCAAGATAAAGAAACATACATTACAACTGATGGATAGAAAGAACAGAACGAGTGGTTCAGCAATACTGTACATGACACTCAACCGCAAGATAAAGAAACATACATTACAACTGATGGATAGAAAGAACAGAACGAGTGGTTCAACAATACTGTACATGACACTCAACCTCAAGATAAAGAAACATACATTACAACTGATGGATAGAAAGAACAGAACGAGTGGTTCGACAGTACTGTACATGACACTCAACCGCAAGATAAAGAAACATACATTACCACTGTTGGAAAGAAAGAACAGAACGAGTGGTTCGACAATACTGTACATGACACTCAACCTCAAGATAAAGAAACATACATTACAACTGATGGAAAGAAAGAACAGAACGAGTGGTTCGACAATATTGTACATGACACTCAACCCCAAGATAAAGAAACATACATTACAACTGATGGAAAGAAAGAACAGAACGAGTGGTTCAGCAATACTGTACATGAGACTCAACCGCAAGATAAAGAAACATACATTACAACTGATGGATAGAAAGAACAGAACGAGTGGTTCAGCAATACTGTACATGAGACTCAACCGCAAGATAAAGAAACATACATTACAACTGATGGAAAGAAAGAACAGAACGAGTGGTTCGACAATACTGTACATGACACTCAACCGCAAGATAAAGAAACATATATTACAACTGATGGAAAGAAAGAACAGAACGAGTGGTTCGACAATACTGTACATGACACTCAACCGCAAGATAAAGAAACATATATTACAACTGATGGAAAGAAAGAACAGAACGAGTGGTTCGACAATACTGTACATGACACTCAACCGCAAGATAAAGAAACATATATTACAACTGATGGAAAGAAAGAACAGAACGAGTGGTTCGACAATACTGTAGATGACACTCAACCTCAAGATAAAGAAACATACATTACAACTGATGGAAAGAAAGAACAGAACGAGTGGTTCGACAATACTGTACATGACACTCAACCTCAAGATAAAGAAACATACATTACAACTGATGGAAAGAAAGAACAGAACGAGTGGTTCGACAATACTGTACATGACACTCAACCTCAAGATAAAGAAACATACATTACAACTGATGGAAAGAAAGAACAGAACGAGTGGTTCGACAATACTGTACATGACACTCAACCTCAAGATAAAGAAACATACATTACAACTGATGGAAAGAAAGAACAGAACGAGTTGTTCGACAATACTGTACATGACACTCAACCTCAAGATAAAGAAACATACATTACAACTGATGGAAAGAAAGAACAGAACGAGTGGTTCGACAATACTGTACATGACACTCAACCGCAAGATAAAGAAACATATATTACAACTGATGGAAAGAAAGAACAGAACGAGTGGTTCGACAATACTGTACATGACACTCAACCGCAAGATAAAGCAACATACATTACAACTGATGGATAGAAAGAACAGAACGAGTGGTTCGACAATACTGTATATGACACTCAACCGCAAGATAAAGCAACATATATTATAACTGATGGAAAGAAAGAACAGAACGAATGGTTCAACAATACTGTACATGACACTCAACCGCAAGATAAAGCAACATATATTATAACTGATGGAAAGAAAGAACAGAACGAGTGGTTCAACAATACTGTACATGACACTCAACCGCAAGATAAAGAAACATACATTACAAGTGATGGAAAGAAAGAACAGAACGAGTGGTTCAACAATACTGTACATGACACTCAACCTCAAGATAAAGAAACATACATTACAACTGATGGAAAGAAAGAACAGAACGAGTGGTTCGACAATACTGTACATGACACTCAACCGCAAGATAAAGAAACATACATTACAACTGATGGAAAAAAGAACAGAACGAGTGGTTCAGCAATACTGTACATGACACTCAACCGCAAGATAAAGAAACATACATTACAAGTGATGGAAAAAAGAACAGAACGAGTGGTTCAACAATAATGTACATGACACTCAACCTCAAGATAAAGAAACATACATTACAACTGATGGAAAGAAAGAACAGAACGAATGGTTAAACAAAACTGTACATGACACTCAACCGCAAGATAAAGAAACATACATTACAAATGATGGAAAGAAAGAAAAGAACGAGTGGTTCAACAATACTGTATATGACACTCAACCGCAAGATAAAGAAACATATATTATAACTGATGGAAAGAAAGAACAGAACGAATGGTTCAACAATACTGTACATGACACTCAACCGCAAGATAAAGCAACATATATTATAACTGATGGAAAGAAAGAACAGAACGAGTGGTTCGACAATACTGTACATGACACTCAACCTCAAGATAAAGAAACATACATTACAACTGATGGAAAGAAAGAACAGAACGAGTTGTTCGACAATACTGTACATGACACTCAACCTCAAGATAAAGAAACATACATTACAACTGATGGAAAGAAAGAACAGAACGAGTGGTTCGACAATACTGTACATGACACTCAACCGCAAGATAAAGAAACATATATTACAACTGATGGAAAGAAAGAACAGAACGAGTGGTTCGACAATACTGTACATGACACTCAACCGCAAGATAAAGCAACATACATTACAACTGATGGATAGAAAGAACAGAACGAGTGGTTCGACAATACTGTATATGACACTCAACCGCAAGATAAAGCAACATATATTATAACTGATGGAAAGAAAGAACAGAACGAATGGTTCAACAATACTGTACATGACACTCAACCGCAAGATAAAGCAACATATATTATAACTGATGGAAAGAAAGAACAGAACGAGTGGTTCAACAATACTGTACATGACACTCAACCGCAAGATAAAGAAACATACATTACAAGTGATGGAAAGAAAGAACAGAACGAGTGGTTCAACAATACTGTACATGACACTCAACCTCAAGATAAAGAAACATACATTACAACTGATGGAAAGAAAGAACAGAACGAGTGGTTCGACAATACTGTACATGACACTCAACCGCAAGATAAAGAAACATACATTACAACTGATGGAAAAAAGAACAGAACGAGTGGTTCAGCAATACTGTACATGACACTCAACCGCAAGATAAAGAAACATACATTACAAGTGATGGAAAAAAGAACAGAACGAGTGGTTCAACAATAATGTACATGACACTCAACCTCAAGATAAAGAAACATACATTACAACTGATGGAAAGAAAGAACAGAACGAATGGTTAAACAAAACTGTACATGACACTCAACCGCAAGATAAAGAAACATACATTACAAATGATGGAAAGAAAGAAAAGAACGAGTGGTTCAACAATACTGTATATGACACTCAACCGCAAGATAAAGAAACATACATTACCACTGTTGGAAAGAAAGAACAGAACGAGTGGTTCGACAATACTGTACATGACACTCAACCGCAAGATAAAGAAACATACATTACAACTGATGGATAGAAAGAACAGAACGAGTGGTTCAACAATACTGTACATGACACTCAACCGCAAGATAAAGAAACATACATTACCACTGTTGGAAAGAAAGAACAGAACGAGTGGTTCGACAATACTGTACATGACACTCAACCGCAAGATAAAGAAACATACATTACAACTGATGGATAGAAAGAACAGAACGAGTGGTTCAACAATACTGTACATGACACTAAACCGCAAGATAAAGAAACATACATTACAACTGATGGATAGAAAGAACAGAACGAGTGGTTCAACAATACTGTACATGACACTCAACCTCAAGATAAAGAAACATACATTACAACTGATGGAAAGAAAGAACAGAACGAGTGGTTCGACAATACTGTACATGACACTCAACCGCAAGATAAAGAAACATACATTACCATTGTTGGAAAGAAAGAACAGAACGAGTGGTTCGACAATACTGTACATGACACTCAACCTCAAGATAAAGAAACATACATTACAACTGATGGAAAGAAAGAACAGAACGAGTGGTTCGACAATATTGTACATGACACTCAACCCCAAGATAAAGAAACATACATTACAACTGATGGAAAGAAAGAACAGAACGAGTGGTTCAGCAATACTGTACATGAGACTCAACCGCAAGATAAAGAAACATACATTACAACTGATGGATAGAAAGAACAGAACGAGTGGTTCAGCAATACTGTACATGACACTCAACCGCAAGATAAAGAAACATACATTACAACTGATGGATAGAAAGAACAGAACGAGTGGTTCAACAATACTGTACATGACACTCAACCTCAAGATAAAGAAACATACATTACAACTGATGGATAGAAAGAACAGAACGAGTGGTTCGACAGTACTGTACATGACACTCAACCGCAAGATAAAGAAACATACATTACCACTGTTGGAAAGAAAGAACAGAACGAGTGGTTCGACAATACTGTACATGACACTCAACCTCAAGATAAAGAAACATACATTACAACTGATGGAAAGAAAGAACAGAACGAGTGGTTCGACAATATTGTACATGACACTCAACCCCAAGATAAAGAAACATACATTACAACTGATGGAAAGAAAGAAAAGAACGAGTGGTTCAGCAATACTGTACATAAGACTCAACCGCAAGATAAAGAAACATACATTACAACTGATGGATAGAAAGAACAGAACGAGTGGTTCAGCAATACTGTACATGAGACTCAACCGCAAGATAAAGAAACATACATTACAACTGATGGAAAGAAAGAACAGAACGAGTGGTTCGACAATACTGTACATGACACTCAACCGCAAGATAAAGAAACATATATTACAACTGATGGAAAGAAAGAACAGAACGAGTGGTTCGACAATACTGTACATGACACTCAACCGCAAGATAAAGAAACATATATTACAACTGATGGAAAGAAAGAACAGAACGAGTGGTTCGACAATACTGTACATGACACTCAACCGCAAGATAAAGAAACATATATTACAACTGATGGAAAGAAAGAACAGAACGAGTGGTTCGACAATACTGTAGATGACACTCAACCTCAAGATAAAGAAACATACATTACAACTGATGGAAAGAAAGAACAGAACGAGTGGTTCGACAATACTGTACATGACACTCAACCTCAAGATAAAGAAACATACATTACAACTGATGGAAAGAAAGAACAGAACGAGTGGTTCGACAATACTGTACATGACACTCAACCGCAAGATAAAGAAACATATATTACAACTGATGGAAAGAAAGAACAGAACGAGTGGTTCGACAATACTGTACATGACACTCAACCGCAAGATAAAGAAACATATATTACAACTGATGGAAAGAAAGAACAGAACGAGTGGTTCGACAATACTGTACATGACACTCAACCGCAAGATAAAGAAACATATATTACAACTGATGGAAAGAAAGAACAGAACGAGTGGTTCGACAATACTGTAGATGACACTCAACCTCAAGATAAAGAAACATACATTACAACTGATGGAAAGAAAGAACAGAACGAGTGGTTCGACAATACTGTACATGACACTCAACCTCAAGATAAAGAAACATACATTACAACTGATGGAAAGAAAGAACAGAACGAGTGGTTCGACAATACTGTACATGACACTCAACCTCAAGATAAAGAAACATACATTACAACTGATGGAAAGAAAGATCAGAACGAGTGGTTCGACAATACTGTACATGACACTCAACCTCAAGATAAAGAAACATACATTACAACTGATGGAAAGAAAGAACAGAACGAGTTGTTCGACAATACTGTACATGACACTCAACCTCAAGATAAAGAAACATACATTACAACTGATGGAAAGAAAGAACAGAACGAGTGGTTCGACAATACTGTACATGACACTCAACCGCAAGATAAAGAAACATATATTACAACTGATGGAAAGAAAGAACAGAACGAGTGGTTCGACAATACTGTACATGACACTCAACCGCAAGATAAAGCAACATACATTACAACTGATGGGTAGAAAGAACAGAACGAGTGGTTCGACAATACTGTATATGACACTCAACCGCAAGATAAAGTAACATACATTACAACTGATGGAAAGAAAGAACAGAACGAGTGGTTCGACAATACTGTACATGACACTCAACCGCAAGATAAAGAAACATACATTACAACTGATGGAAAGAAAGAACAGAACGAGTGGTTCAACAATACTGTACATGACACTCAACCGCAAGATAAAGAAACATACATTACAAGTGATGGAATGAAAGAACAGAACGAGTGGTTCAACAATACTGTACATGACACTCAACCGCAAGATAAAGAAACATACATTACAAGTGATGGAAAGAAAGAACAGAACGAGTGGTTCAACAATACTGTACATGACGCTCAACCTCAAGATAAGGCAACATACATTACAACTGATGGAAAGAAAGAACAGAACGAGTGGTTCAACAATACTGTACATGACACTCAACCTCAAGATAAAGAAACATACATTACAACTGATGGAAAGAAAGAACAGAACGAATGGTTCAACAATACTGTACATGACACTCAACCGCAAGATAAAGCAACATATATTATAACTGATGGAAAGAAAGAACAGAACGAGTGGTTCAACAATACTGTACATGACACTCAACCGCAAGATAAAGAAACATACATTACAAGTGATGGAAAGAAAGAACAGAACGAGTGGTTCAACAATACTGTACATGACACTCAACCTCAAGATAAAGAAACATACATTACAACTGATGGAAAGAAAGAACAGAACGAGTGGTTCGACAATACTGTACATGACACTCAACCGCAAGATAAAGAAACATATATTACAACTGATGGAAAGAAAGAACAGAACGAGTGGTTCGACAATACTGTACATGACACTCAACCGCAAGATAAAGCAACATACATTACAACTGATGGATAGAAAGAACAGAACGAGTGGTTCGACAATACTGTATATGATACTCAACCGCAAGATAAAGAAACATACATTACAACTGATGGAAAGAAAGAACAGAACGAGTGGTTCGACAATACTGTACATGACACTCAACCGCAAGATAAAGAAACATACATTACAACTGATGGAAAGAAAGAACAGAACGAGTGGTTCAACAATACTGTACATGACACTCAACCGCAAGATAAAGAAACATACATTACAAGTGATGGAAAGAAAGAACAGAACGAGTGGTTCAACAATACTGTACATGACACTCAACCGCAAGATAAAGAAACATACATTACAACTGATGGATAGAAAGAACAGAACGAGTGGTTCAACAATACTGTATATGACACTCAACCTCAAGATAAAGAAACATACATTACAACTGATGGAAAGAAAGAACAGAACGAGTGGTTCAGCAATACTGTATATGACACTCAACCGCAAGATAAAGAAACATATATTACAACTGATGGAAAGAAAGAACAGAACGAGTGGTTCAACAATACTGTATATGACACTCAACCGCAAGATAAAGAAACATACATTACAACTGGTGGAAAGAAAGAACAGAACGAGTGGTTCAGCAATACTGTACATGACACTCAACCGCAAGATAAAGAAACATACATTACAAGTGATGGAAAGAAAGAACAGAACGAGTGGTTCGACAATACTGTACATGACACTCAACCGCAAGATAAAGAAACATACATTACAACTGATGGATAGAAAGAACAGAACGAGTGGTTCGACAATACTGTACATGACACTCAACCGCAAGATAAAGAAACATACATTACAACTGATGGAAAGAAAGAACAGAACGAGTGGTTCGACAATACTGTACATGACACTCAACCGCAAGATAAAGAAACATACATTACAACTGATGGAAAGAAAGAACAGAACGAGTGGTTCAACAATACTGTATATGACACTCAACCGCAAGATAAAGAAACATACATTACAGCTGATGGAAAGAAAGAACAGAACGAGTGGTTCAACAATACTGTACATGACACTCAACCGCAAGATAAAGAAACATACATTACAGCTGATGGAAAGAAAGAACAGAACGAGTGGTTCAACAATACTGTATTTGACACTCAACCGCAAGATAAAGAAACATACATTACAACTGATGGATAGAAAGAACAGAACGAGTGGTTCGACAATACTGTACATGACACTCAACCTCAAGATAAAGAAACATACATTACAACTGATGGAAAGAAAGAACAGAACGAGTGGTTCGACAATACTGTACATGACACTCAACCTCAAGATAAAGAAACATACATTACAACTGATGGAAAGAAAGAACAGAACGAGTGGTTCGACAATACTGTACATGACACTCAACCTCAAGATAAAGAAACATACATTACAACTGATGGAAAGAAAGAACAGAACGAGTGGTTCAACAATACTGTATATGACACTCAACCGCAAGATAAAGAAACATACATTACAACTGTTGGAAAGAAAGAACAGAACGAGTGGTTCGACAATATTGTACATGACACTCAACCTCAAGATAAAGAAACATACATTACAACTGATGGAAAGAAAGAACAGAACGAGTGGTTCGACAATACTGTACATGACACTCAACCTCAAGATAAAGAAACATACATTACAACTGATGGAAAGAAAGAACAGAACGAGTGGTTCGACAATACTGTACATGACACTCAACCGCAAGATAAAGAAACATACATTACAACTGATGGATAGAAAGAACATAACGAGTGGTTCGACAATACTGTACATGACACTCAACCTCAAGATAAAGAAACATACATTACAACTGATTGAAAGAAAGAACAGAACGAGTGGTTCGACAATACTGTACATGACACTCAACCTCAAGATAAAGAAACATACATTACAACTGATGGATAGAAAGAACAGAACGAGTGGTTCGACAATACTGTACATGACACTCAACCTCAAGATAAAGAAACATACATTACAACTGATGGAAAGAAAGAACAGAACGAGTGGTTCAACAATACTGTATATGACACTCAACCGCAAGATAAAGAAACATACATTACAACTGTTGGAAAGAAAGAACAGAACGAGTGGTTCGACAATATTGTACATGACACTCAACCTCAAGATAAAGAAACATACATTACAACTGATGGAAAGAAAGAACAGAACGAGTGGTTCGACAATACTGTACATGACACTCAACCTCAAGATAAAGAAACATACATTACAACTGATGGAAAGAAAGAACAGAACGAGTGGTTCGACAATACTGTACATGACACTCAACCTCAAGATAAAGAAACATACATTACAACTGATGGAAAGAAAGAACAGAACGAGTGGTTCGACAATATTGTACATGACACTCAACCGCAAGATAAAGAAACATACATTACAACTGATGGAAAGAAAGAACAGAACGAGTGGTTCAACAATACTGTATATGACACTCAACCGCAAGATAAAGCAACACACATTACAACTGATGGAAAGAAAGAACAGAACGAGTGGTTCGACAATATTGTACATGACACTCAACCTCAAGATAAAGAAACATACATTACAACTGATGGAAAGAAAGAACAGAACGAGTGGTTCGACAATACTGTACATGACACTCAACCTCAAGATAAAGAAACATACATTACAACTGATGGAAAGAAAGAACAGAACGAGTGGTTCGACAATACTGTACATGACACTCAACCTCAAGATAAAGAAACATACATTACAACTGATGGAAAGAAAGAACAGAACGAGTGGTTCGACAATACTGTACATGACACTCAACCTCAAGATAAAGAAACATACATTACAACTGATGGAAAGAAAGAACAGAACGAGTGGTTCGACAATACTGTACATGACACTCAACCGCAAGATAAAGAAACATACATTACAACTGATGGAAAGAAAGAACAGAACGAGTGGTTCGACAATACTGTACATGACACTCAACCGCAAGATAAAGAAACATACATTACAACTGATGGATAGAAAGAACAGAACGAGTGGTTCGACAATACTGTACATGACACTCAACCTCAAGATAAAGAAACATACATTACAACTGATGGAAAGAAAGAACAGAACGAGTGGTTCGACAATACTGTACATGACACTCAACCGCAAGATAAAGAAACATACATTACAACTGATGGATAGAAAGAACAGAACGAGTGGTTCAACAATATTGTACATGACACTCAACCGCAAGATAAAGCAACACACATTACAACTGATGGAAAGAAAGAACAGAACGAGTGGTTCGACAATACTGTACATGAGACTCAACCTCAAGATAAAGAAACATACATTACAACTGATGGAAAGAAAGAACAGAACGAGTTGTTCGACAATACTGTACATGACACTCAACCGCAAGATAAAGAAACATACATTACAACTGATGGATAGAAAGAACAGAACGAGTTGTTCGACAATACTGTACATGACACTCAACCGCAAGATAAAGAAACATACATTACAACTGATGGATAGAAAGAACAGAACGAGTGGTTCAACAATACTGTACATGACACTCAACCGCAAGATAAAGAAACATACATTACAACTGATGGAAAGAAAGAACAGAACGAGTTGTTCGACAATACTGTACATGCCACTCAACCGCAAGATAAAGAAACATACATTACAACTGATGGAAAGAAAGAACAGAACGAGTGGTTCGACAATACTGTACATGACACTCAACCGCAAGATAAAGAAACATACATTACAACTGATGGATAGAAAGAACAGAACGAGTGGTTCAACAATACTGTACATGACACTCAACCGCAAGATAAAGAAACATACATTACAAGTGATGGAAAGAAAGAACAGAACGAGTGGTTCAACAATATTGTACATGACACTCAACCTCAACATAAAGAAACATACATTACAACTGATGGAAAGAAAGAACAGAACGAGTGGTTCGACAATACTGTACATGACACTCAACCTCAAGATAAAGAAACATACATTACAACTGATGGAAAGAAAGAACAGAACGAGTGGTTCGACAATACTGTACATGACACTCAACCTCAAGATAAAGCAACACACATTACAACTGTTGGAAAGAAAGAACAGAACGAGTGGTTCGACAATACTGTACATGACACTCAACCTCAAGATAAAGAAACATACATTACAACTGATGGAAAGAAAGAACAGAACGAGTGGTTCGACAATACTGTACATGACACTCAACCGCAAGATAAAGCAACATACATTACAACTGATGGAAAGAAAGAACAGAACGAGTGGTTCGACAATATTGTACATGACACTCAACCGCAAGATAAAGCAACATACATTACAACTGATGGAAAGAAAGAACAGAACGAGTGGTTCAACAATAATGTACATGACACTCAACCGCAAGATAAAGCAACATACATTACAACTGATGGAAAGAAAGAACAGAACGAGTGGTTCGACAATACTGTACATGACACTCAACCTCAAGATAAAGAAACATACATTACAACTGATGGAAAGAAAGAACAGAACGAGTGGTTCGACAATACTGTACATGACACTCAACCGCAAGATAAAGCAACATACATTACAACTGATGGAAAGAAAGAACAGAACGAGTGGTTCGACAATACTGTACATGACACTCAACCGCAAGATAAAGCAACATACATTACAACTGATGGATAGAAAGAACAGAACGAGTGGTTCGACAATACTGTACATGACACTCAACCTCAAGATAAAGAAACATACATTACAACTGATGGAAAGAAAGAACAGAACGAGTGGTTCGACAATACTGTACATGACACTCAACCGCAAGATAAAGAAACATACATTACAACTGATGGAAAGAAAGAACAGAACGAGTGGTTCGACAATACTGTACATGACACTCAACCGCAAGATAAAGAAACATACATTACAACTGATGGATAGAAAGAACAGAACGAGTGGTTCGACAATACTGTAGATGACACTCAACCGCAAGATAAAGAAACATACATTACAACTGATGGAAAGAAAGAACAGAACGAGTGGTTCAGCAATACTGTACATGACACTCAACCGCAAGATAAAGAAACATACATTACAACTGATGGAAAAAAGAACAGAACGAGTGGTTCAACAATAATGTACATGACACTCAACCGCAAGATAAAAAAACATACATTACAACTCATATTACAATTATTCGTACTCCAATGGAGCTTAGTAAATTTTATTTTACGTATTTTGAATCAGTATATCACGCCAGCAACCTCGGTGCGGAATCTAGGAGTGATCCTTGATAGTAACTTAAATTTCCGACAACACATATTTTAAACGTATCGTTGCTGTTTTTATCATATTCGTGATCTTCGCCGTATTCGCCTGTATATGTAATTTTCTGTTGCAAAGACTATTGCAACAGCTCTTGTTAGCAGCGGACTTGACTGTTGCAATTACCTCCTTTATAATATCGCTAACAAAGATATTGCAACACTTCAACGTATCCAAAATTGTCTAGCAAGAGTAATTACAAGATCTCATTTTTCTCGCTCTGTACCACTTTTAAAGTCTTTTTATTGGTTTCCTGTACGATATCGTATAATATTTAAGATCTGTACCATTATATACCATGTACTGTCCAGTAAGCAATCATCTTATTTGCATTCACTGCCTACTCCTGTAAGAAAACCCATCCAGCTTCGATCATCTAGTTCTGACCTACTTTTTGTTCCTAGAGTCAACACTAACATTGGAACTAGGGCTTTTTCTCTCTGGAATATGCTCTCTCTTAATGTTAGATCAGTTAAAAATATTTAAAAATTCCGTCCTCATTTAAAAACGTATCTTTACCACTTTGCTTGTCCACCATAGCTTCGTAGCGCCTTGACCCCTCTGTTGACAATTGGAATGCTGCTTATGGATTTTGAGATTGACCAACCTTTTGTTTTGATGCACCTCTTAGCTTTGTTCCCAAGGATTTAGGCGCAGTAGAATTTATCTTATTATTATTAATATAACGCACTACTTAATAATGTCAAGCGGCGTTGCTCGTTAGAAATTGTGTTCGAACCGCGCAATGTTGGCCTAATTTTGGCCTAATTCTATTAATCCAGTCAATCTAAGCCCAAAAGAGGGTCAACCTTAAACAAATTGCAATAGTATTATGGCGATGTTTTTAGTTAGTATTATTTAACAAGATTTAACCAGATTGCCATCCAGAAAATTAACTGTAGATGGCAGGTGGACAAGGAAGGAAGCCTTTTGGCTTATTAAGAGTCCAATACTTTTTATTTACGTGTATCCCGCCCTTTAAAGGTATGTGTCGATTTTATTTTTAAACATATTCACGCTACTAGCACCAACACAATCAGGAGATAATCTGTTCCATTCATTTACAGTCCTTTGTGTGAATGAGAACTTTCTTATATATAATCTACTTTGCTCCTTTACTAATGTAACATTATGTCCTCTGGTCCTTCTATTTTTCATAACTGAGAAAAAATATTTCTATCAATATTGTAATAACCATTCAATATTCTAAACACTTCTATCTGATCTCCTCTCAATCTCCTGGTCTCTAGTGCTGTTAAACCACATTTTTAGGCGTATTTCGTAACTAAGATCTCAGTTTTGGTATCATTTTAGTTGCTCTCCTCTGTACTCTTTCTAGCATGTATATGACCTTCCTGCGATATGGCCTCCACGCTATATGTCTACATTACCAGAAAAGAAAACAAAATCCAACTGCAATGCAACTATACATGATAATGTCACAATAATGGTGTCAAGACCGATATTTTCATGGTCAACGGTTAAGATAAACACATCACCAGACGTATATAACGGCTGCATGTTTGCATTTCATAAAACTTTCAGATATCGGCCATTTTGGATCTTATTACATGCTTATCTCCAATGCAATTTTTATGCATATCTCCAATTACTTTGATTCACACCTATTGTTTATGCTTATGCTCCTATAATAATAACAGCACGACCAACAACAACAAACACATTGAATCTCATTGTAATATTGTTGCACAACATAGAATAGATAGTTATCAATCCATATAGTTGACAGTGGTTGCATTCATACAAGTGTCTATTCAAATATTCAATATATTGCGGTGTACCATGTCGTCCCGTACAATTTGTTTGTAGAAGCATTTTGTTTTTCTACAATGTTTCAATGTTTTAATAAATACCAATGTTGGCCAATGGGACAGTGTATTCGTGTAATGCAAGTGAAATCTGCTTAATTAATACCTCAACGCGCCATTTGTAAGCAAAATTCAGTTTATCGCAAAGCTACTCCCCATGGCGGCTAAAATTCGGGTTTCATTGTGTTTAGAAAATGATTTTCATGTTATTACTATGAATATAATTAAACTTGATGTATATCGTTGTATTAATCTTTCCACACCCCTTCTAATGGTGTACACCAGGTGTATAAATTGCGCAAAGAATATAGAATACTCAGCTTAAATAATGCCTTTCCCTACATTTTACTATAACAAAATTGACCGGCACCGACTTTCGACCACTTGTCATTATGGTCAGAAATGAAAATGTTCCTCCACGTGAATCTCTGTGGACTTTTTATCTAATAATTCAGACATATAGTGCTAACTATAAAACGCCATAATTATTGCTATTACAATTTGTTTGAGGCTAAACCATAGATTGACTGGACTAGGCCGAAAACGGGGTACATGTAAATTGCGATAATTTGCAAATGTGTATAGAATACGAATCTGACCTTAATATTAATTGCAATGACACTTGTTAGGAACCAGTAGACAGCTATATGCATTGCCTTTCCAATGATATACATAATCCTGATGGCATTCTCACATAAAATAAGTTATATAACATGAATTACGTGCGCCCCGTAAATTACAGAGAGACCTACGACCACTTGACAATATGTGATAATTACAATGTTCCACCAAGTGGATTTTTGTGGACTTTTTCTGGTAACATAAACATACAGTAGAATCTTAAAATGCTACAAACGTTACTATTGTAATTTGTTTGAGGTTGAACCATATATTGACTGGACTATATCACCAATGAAGATTTGCTGAGTCCGACAGACTCAACATCCATGGCCACAACGAAGATGGCTGCTCACAATAGGCTTAAGCTGAACAGCCAACGGAAAAAAAGACGGAGACGAGGTCGTCCGAAGGAAACATGGAAACGAATCTTGGAAAGGGAAATGACGGCATGCGCCCTTGCGGGAAGAACCGCCTACACAACGGTGACCTATCGACAGCAGTGACGCTCTCTTTTGGAAGCCGTATGAGCCACCTTAGGATTGAAGATAGTGATTGAGTAAGTGAATGGGTGCGTGGGGTGAGAGCCGCGGTGAGCCATAATACCATGGCATGTCACGTTATATTGTGTTTCTAAACAGTAAAACATAGTAAACCATAGTCAGCCATGACATACCATAATGTATACCTACACATAAGAAGGTTGTAAGAAAAACCTGATTAGGAGACTGCTCAACAGAACAGGATATGTGCAGCGAATGGAAGAAAACCGGCTGGCAAAGAAAACAGATGCCCGGAGAGAGTTGAAGGTAAAAGGAGTCGAGGATGACGACGACTGAGTTGGGAGGACTGTGTAAAGAGAGACTTGGGGATTGGAAGAGGAGTGGCAAATGAAAGCGAAAGATAGAGGAGAGTGTAAACGGTTGGTGGACAAAGAACAGTGCAAGAGCAGAACAGAAAATATAAATCACGGACCCTTATAGAGATGAGCCTCACACCGGATAAAGATGCAGATAAAGAAGAGAACAACAACGCCCTTCCCGATGATTGAGTTTCTAAACCTAGGAGAATGTCAGGCTCACCAAATATGCATCTCCAACTGCGACCCACTGTTATCTCCAATTGCACCGCCTTGAAGCTCCCCAAAAACCTCCAACCAGACATAAAACATACTATCTTTTCTGGGAAGCCGCCAGTTTCACGAATCCAGGAAAATAATTTGATATGTAGGTCTATAATTATTTTTTCCGATTAATGTTACTTCTAACTCTGTAATTTGCCTTTATATAAACGCTGATAAATCGAAAAAAGGAATGTAATGTTGTATTTTACCGTGATCACCAGGTGGCGCCATGATTTCGTATCGATTATACGAGATCCGTGATATGGCACCACGTGTATCGCACTTAGTGATAGGCTTCTAACATGAATTTACTGTTAGAAATATTGTGAAAGAGCACTTTTGCAGGGCAATAAATCATCCTATGAAAAACATCACATTTAATTTCTAAAGGTGAACATGCGTTGGTCCGTCAGTATGTGTGCAAATCGAACTTTATATGTGTGCGTGCGTGCGTGCGTGTGTGTGTGTGTGTGTGTGTGTGTTTGTCATATATCGTAACTTTGTCATATTTTATGTCATCGCCAGATCGTGTATCTTAGCAACTCCGATAGATCATGACAAACATTGTTTTGTATTGGCGTTAGTTCCACGCAGCAACATACGTTATCAAACGTAATGCATTAACTGTCGTGATATCCCAAATGTCAGTCGTTTGTCTCATTTAACCAATGGGATATTCCATTAATAGATTATTCCTTGTTGGAGCTAAATTGGTCGTTGTATACATGGCTATACTGTTGATAAAAACAGTTTGCAGCACGGTGCTCGTTTTTGTCTAAATGAATCATATGTGCATCCCTAATTACACTCTGCCCAATCCGCAAAACGGGAGAGGCAGCCAGCCAAAATAGCGAACTGATTACTGTTGCACACCCCTATTACACCTACAACTTGGACTCGTCAGATAGACATCTACTCTTGTGAACAAATGAGTGTTCTTGCATTAGAGGCTAAGTTACTGTAAGCGAGACGCTGTGTGCTGGTAACCTGATTGTAGATGCGTGCACTCTGTTGAATAATATCACATCATATCATGTTTTATGCACTTCTGTGTAGGCTTACATATTATGTACGCTACGCACGCACGCACGCACGCACGCACGCACGCACGCACGCACAAACACATACCAACAAACCCCCCACACACACACCCTCACACATACCAACACACCCTCACACACACACCCTCACACACACACACACACACACACACACACACACACACACACACACACACACACACACACACACACACACACACACACACACACACACACACACACACACACACACACACACACACACACACACACAGAGTAGATGAACATTAAAGAAGCCGAGACGCCGCGCCAGTGTTTCCTTTTTTCCCGGCTGACAAGCTGTGTTTGAAGTATGTCAGACGTTATCTGTCCAATGAATGTTATCGCAACGTCACAACACCACAATATCAACAACCCAGTTTGTCAGCGGCGGTGTAAAAATCTAAATGTACGCTCCTCATATATATAATTATACAGCACAGTATCCAGTCCTCATGACGGCTCAAAGCGTTATACGCTTCATCCTTTTGCAGACTTGTTCATTCGAACATCGTCTTGTCTTTTATAGGAAGCATTCAGCCACAATGCAATTAATGCGCGAAGACAATTATTACGCAAATATCAGCTGCTATTTACAGCCAGGTACGCATTCAGCTAAGTGCACAGGAGCAAAGCGGAGTGAAAGATCTTGCCCCCAGGTTCGACACTGCAGCAAGAGGACTCGAACCAGAAATCTCTTTATTTAATGTATCTATGACACCTTGCTACACGCATGTGTCAATGGATAAAGATAACAGTAAAACACCTAATGAAACAGAAGACTTTTATTTGGCTCCAACATGTCGTCGTCTTTACGCATTTTCCAAGTGTTTATTTGTAATAAATAAATGGCCTTAAGAAAATTCATTATTGTCACACATATTGCAATAAGTGTCCGCGATAATACAACCTACTACGATTACCCACGTGGCAGTTTCATTTATAATACCTCTGCCCCAGTTTTGATACTCACTGAGAAAACAACTAATATACCAATTCTAAGCTGTAAAACAGAACAGTAACACAGCTCTACAAATTTCCTCTTCGGCTGCCATATCCCGTGTATACAGCCTGCTGGCTCACTCCTCGCTCGTATACTCCCCTATGTCGCGTCTAAGGATGTATCTTAATTGCCAGTCTTACTGTCTAATACTCTCAATTTCGCTAATACGATTATTATCAGGATAATAAATGTACCACAAAAATTGTCAGAGTAATTAACACTTGCTGATAAATAAATCTTTCGCTGGGAGTGTTCTGTCGAACATTTTCTGAAATGGGATATGTTTGCCGATCGGAATTGTGCGTTTTCTTCAGGATTGCAAAAAAACAGACGCAGAGGTACAATGTCCTAGGGTCGACCTCCGAATCAGTTCCACCCGGCGTCTTCATTCAAACCGAACCCCTGAAATAAACAGAAGTTTCTTATTAAAGATTTGTGTCGGAGTTAAAGAGAACACAGTGCACACAAATAACAATTGCATCGCCATCAACACTTCCCATTCTCGCTTAAGCATTAGTAATTTAACAAGATTTCACAATAATGCCACCCAGAGAATATCTCTAGATGGCAGATGGACAAGGAAGTCTTTTTGGCTTATCGAGAGTCCAACCTTTTTTTTATCTACATGTATACCGCCCTTCTGAGGTACGTGTCAATTTTATTTTTAAACATATTCAGGCTACTAGCATCCGCACAATCAGCAGACAATCTATTCCAATCATTATCATTTACAGTCCTTTGTGAAAAAGAGAACTTTCTTATATCTAATATACACTGCTTTTTACTGATGTGACTTTATGTCCCATAGTCCTTCTATCTTTCTTAACTGAGAAAAAATATTTCTATCAATATTTTCATAACCATTCAATATTTTAAACACTTATGTTTGATCTCTTCTGAATCTCCTGGATTGAGAAGTGTTGTTAAACCACATTCTTTTAGGCGAATTTCATAACTAAGATCCCTCAGTTTTTGGTATCATTTTAGTCGCTCTCCTCTGTACTTTTTCTAGCATATCTTTGTGTTTCTTACGATATGGCCTCCATGCTTGTATACAGTACTCTAAAAGAGGCCTAACTGTTGTTTTGATCAGCGGTATTATTAGTTATTGTTCCTTATACGCCATATTTCGTTTAATTAATCCAATGATTTTCTTTTCTTTTGAAGCTGCAATTCCGCACTGCTCTGACACCTTCATATCAGCACTAATTGTTAACCCTAAGTCCTTTTCTTTCATAGCAGTACTTATTACAGTACCCCCATTGCATATAGTACATATTCGTTCCCATGTCCTGTGTGGAGGCATTTACATTTCCCAAAATTGTACATCTACAATTTTTCAGACCATTTGATAAACCTGTCAAGATAATTTTGTAAATCCTGTTTATCTCCATCACGTTTAATCCTTCTAAAACGTTTGTATCATCCGCAAATTTCAATATCTTTCGTGTTATATCATTGTCCAAATCATCGATATATATTAAAAATAATATAGGTCTCAGTACTGATCTCTGTGGTACCCCACTAAAAATACGATTTCCAATTTGAAGCCTCCCCATCAACTACTACCCGTTGTCTTCTGTCAATCAGCCATTGTTCTATCCAGTTAAATATACTATCCCATATGCATGGGCCTTTAGTTTAAGCAGTAATCTTTGACGAGGCACTTTGTCGAAAGCTTTCTGAAAATCTGAATATATAATATCTACTGGTGATCCTTCGTCTACCCACTTAGTGATGTGTTAAAAAAAGACATATTTGTTAAGCATGATCTCGCTTTTAGAAACCCATGTTGAGATGGGTTTATCAAGTTATGCTTAATAAGAAAATCCACAATGTGATCTTTAATTACTCTTTCTAATAATTTGCAAATCACCGATGTTAAACTCACTGGTCAGTAGTTCTCTTACTTGTTTCTCGAACCGTTTTTAAATGACGGTGTAATTATGTGTTTTTTTCCATTCTAAATTAACCATTCCCTAGTTTATTTTCCTAGCTACAATTTCCGGGGTTACAATTAACTGTCCTAAATTGTATTATTCCGCCCCCTTGAACTTAGCCTGTGTTACTAGCAGTGAACTAATATCTTCCCTGGTAAACACCGAACTAAAGTATTCATTCAGGTCTTCTGCCATTAAGAATCCCTCTGATATTATAATTCCAGCACTATCTTCTAGAGGACCGGCCTTATACTTAACTTTCTGTATGCTCCGAACATATGCATAAAAACTCTTCCTGTCATGTTTTATATTACGGCCTAATTCTTGTTCATAGCTTCTCTTCGAATTTCAGTTGTAGCTTGGTTAATTGCTTCTTTATAAATATTGTAGTCTTCATCATTTCGAGTGCGTACACATGACTTCCACGTCTATTTATACTTAATGTATCTAATGGCTTCTTTCGATAAGTGTTTATTTCTGGACCGTTTCCCTTGTTTTTTCAGTGGAACAAACTTATCGATGATACATTCAATTTCACTCCTTAAGATATTCCAGCATTCTGTTGCTGTCTTATTCTTAAGTGTGTTATTCCAGGCTATCTTTTTTAAATATTTCCTCATGTCCCTATATCTTCCTTTGTGGAAGTTTCTCCTGCACTGTTTTTGTTATACCATTATCATTTTACTTTGATGGTAAAATGAAACGGGTTGTGATCACTACTCCCCGTGGCTCACATAGCTTGGCATTGTCAACTAATTCATTCTGTGATAACAAAACTGTCTAACACATTTTCTCCCCTGGTTGGTTCTGTTGCAATGTTCAACGGTTTCTGTCAGCCTCGGTATTATACAGTGCTGTCGTCTTAAGACAATGTTGACCTACTAAAAGTGTCTCTTTTAACATTAGCGTTTTTGCGGTGATACACATTTTGCGGAGGTTCAATGTCCCGCATGTGTTGCACCAAAACCCAATGTAGATGACTTGTTTGTAATAATTTGTAAATCGCAAATGTCGAGAATTGTAGACATTCGTGAACAAGAGATACGGTCACCATAAAGATTGCGTTACAAGTAAATACAAAAGTACACTTTATCCCTAGATTGTCACAACCCCGAGTTGTCAAGACGCCGGAACGGTACTGTTCCGCTCAAAGTACTACACGTAATTGTAATTAGATTAATTAGACCGCCAAAAGGAATTATATCCACGTGATATACACAAACATGCTCGCAATAAATAATATTATAATTACTCTTCATATGAGATGTGTTTACATAATACGTTTTATCCTCTACTAGAAACAAATTGCTCGTATCTGAAAATACTGTTTCAATGTATTTGCTGTGTCAAGTTTGGAGGTAGTTGGATACAGGGATTTTACATACGGTTTAGCGAACCTCTGTCGACGACCTTAAATGGATATTGCAATGTAATTTAATTCCTGTATGAACATTTAACGAATAACAGTAAGTTTATATGTATCGGTTAAACATGCATAATATCAGAGGAAACTGACATCACACTACCAGTCGCTCTGTAGCATCGCGATCTGAAGTCATAACCGGAAATGGCGGTGTCCAGCGACTGCCACTCGGGCAGACTACAGCAGGGTCCGACTGGTTGCTTCGTTCTTCCTGGATTCGTTGTGTAGCTGCATCAGATGACGCAGACAGACTGGTCTCACCCGGTCCATTGCTGGGTAGGTTCTTCTCCCCTTGGCCGGAAGCTCTGCATTAGAAAATCAATATTGTTATGTACAAATACTTCGCAGTTAACGTGTCATACTTTCAATATAAACTAACGATTGTTATTTCATTCTTCCTTCTCAAATAGTTTACGCGTGCATTTGACTCACTCTAAAGATATACCGTTAGAGGGCATGTATAGAAAGACTGAATAATAAAGATACACCGAAGACAGAAACACAGAGAGGTAGTGAGACAAAAAGACAAAGAGTTAGAGAGACATACATAAATAAACTGACACACAGAACGCGTGAAACAGAGTAGTGGAAAGGGAGCGAGGGAGAGATAGAGAGAGAGGGGGAGA
>OZ023212.1:8153989-8235716 GCA_963995525.1 Escarpia spicata
AGAGAGAGAGAGAGAGAGGAGAGAGAGAGAGAGAGAGAAGAGAGAGAGAGAGAGAGAGAGAGAGAGAGAGAGAGAGAGAGAGAGAGAGAGAGAGAGAGAGAGAGAGAGAGAGAGAGAGAGAGAGAGAGAGAGAGAGAGAGAGAGAGAGAGAGAGAGAGAGAGAGAGAGAGAGAGAGAGAGAAGGGGGGGAGAGATAGAACGTGCGAGACAGACAAAGGAGACGGTCTACGCAGACCATTAAATATTTGTGTCAGGAGTTAGAGAATGAGGTCTGTTTACACCTCTACAGTTATCTTTTACATGAAAAGACAACCAATAATGCAAACCCACAGCCCTATTGATTTGTTTGTTGACCATCCGTGTCAGATGTCACAAAACAAACATTTTAATGTAAGATCATATAAGCAAATTACACATAAGCTATGACACACTGAGCATTCCAAAACTGTCAGTGAACAAAACTCCGAGATAACTTAATGTTATGATAAACAACATACGACGTCATTCAAGTAAACTACATGAAAAACGTAGTCAATAATATACTCTCAGAGGATGGGAGGGTAGATAAGGAAAGACGAAACCACATAAGAAATAAAGTCAGTTATTAACTACTCAAATCTGTTGAAATAATGATGCCATATTTGTGTCAAATGTGCACTACCAATGTCATTCCTGAGCTAACTATGAATTAGCGCCAAGAAGGTAACATTGCCACATCGTAAAATGATGTGTTTGTGCATAGCTAACTGTGAACTATGTATGCGAACAATTCTTGATCACATGGAGAAATAATTAGTTTACAGCCAGATCGTCCAGTTGCAAGTGCATACAACATGACAATACATGAGTACAAAGCAGAATGCAGGCTAGAACACGATGGATCGACGGAGTTACAAAGACTGTCAGGCCGCCATTTTGCTTTTGAACAAAGGCTACGCAGCTCAGGGACGTTTCACGACTACGTAAAACTAAACAGTCTTTACGCAAACTCTCTACCTTTTATGACCGCCTGCTGTTGTTCGCTCAATTTCTGTTTCACTCTTTTCAATATTCTCTTACACAAAATCCATTCTACAGGCTTCGTAAAATGTTGCCTCGAACGATAACCCACATGTAGTATTATATGTCAAGATTGCTGTCATTCTAATTGTTTGAAATATAATTTTAATACCCATTCCTATTTATTGACTGCCTTTCAACCGACAACATTTTCTTATTGCGAAAGGTGGATGGCTAATACAAAGCTCATATTTTATAGATTAAAAAATACTTGCCGGTTATGTATGGAAGCCGCCATTTGAAATACCGGCAATGGTGTCATTGGTCAATCAGTATGACGTATACATGCAATAATATATTCATAAATTACCTTCCGGTGCCTTGTTATATTTCAAATCGCTTGAATTTATTTAAATATAGTAATCGCTCGATGAGTTTAATAGTAGAATAGTAGTAATAGTAGAATAGTGTAAAATACAATTGTCGCAGTGATTCGTTATACAGCATAGCAGATCTTTGATCTCGTGTATATACAATACCACACAAGTACATTGGCTGACACTCTGATGTATTAAGCAGTCATTATCCGCTTATCACAGTATACAAAATACTATTCCCACTGGACTAAAGTCAATATTCAGTTATGTTAGTCCTCGAATACACCTACCGTATATAACATTCTGATACAAATTCTCAGTTGATGGCGAAAATCCTGCGACGAATGTTTGTTGACTTGAGAGTGGTTGTTGGTAGCTACATTAAACACTACCACCTGACGCTGTGTGTGTATTATTTATTACATGTAGCTTTTGCTCAAAGCACATTTGATTTGATTGGGCTATCGCTTTATTGATCGCCTACATAGTTACCTGCATTGATATGCCCAGAAGCGATCAATCGAGTGACTAGTCGAATTGTACTAGTTATCACGCGCTTTGGTCGTTCTTAACACGGCCTATTTTGTAATCGTATTGTACTCTTGTTCGGTATGGGGCTCAGTTATATACCATTTATACGCCGTTTGTACCTGTAGCCTTCGCCCGAATATCTACTTGTCTACTTAGAAAAAAACACGCTATTTGGAGTATATATATATATATATATACTATACTCGAATAGGCTTAATATATTCTACTGTACACGAGTAGGCCTACTGTATTCGTAT
Source organism: Escarpia spicata (assembly GCA_963995525.1). Taxonomy (NCBI): domain Eukaryota; kingdom Metazoa; phylum Annelida; class Polychaeta; order Sabellida; family Siboglinidae; genus Escarpia; species Escarpia spicata. The sequence continues at coordinate 8,156,154 of OZ023212.1, forward strand.
AGGCCTACTGTACGGTACTGTACTCGAGTAGGCCCACTGTACTGTACTGTACTCTAGTAGGCCCACTGTACTGTACTGTACTCGAGTAGGCCTACTGTACTGTACTGTACTCGAGTAGGCCCACTGTACTCTACTGTACTCGAGTAGGCCTACTGTATTCGGACACGCCTACTGTATTCTACTGTAGTCGAGAATGCATATTGTACTGTACTTGAGTAGGCCTACTGTATTCGGATAGGACTACTGTACTATACTGTACTGTACTGTACTCGAGGAAGCCTACTCTACTGTATTCGAGGAGGCGTAATGTACTCGAGCACGCCTATATATATATATATGTATGTATGTATGTATATATATATATATTATATATATATGTATGTGTATATATAGTATATATATGTATATATATATTTGTGTATATATATATATTATATATATATGTATATATATATATTCTATATATATATATAATATATATACATATATATATATATATATATATATACATACATACGTACACACACATATATATATACATATATATGCGTGCTCGAGTACATTACGCCTCCTCGAGTACAGTAGAGTAGAGGATGCTTCCTCGAGTACAGTACAGTACAGTACAGTACAGTACAGTACAGTAGGCCTATCCGAATACAGTAGGCCTACTCGTGTACAGTAGAGTACATTAGGCCTACTCGAGTACAGTACAGTACAGTACAGTAGGCCTATTCGAATACAGTAGACATAATTGACTATAGTACAGTACACTAGACCTACTCGAGTACAGTATAGTACAGTACGCCTACCCGAGGCACAGTAACCTGAGTATCGATGCGTGCAAACATTTGCGCGAATGTCAGTGTGCATGCATGCTTTTATCACCATCGATCAGCACGCGCTCACGCACGCAGGTAAAATACATTCAAATATAGATAACACCTAACTAATTACCACGGTATATCGCTGTCTGCACTGTACCGACTGATTCAAAGCGATATTGTCTTGGAGTATGAACATAGATCTTTGTGTAACCATGTCATTGTATTCGCTGGTGAGTAACGACTCGTTGTGCTCCATTAGATGTGTTTGTGCTAGTAGCAGATGTTATCGCTATACATAACGGTAATGTTCCTTAGGGATCATCACAGAACGTCGATGTCTGATATCAGACGAAATTACTTTCATCTGACCTAACCCCCCTCCCCCAACCCATCCCTCAGACGAAAGCGTGTAAACATTGGTATGATGAAACCAGCTAAGTAATAGTATCGGTCAGAAGTGTAAAATATTGATGTCCGACGCCAGACGAAACTGCCTCGGGCCCCCACCCCAAACGAAAGTAAGTTCGTCTGATATCGGACATCGACATTCTGAAATGATCCCTTACAAACACCGCGACATCAACAAACAAACGTCACAATGGAAATGGGTCAGTGACTTGGTGTGTGTGTGTGTGTGTTTGTGTGTGTGTATGTGTATGTGTGTGAGTGTGTGTGTGTGTGTGTGTGTGTATGTGTGTGTGTGTGTGTGTATGTGTGTGTGTGTGTGAGTGTGTGTGTGTGTGTGTGTGTGTGTATGTGTGTGTGTGTGTGTGTGTGTGTGTGTGTGTGTGTGTGTGTGTGTGTGTGTGTGTGTGTGTGTGTGTGTGTGTGTGTGTGTGTGTGTGTGTGTGTGTGTGTGTGTGTGTGTGTGTGTGTGTACTGCACACCCATATTAAACTCGCCCACGATGAACAATAATTAATAATCAGTTTGGTGATTGCGAATGTTCTGAGCGTGGTAAACGGAATGTGTTGAAAAGCGTTTCATTTTAATTGCGGTGTCTCCTTTAACATTACTTCTCCAAATGATAGTGGTCGCTACCGTTACAAGGCGATTAGAGTTTTATTTTAATGAAATTGTTGACGAACACAAGTTGCACCGTCTATGTGTGACCTCAAGTGGATCAGGTGTCGCCACTTGGTCTCCGTTGGAGTGTTGAAGCAAGACATTCATGTCAACGAAGAACACACACACACGAATACACTGTCGACCAAGCAGTTTTGTGCATCTTAATAATGGTCGTATTATAAGGTATTAAACGTGCAGCATTAAGTGTCGGTCGGGATTGGTGAGTGGCTACCACGCTAGGGGCGAGGGTAATGATTCAAGTGGCGTCACCTGTCGAGTGCACATTGATGATATTATGGATATCAAAACCGGACTGTGTGGTTGGTAATGTCTAGGCAACCGTGTGATTTTAGTTGAACTCGGTGGGTATTGGCTTTGGCTTTGGGAGCTATTATGGATCGCTCAACATCGCAAGTTCCGCAGCACGTATTTTAAATAATACGAAGCACTATGCGGTTTTCTGTACTTTGCAAATTATGAGATCAATCATAAGATGTGTGATAGAGGTAGTACTGGACGACATGTGGATCTAATCTCACCTACATGCAAATCGCGTTTAGGTACACATCATGGGTAGTAAACTGAACTGACATAACTGTTGCAAAAATGACGAATAACCCATGCGCAAAAAGTACAGTATTTGAAGTAATAAGCAACCGAATGTTAGACATTTAGTGGATATCCTCATTTCACTACGCAGTATGGATGTGAATCCTGTTCCACGTAAATACATATTGTCCGTACTCTCCGAGTTATAAATAAGAGAAATCACCCAGAGTCACGAAAAAACATCAACAGTATTGACAAAATATTGGGGGCTCAGTCCCCCCCCCCCCACTAAATAATGGGGGCCCAGCCCCCAGTCTAAGAATGGTGGGGCTCAGCCCCTAATCCCCCCTGTCTCAACACGTATGCTCAGTCGTCAAACTGATTTAACTGATCATCAACGTTTCTGTGTGTCATATAAGTTATGGGTGCGTATACGTTCAGAACCCAAATAACGTGCATGCCATTGATCTATTTCCATTTTGAATTTTTCCATTTTGTTTGCTGAGGTTGTCGACATTGTAAGGAACTAACAGGATAACTGCTAGCCGTGTTCCACGGTCGTTCTCAATATAGGCCTAGTATCCTTTCTGTTATTGTTGTACATGTGTGTGCGTGCATGTGTGCGTGTGCGTTGCGCGCGTGCGTGCGTGTGTGTGTGACCGTGCGTGCGTGTGTGTGGTGTGGTGTGTGTGTGTGTCCGTGCGTGCGTGCGTGTGTGTGTGTGACCGTGCGTGCGTGTGTGTGGTGTGGTGTGGTGTGTGTGTGTCCGTGCGTGCGTGCGTGTGTAAAACGTACGTGTTTATACGTGCATTTTTACCATTTATTTGAAACCTATATGTGACATTGTGTGCTGCCAAATGTGTTTAGGTGTACATGCGTGTGTTGTTGAGCTGTCGACCGTTTAGTACACGCATCTGTTTGGACTAGTAACCCAGTAACCCTGAGGATACCTGTGTATGATAACATTATGTAAGCCTAAGCAGAAGTGCTTGCAGCGGGAAGGCCTACTGGTAAGTTTTGTAGCACTGGATTCCACAGCAATCGATGAGACGGGTGATAACATTGACTACGCCATTAAAACACCGTGTTTACAATTCAGTTATCGGTGAGTCAAACAGAAAGAAGTCGGGCTCATTCATCGTTATTCGACGAGGACACAAAGATACACATGCGCACATACAAACTAATATATTCGCTGGGTGACACGCAATGTAATGCGAGAATATCGTCCTTGAACATTTATGTAACTGATTCCCCTAAACGAGACTTCCGTCTAAAAATAACCTTTTTTTTTCTAGTGAATTTTAATAAATACCCTTCCGCAGGTATAGGTGTCGCAGTCAATAAGGCCTACGCTAGGCAATAGTGTTAATATTCTAATCACCTTGATGGACTAACCACAACTGTATATATTTAAAATGTAAATACGGTGAAATGTCACTATTAAGGACACCCTCTATTTACTTATACCCGTCGCTCCACGAGGAGCAGAGGCCATCGACGACGACTCTCCAGCATATACGACTATGGGCAATCCTCTCTCTCCTTTCAGCTGTAGCCTCTCTCTGCAGCTGTCTCACTTCGCCAGGTGTTTTAGGTCTTCCTCGCCTTATTCTTTCCTTGAGGATTCCACTTCAGAGACTGTCTTATGATGTTTGTTGTTGACTTTCTTAGTGTGTGTCTAATCCAACCTTACTTTCTCCTCAGAATTTGCTTTGCGATTGGTTCTTGGCTAGTCCTAAGGTTACCCTCGGCACTGGGCATGAATGGCGAGGTGACCTTAACAGGTCTCATTTCCTATACTTTAATGTTACAGAAATAATTTGCGACTAAGGTGACCTTAATTGCGAGGTGGCCGTATTACCAAGGTGACTGTAAAGCGAGGTTCTACTGTATGCCGACATGATTAATAAAATGCCCTCTTTGTGGTAAAGGGTCATGCATGAAGTACGTCATGCTTAGGGATTGGCGGGTCTGTTTAAAGGAGTGACGAAGCGTTGCGTGTGGGTGGGAGTCTCTGGGTAAACGTTACGTAACGTGAACTATTATCTCGTCGAGCTGCCGACATCAGACAGTTATACCAATCATTGTTTAGCCAATTTTTGAGTAGAATTCAACTGTATTTCAACAAAAACCAGCAATGTAATGTTGGATAGCTTTTACAGACTTAGAAGGACAATAATATAATAATTAGCACACATGTATGCGCATAAGATATGTCAAAACGAATGTAAACTGTGCGATTTTATGGGAGTAGTGTACACACTAGCATTGCGAAGCGTGACAATGGTATCCAAAATAAGGTTAGTGGGTCAGTGTGCCTTGCTTGTTTGGGTGTCCAGCGGATATGTGCAGTAAAATGACGGAATTGTGCATTTTTTATTAAAGCAAGACACTTTGCTTATATATTCTATATACCAAGGAGACCATTTTAAAGATTGGAGGCATTCCAGATTTTGCTACGATAAAAAATGGCTGCAGCCAAATTTCATTCCCCGTATCTTAATAACTGCGTTGATAGAGCAATAATATTTGTGACGAGATGTAGGTATTATGGGTCAAAGATTTCATATTTCTTACTTTTGGACTTCTCCGACATACACATCCGCCATTTTTAAAGATGGCGATCGTCAATATAAATGTAACGATATCTTAATAACTGCGTTACGTAGAGCCGTACAGTTTACGTTTTTGAATAGCCTGGAGGATAGCGATTTCAAAACGTATAACGTTTTACCTTCGTCGACATGCCTATATCCGTCAGTTTTAAAGATGGCGCCCTTCAAAGCATATTATTCCCATATCTCAGGAACTACACAACATAGAGCCACAAAGTTGATGTCACAATGTATGCTTTTTAGATGCGATGATTTCAAATACATTACTTTTGACCTTCGTTGACTTTAAATATACTTGCCATTTTGATATATACGCCATTTTGACAGATGGCGGCAAACAAAGCCTTTTATTCCCGTGTCTTGATATTTACATATCTTTGAGCCTTGAAGTTGGTGGGATGCGACGAAGTTAAAGGTGTTATTTATATGTTCTCTAAAACGGGCAATGTCACTTCAAACGTTATATTATGATGCCTATACCTTCTAAATCTACAGCAACGATTTCAAAACATGTCACACATCTCACTGACATCCGCCGCATTGGCACAGGATTGTGCAGCGCAGGTTGGCTTTAAAACACATACACTGTCCTCTGCAGCTTTCGTCCAGCCACAGTTGATGATCGCACGGCAAGCTGTGCCTGTAGGTGACAGTGTCATCAACTGCACATCCAATTCAGAAACGTTCTCCTTTCGAGTCCAGCCGAAGTCTACTGGACTGGGCAAGTGTGGTGCTTTTAGCAGGGCCTGGCCCCAGACAGACGTGGCAAACCTGGTAGCCTACTCACAACAGCATAAGGGCATTCTGTGTTGGTGGAATCTTTTCGATCTCCCTTCCTTTCTGCGTGAAGTGGATCTGTCTGGCCCGGTTCACGTGGACCTCAGAACTGCACCGGTCGTACAATACAATAACGTACCTCTCAATGGTTGGAAGAACCTCTCTCAGGATATCTGTCGAGGGATTGTCTGCACGAACACACAGCGCAGGCGCTACAGCACTGAAAGCATTCCATGATGCCCAATCGTGCGTTTGCTTCTTTCAACGAAACACGATGTTGTATCACACCCGGTCAGTGCACGGAAGACAGGCAATGTCTTGCACTTGTCAAGACCAAGCTCGTGTGCAATAGCAGTTGCATCGACGTATCGGAATGATGTCCCTGTGCCGATCGCTACCATAAGACTTTCACAGCCGAGTCTGCGAGCGAAGCTGACGGCTAGCACGACAACATCAGTGTCAACTCTTCTTATAACAGTCTTCCTTGCGTGACACCACCTGCAGCATGCAGCAACATCCGGGTGTCTGCCTCTTCTTGTGTACACGGTGATAGCTGGATTAATACCACCATTTAAACAACTTTCGTTTTCTTTGATTCAAGTACGCAATTGATGTCCGCGGGGGGCAAGGCGGCAATTGTTATGTTAGGCTGTAAAGTATATGTTTTTTTATGTAATATCTTTGCATTTTATAATATATATATATATATATATATATATATATATATATATATATATATGGACGGCCAAGTACCACAGCACCAGAATCTTCATCAACCACTTCGAAGATTTCCAAAAACAAGTAAGTATCCTGGCTGCTACAGCTTCTGGCAACACCAGCCAAGATGCACACCAGTTGCAGTGCGTATCTGAAACGTCGACATTCTTGCTGTGCCTGGTCATCATGGCGAAATATTCAGGGATGTTGGAGCCAGTGACACAAGCTTTGCAAGCTGTTCAACTCGATGTTCACGAATACATCCAGCAGCTGTTGCTCATATTGGAAACTCACAGAAGAGAAGCTGAAGAACACTTTAAGAAGACTTAATGGTGCAAACTGACAAGATTGCAAAGGTACTTGGAATTGAGTTGCGTACGCCTCGCCAGTGTGGACGTCTGACTCAACGACCAGACTACCAGAGCAAGACACTGGAGTAGTATTATTGGGTGGCAATATTCATTCCATACCTGGATTCCACAATCAAGTCACCAATAAGTCGGTTTGCTCTCGGAAACAAGCATCACTTTGCTCTGTTCTCCCTCCATCCTGCACTGATGTCTCAGATGGACCGCAACAATTTCTGAGATCGCATGGTCCAAGCAAATGTTTTGTACATACAACTGTACTACAATATGCTTTGAGATACTACTATCGTAATTTATTGAAATTATATTGACTGTATTGAACTGTACATATATAAATCACACCAACTTGAAGGTTGCGGATGTGAATGTCGGAGAAGTCCAAAAGTAACCAATGTGAATTCTTCGATCCCTAAAACATATCTAAACACAATCATTATTGCTCTATATAACGCAGTTATTAAGATATAGAGGAACTGAATATGGCAGTCATTTTAAAAAATGGCCGCCATTTCTGAATGCAGCAAAATCTGGAATGCCTCCAAACTTTAAAATGGTTCTCTTGGTGTATAAAACAGATGAGCATAGTGTCTTGCATTAATCAAAAAGTGAACAATCTGTTCAAATATCCGCTGGACTAAAAATAATTCATTCACGCACTAAGATATATGTTGACGAGTGTAACTAACAACTGTAACAGGGTTGTCTAACTGTAGTGAATTCACTATTTTGGCTTATTACTTGCCGCCAGCGACGTACTTATTTACCACAATTTAACAAGATTGTCACTTATCTCTGTCCGTATTTCAAGTGTTGTACAAAATACACGAACCGTAAAATATAGATTTTTATAAATGATGTGCTATTTTTGTTATCAGATCATCGTATCCCAAACAACTATCACAATAGGCCTATTGACTTATACAAACACTACTACTATTTATGTCAAAGATACTGGATACAAGGCAGCGATACGCGCACGAACATGTACAGTGACCAGCGTATGCCCACTCGCTGACTTACTCCCCTTAATTGAGCATGCCCCTTAACAGCCATCTTCTTTTCCAGTTTAAAGGGGTGAGAGTAATCCCGTGCCGAAAGAAGGCGAGAAATAGGCGTCGCGTGTAGGATGATTTGTGCTAGTAATAATAATAATAATAATGTTTTTATTTCAGACAAGCATCGTGTCCATATTGGAAAAAATACATCGATAAAAACATCCATATAAAATAGAAATAGAAATAAATAAAGATAAAAAAATATGTTAATAAAACAAGATATAAAAAAATTAAAAAAAGCCTTGATCCACTGATGCCGCAACTGTGACGTACTGCACATGTAGCTAGTAACAATACTCTGAATAATTGAATTAACAGACCTGTTAATCCTGGTGATTAAGCTAAAACTAGCTGTTCTGATAACACATTTACATGATTTTACATTAGCTGTAGCAAACATGTGGCTAGCGCTACTTCTCATCGGCAGATTGTTCAATATTTTGCATGAATTGTTATAAGCAACAATACATTGATGCAAATTTGCTTTTCTGAAATTATCCCATAGCGCACACATATATATATATATTACTGTAATATGCAGTAAACAGCTTATTCTTTACAGCAATAGAGCAAAAATGACATGTTTGCCATAACGTGTTACTTTTGGCATAAAGAAGTCTCACTTTGACTTGAATGTCAGGCTCATCCGATAAGTCGTTACAAATGATATGTCAATGCCCAAGGTATTTACAAGAGGTGGCGAAGTTTAACTTCTTTCCTCCTAAAGATTAGCATTTCTAGAATCAAAGTACATGATCAGGGATTTATCAGCAGTAGTAAGGTAGGTTAAGTACGAGTTACGCTGGCGCGGCGCGGTAGAAGTGGACAAAGTAGTTCCGGCTCCTATGTTAAAAGATAGGGAAATACCCGGATGTTACCAGATTTTCCACCGGCATTGCGCCAATCCAATCCAATGTGCATCCAAAACGTATAGGTCTAAAAGGGGTAAGTTGGACTTTGAAAATAGGGCAAAACGTCAATTCGATTTATCGTAAATGTATACAACTTTTTGAGGTCGAGGTTCCAATTTACCCCTAGATTTTTAGTCCTTCAAATCCCATGTTAAAACATAGCGAAATTTACCTATATATTTTTTTTTTCGAGGGTTCGATTTACCCTAAATGTCTTCAAAAAAACTGTCCTACCAATTTTCTGCATGTTAAAGGATAGGGATATTTTCCCCATGATAGAAGATAGGTCATTTTTGCCATGTTAAAGTATAGGAGCTTCCAATTTACTCCAAATTATCCTCTGAAATCTGTCCTACCAATTTTCTCCATGTTAAAGGATATGGAATTTTCCACATATTAAAGGATAGGAGCTATTATCGTAAAGGTATTCGACAACTTTTTTGAAAAAAATAAAATATACCGAACAGCATTTGAACCTGTCATACACGAGATTGCTTGGCCCATAGGCCGAGGCTCCGCCAAGAGACCGAGCCCTTAAAGCGACCATCTTGGAATTAGACCTTTGGTATCATTTCCGTACGGTAGTTTTTCTCTATGTTAAAGAATAGGGTATCTTCTCCATGTTAAACGTCAATTATCTTCATCATTAATGTATACGACAACATTTTGAGTTTGAGGTGCCAATTTATCTCAGGTCAAACATATAGGCTATTGTTATACGGTAGTGGTTAAATTCGTGTCTTTTATAAAACCCGTACTCGAGACGTGTCTGGACATGTTTGTTTGTAGCGAGCGTGAGCGTGCGCACCCTGTATGACGTCACCAAACTGCTACGGGTAGTAATTTTGTACGCGAGGTGAGTTGATCAAACAGGTAGTGATTTGGTTATCCATCGTTTTGAACTTGCGCGCTTGAATATAATTCCATCATGTTACGTCATGGTCAGTGAGTGACGTCATGGTACGTGCAGTCATTTTGACCAACACGCCGCACGAATCAAACTATAGACACGAGTTGTACAAACGAAACACTAAACTTAGCCGTAATTTTGTGCGCGAGGTGAGTTGGTCAAGCAGGTAGTGCTTTGGTTAGACCTTGTTTTGAACTTGCGCGTATGTAATGTAATCCCTTCGTGTGACGTCATGATGCAGTGACATCGTTAAACTATAAACTGCTACGCGCAGTAATTTTGTGCGCGAGGTGAGTTGGTTAAACAGGTAGTGATTTGGTTAGACATAGTTTTGAGCTTTCGCACTTGAATGTAATTCCATCATCAGGGTCAATGACGTCATGGTCAGTGACGTCATAAATCTACTACGAGCAGTAATTTTGTACGCGAGATGAGTTGGTTATACAGGTAGTGATTTGGTTAGCCATAGTTTTGAGCTTTCGCACTTGAATGTAATTCCATCATCAGGGTCAATGACGTCATGGTCAGTGACGTCATCAAATTGCTACGCGCAGTAATTTTGTACGCGAGGTGAGTTGGTTAAACAGGTAGTGCTTCGGTTAGACCTTGTTTTGAAATTGCGCGTATGTAATGTAATCCCTTCATGTGACGTCATGATGCAGTGACATCGTTAAACTATAAACTGTTACGCGCCGTAATTTTGTGCGCGAGGTGAGTTGGTTATACTGGTAGTGATTTGGTTAGCCATTGTTTTGAATTTGTGCATTTGAATATAAGCCTATCATGTGATGTTATGGTCAGTGACGTTGTGTTACAGCGAGTGGAAAATTCCCCTGTAAAATGTCATTCTAGAAGTTTCTTTGATACTTTTAAACAGGTAGCGCTTTGGTTAGCCATTGTTTTGAGCTTTCGCGCTTGAATATAATTCCATCATGTAACGTTATGGTCAATTCCCCTGTAAAATGTCATTCTAGAAGTTTCTTTAGTAATTTTTTCAGCACACTACAAAACTGACGATATAAACTGGTATAAACTCGTAATGAATGCTCAGTGTGTTGGAAGAACAGCCGGGTATTGACATATAACATTTATACTTATCAGCCGTATCTCACTTGAGTGTTCGCTTGAAAACTGATTGCAAACTGGTTCCAAACTGTTTTGAAGTGATATTCCCTGTCCAACTCCAAGTGATAACGACTCGGTGGCCTTGACACTAAAGTCGGCAAACCTCTTTTTCGAAACAGACGCGTAACAAAGTGAAGCGTCATATTAGAACAGTACAGGTGTATTAGTTATCATTTGTAAGAACTATATCGAACACTGGCTATAAACAAACCGGTATAATCCTTTGACCTGTAACATTAGCTAACATACGACATTTGTACTTACCAGACTTTGTATTAATATCGATATAGTTAACACTCTTTTGTGAGAATGTGGTTGGCTCTGTTTTGAAGTGGTATTTCCTGTCCAAGTTTCATCTGTGTTTCATCTGTACCTAGAGATCAACAGTATTGTTTCAACCTTTTAGTATGCTAGCATTCTTAACCTATACGTAAGTACGTATGTATATGTGCGAGACACGTTGTCAACTCAATAACAGTGACCTTGACACTAAAGTTGTCAAACCTCTTTTTCGTAACAGGCGCGTAACAAAGTCAAGCGTTATGATAGAACAATACAGGTGTATTAGCTATCATTTGTAAGAACTATATCGAACACTGGCTATAAACCAGTATAAATCAGTATAATTCAAACTAAACTGATAACAAATGCTCTGTATGTTGAAAGAACAATAGACTAGCGTTATTAGGTAGTGATTAAATTCGTGTCTCTTATAAAACCCGTACTCGAGACGTGTCTGGACTTGTTTGTTTGTTGCGAGCGCGAGTGTGCGCACCCTGTATGACGTCATCAGTTATGTCTGTATGTAGTTCAGTATAGAAACATTACACAGTTATGTCTGCGTATATTTCAATACAGATGATAGGTAGTTATGTATATGTGTATTTCAGTAGAGACGTTAGCCAGTTATGTATATGTGTATTTCAGTAGAGACGTTAGCCATTTATGTGTCTGTGTAGTTCAGTACAGATATGTTAACCACTTATTTCTGTGTGTAGTTCAGTACAGAGATGATAGCCAGTTATGTCAGTATATTGTTCAGTAGAGATGACAGCCATTTATGTATGTGTGTAGTTCAGCACAGAGATGTTAGCCTGTTATGTCGGTGTGTAGTTCAGTAAAAACGTTAGTCGGTTATATATGTGTGTAGTTAAGTACAGAGACGTTAGCCAGTTTAGTCTGTGTATAGTTCAGTAGATACGTTGGCCAGTTATGTATGTGTAGTTCAGTGTGAGTGACGTCATGATACGCGCAGTAATGTTGTGCGCCAGGTGAGTTGGTTAAACAGGTAGCGCTTTGGTTAGCCATCGTTTTGAACTTGCGCACTTGAATGTAATTCCATCATGTGACGTCTTGGTCAGTGAGTGACTTCATGGTATGTGCAGTCATTTTGACCAACACGCCGCACGAATCAAACTATAGACACGAGTTGTACAAACGAAACACTAAACTTAGCCCAACAGGTTGTACGAATTGAACTTAGACCAACTAGTCGGACAAATGAAACACTACACTTTGAACAACACGCTGCACGAACCAAACTATAGACACGATTCCATCAGAATGGACGGGTTACCGCATGAGATTCCATCAATTTGACGGAATTCCATCAGAATAGACGGGTTACCGCGTGAGATTCAATCAATTTGACGGAATTCCATCAGAATAGACGGTTTATCGCGTGAGATTCCGTCAATTTGACGGAATTCCATCAGAATAGACGGGTTACCGCGTGAGATTCCATCAATTTGACGGAATTCCGTCAGAATAGACGGCTTATCGTGTGAGATTCCATCAATTTGACGGAATTCCATCAGAATAGACGGGTTACCGCGTGAGATTCCATCAATTTGACGGAATTCCACTGCAATAGACGTTTTATCGCGTGAAATTCGACTCAGTCCACTGCAATAGACAGGTATAAAACGAGTTAGCGATCGTCATCGGAATCGTAGACGACCTGCATCATCGCGGCGCGCAGGTCACTCGGTGACACCTTTGCAAATCACACGTTGGGAACCATATTAGTATTACCGATTTGCGACAAAAACAGGTTCGCGTGGGACATACAATCCACAGGAACAGTGTTCAAGAGAGATCATATGTGGAATATTCAAATAAAATCGTGTTTATGCTATGGATGAGTGTGATTGTTTGTTTTTCATAGTCTCCATGTTAAACGATAGGCCATTTTCTCCATGTTAAAGCATAGGGCATTTTCTTCATGATAATCGTCAACTCGATGTATATTAAAGGCATACGACGACATTTTGAGTTTGAGGTGCCAAACATCACAAACATTCATGTCAAGAGACGATCATCTGTTCGGATTCACGTCCACGAGGCGACCATAGGACTCGTATGAGGTATCGCTTCTTTTAACGGAAAACATATGTATATGAAGCAGCCGTCTTTACAACGTAACAATTCCATATTTTCAAACAGTGCGAGCGATCAGACACGATACGACCTTCTCGAGAGTCGAAAAAGGAAAGACCAGAATCGTCGGAAGTATGGTATATACACTAGTTTTAATGTAATTAGTCAGAGTACTGCCATCTACCGGCCATGATAGATCTCTATTCGTTGACACACTTCCGGGAATAGCGGAAGCGTAGAGTCCGCCATGACAGTCAAGTAACTTCCGGTGCGACGTCATTTCCGACGTAGCGTCCCTAGTAGAGGCTGCCATGACAGTCAAGTAACTTCCGATATGACGTCACGTCCAGCGTAGCGCCCCCTAGTGGATAATCGGAGTACTACGTTACACAAGGTGGTTGTATAAATTTTCGCGAGATTAACAGCAACTTTTTTTCTCTATCTGACCTTATTATAAATTTTTACCCGCTAGATGGCGCCATCATGTGACGTAGTACTCCGATTATCCACTAGGGGGCGCTACGCTGGACGTGACGTCATATCGGAAGTTGCTAGACTGTCATGGTAGCCTCTACTAGGGACGCTACGTCGGAAGTGACGTCGCACCGGAAGTTACTTGACTGTCATGACGGCCTCTATGCTTCCGATATTCGCAGAAGTGTGTCAACGAATAGAGATCTATCATGGACGGTAGATGTCAATACTCTGACTAATTACATTGGTGTCCGTTGAGTGACGTCGGATATCGCCTCTCTCATGAACGTGCACAGTTTTTGTGTAAAGGGAAGTCACGTGATGTACGTTCCGTCTGATTGGTTATACAAATGAGATGACACCTTTTTCGACTCTCGAGAAGATCGTATCGTGTCTGATCGCTCGCACTATTTGAAAATATGGAATTGTTACGTTGTAAAGACGGCTGCTTCATATACATATGTTTTCCGTTAAAAGAAGCGATACCTCATACGAGTCCTATGGTCGCCTCGTGGACGTGAATCCGAACAGATGATCGTCTCTTGACATGAATGTTTGTGATGTTTGGCACCTCAAACTCAAAATGTCGTCGTATGCCTCTTTTAACATGGAGAAAATGGCCTATCGTTTAACATGGAGACTATGAAAACTAAAAACAAACAAATACACTCATCCATAGCATAAACAAGATTTTATTTGAATATTCCACATATGATCTCTCTTGAACACTGTTCCTGTGGATTGTATGTCCCACGCGAACCTGTTTTTGTCGCAAATCGGTATTACTAATATGGTTCCCAACGTGTGATTTGCAAAGGTGTCACCGAGTGACGTGCGCGCCGCGATGATGCAGGTCGACTACGATTCCGATGACGATTGCTGTCAAGTGGAATGCTGGTTTCCTTTGACATATCGTCGTCCACTGACGCTGTCTGCATGTAAAGCCAACGATCTGAGTTCCCAACTAAATCCATTGGCGTGTTGACATCCTTGAGACCACGAGCGAAGGTTTCTCATCCCACCGGTTCAAACGACTTCCGTTTTCTCAACACGTCATTCACAAGGTCCACGATGTTACTTCCGGGAATTGCCTTGTTTCTGTACATCATCTCGCCGCGATCATTCCACTTTACGGCACTTTTCATTTTATTGATGAGTCGCCGTGCTTTCTGCTTCATAGTTTTTTAACACTGTCGATGATTTCATTTTCGATGCTCTAATTTTCGACGATTTCCTTTTTGTCAGCAGTTGTACTTTGTTTTCCCCTTCACTGGGAATTTTTTCGATGACCACACGCACGGGTTCTTCGATACGTTTGTCGGAAAGATCGTTGTACCGACTCAATACCTGGTTATACAACACAACATTTTCCCTCTCGTGTATATCGTTTCGTTCTAATATGTCTTGCATTTCATTGTCGAGTCGTTGCAAAACACTTTCGATAGGGTTAGCAGTAGAAGGACGTTGCGGTTGAATGTTTTCCAAAATACGGGGATCGATCAGGGCCATCTTCTTTGTATACTCCATGGTCACCTGAGATGAAGACGGGAATGTCGAGTTTGTCGCTGAGGCCAGAGGCACATATGTCATAGTAGGCGCCTGAGATGGAGACGAGAATGTCGAGTTTGTTGCTGGGATCAAAGACACAGATGTCGAAGTGGGCGCCGGGACAAGTGAATTGAACAACGTAAACGTAATGTCTGTCAACGTAGTGTTTGTTGATGACCTACAGCGACTGTGGGCAATGTGTTGTTTCCAGCTAACTTTCCTTGTGAAATGTCTTTTACAATCAGGGCACTGGAAGGCCGCCCGTGATACTGGTGTAGGCTTATTGGCAGCTGGTAGACGAGTCGATAAGCTCATGATATACGTGTTTACTGTTCAAATGTAAAGAACGGAATGGCTCTTGGAACTCGTCGGTCTAAGTTTGGTTTGTACAACTCGTTTTATACCTGTCTATTGCAATGGACTGAGTCGAATTTCACGCGATAAACCGTCTATTGCAGTGGAATTCCGTCAAATTGATGGAATCTCACACGATAAGCCGTCTATTCTGATGGAATTCCGTCAAATTGATGGAATCTCACGCGGTAACCCGTCTATTCTGATAGAATCTCACGCGGTAACCCATTTATTCTGATGGAATCGTGTCTATAGTTTGATTCGTGCAGCGTGTTGGTCAAAGTGTAGTGTTTCATTTGTCCGACTAGTTGGTCTAAGTTCAATTCGTGCAACCTGTTGGGCTAAGTTTAGTGTTTCGTTTGTACAACTCGTGTGTATAGTTTTATTCGTGCGGCGTGTTGGTCAAAATGACTGCACGTACCATGACGTCACTCACTGACCATGACGTCACATGATGGAATTACATTCAAGTGCGCAAGTTCAAAACGATGGCTAACCAAAGCGCTACCTGTTTAACCAACTCACCTGGCGCACAACATTACTGCGCGTATCATGACGTCACTCACACTGAACTACACATACATAACTGGCTAACGTCTCTACTGAACTATACACAGACATAACTGGCTAACGTCTCTGTACTGAACTACACACACATATAACCGACTAACGTTTTTACTGAACTACACACCGACATAACAGGCTAACATCTCTGTACTGAACTATACACAGACATAATTGGCTGTCATCTCTACTGAACAATACACAGACATAACTGACTGTCATCTCTACTTAACTACACACATACGTAACTGGCTATCATCTCTACTGAACTACACACAGATATAACTGGCTATCATCTCTGTACTGAACTACACACAGAGATAAGTGGTTAACATATCTGTACTGAACTACACAGACACATAACTGGCTAACGTCTCTACTGAAATACACATATACATAACTGTCTAACGTCTCTACTGAAATACACATATACATAACTGGCTAACGTCTCTACTGAAATACACATATACATAACTACCTATCATCTGTATTGAAATATACGCAGACATAACTGTGTAATGTTTCGATACTGAACTACATACAGACATAACTGATGATGTCATACAGGGTGCGCACGCTCGCGCTCGCAACAAACAAACAAGTTCAGACACGTCTCGAGTACGGGTTTTATAAGAGACACGAATTTAATCACTACCTAATAACACTAGTCTATTGTTCTTTCAACATACATAGCATTTGTTATCAGTTTAGTTTGAATTATACTGATTTATTCTGGTTTATAGCCAGTGTTCGATATAGTTTTTACAAATGATAGCTAATACACCTGTATTGTTCTATCATAAAGCTTCACTTTGTTACGCGCCTGTTACGAACAAGAAGTTTGACAACTTTAGTGTCAAGGTCACTGTCATTGAGTTGACAACGTGTCTCGCACATATACATACGTACATACGTATAGGTTAAGCATGCTAGCATACTAAAAGGTTGAAACAATACTGTTGATCTCTAGGTACAGATGAAACACAGATGAAACTTGGACAGGAAATACCACTTCAAAACAGAGCCAACCACATTCTCATAAAAGAGTGTTAACTATATCGATATTAATACAAAGTCTGGTAAGTACAAATGTTGTATGTTAGCTAATGTTACAGGTCAAAGGATTATACCGGTTTGTTTATAGCCAGTGTTCGATATAGTTCTTACAAATGATAACTAATACACCTGTATTGTTCAAACATGACGCTTCACTTTGTTACGCGTCTGTTTCGAAAAAGAGGTTTGCCGACTTTAGTGTCAAGGCCACCGAGTCGTTATCACTTGGAGTTGGACAGGGAATATCACTTCAAAACAGTTTGGAACCAGTTTGCAATCAGTTTTCAAGCGAACACTCAAATGAGATACGGCTGATAAGTATAAATGTTATATGTCAATACCCGGCTGTTCTTCCAACACACTGAACATTCATTACGAGTTTATACCAGTTTATAGCGTCAGTTTTGTAGTGTGCTGAAAAAATTTCCAAAGAAACTTCTAGAATGACATTTTACAGGGGAATTTTCCACTCGCTGTAACACAACGTCACTGACCATAACATCACATGATAGGCTTATATTCAAATGCACAAATTCAAAACAATGGCTAACCAAATCACTACCTGTATAACCAACTCACCTCGCGCACAAAATTACGGCGCGTAGCAGTTTATAGTTTAACGATGTCACTGCATCATGACGTCACATGAAGGGATTACATTACATACGCGCAAGTTCAAAACAAGGTCTAACCGAAGCACTACCTGTTTAACCAACTCACCTCGCGTACAAAATTACTGCGCGTAGCAGTTTGATGACGTCACTGACCATGACGTCATTGACCCTGATGATGGAATTACATTCAAGTGCGAAAGCTCAAAACTATGGCTAACCAAATCACTACCTGTATAACCAACTCATCTCGCGTACAAAATTACTGCTCGTAGTAGATTTATGACGTCACTGACCATGACGTCATTGACCCTGATGATGGAATTACATTCAAGTGCGAAAGCTCAAAACTATGTCTAACCAAATCACTACCTGTTTAACCAACTCACCTCGCGCACAAAATTACTGCGCGTAGCAGTTTATAGTTTAACGATGTCACTGCATCATGACGTCACACGAAGGGATTACATTACATACGCGCAAGTTCAAAACAAGGTCTAACCAAAGCACTACCTGCTTGACCAACTCACCTCGCGCACAAAATTACGGCTAAGTTTAGTGTTTCGTTTGTACAACTCGTGTCTATAGTTTGATTCGTGCGGCGTGTTGGTCAAAATGACTGCACGTACCATGACGTCACTCATTGACCATGACGTCACATGATGGAATTATATTCAAGCGCGCAAGTTCAAAACGATGGATAACCAAATCACTACCTGTTTGATCAACTCACCTCGCGTACAAAATTACTACGCGTAGCAGTTTGGTGACGTCATACAGGGTGCGCACGCTCACGCTCGCTACAAACAAACATGTCCAGACACGTCTCGAGTAAGGGTTTTATAAAAGACACGAATTTAACCACTACCGTATAACAATAGCCTATATGTTTGACCTGAGATAAATTGGCACCTCAAACTCAAAATGTTGTCGTATACATTAATGATGAAGATAATTGACGTTTAACATGGAGAAGGTACCCTATTCTTTAACATAGAGAAAAACTACCGTACGGAAATGATACCAAAGGTCTAATTCCAAGATGGTCGCTTTAAGGGCTCGGTCTCTTGGCGGAGCCTCGGCCTATGGGCCAAGCAATCTCGTGTGTGACAGGTTCAAATGCTGTTCGGTATATTTTATTTTTTTCAAAAAAGTTGTCGAATACCTTTACGATAATAGCTCCTATCCTTTAATATGTGGAAAATTCCATATCCTTTAACATGGAGAAAATTGGTAGGACAGATTTCAGAGGATAATTTGGAGTAAATTGGAAGCTCCTATACTTTAACATGGCAAAAATGACCTATCTTCTATCATGGGGAAAATATCCCTATCCTTTAACATGGAGAAAATTGGTAGGACAGTTTTTTGAAGACATTTAGGGTAAATCGAACCCTCGAAAAATAAAAAATATAGGTAAATTTCGCTATGTTTTAACATGGGATTTGTAGGACTAAAAATCTAGGGGTAAATTTGAACCTCGACCTCAAAAAGTTTTCGTATACATTTACGATAAATCGAATTGACGTTTTGCCCTATTTTCAAAGTCCAACTTACCCCTTTTAGACCTATACGTTTTGGATGCACATTGGATTGGATTGGCGCAATGCCGGTGGAAAATCTGGTAACATCCGGGTATTTCCCTATCTTTTAACATGGGAGCCGGAACTACTTTTTCCACTTCCCCTGCGCCGCGCCAGCGTAACTCGTACTTAACCTACCTTACTACTGCTGATAAATCCCTGATCATGTACTTTGATTCTAGAAATGCAAATCTTTAGGAGGAAAGAAGTTAAACTTCGCCACCTCTTGTAAATACCTTGGGCATTGACATATCATTTGTAACGACTTATCGGATGAGGCTGACATTCAAGCCAAAGTGAGACTTCTTTATGCTAAAAGTAACACGTTATGGCAAAAATTTCATTTTTGCTCTATTGCTGTAAAGAATAAGCTGTTTACTGCATATTTCAGTAATATATATATATATGTGTGTGCGCTATGGGATAATTTCAGAAAAGCAAATTTTCATCAATGTATTGTTGCTTATAACAATTTATGCAAAATATTGAACAATCTGCCGATGAGATGTAGCGCTAGCCACATGTTTGCTACAGCTAATGTAAAATCATGTAAATGTGTTATCAGAACAGCTAGTTTTAGCTTAATCACCAGGATTAACAAGTCTGTTAATTCAATTATTCAGAATATTGTTACTAGCTACATGTGCAGTACGTCGCAGTTGCGGCATCAGTGGATCAAGGCTTTGTTGAATTTTTTTATATCTTGTTTTATTAACATATTTGTTTATCTTTATTTATTTCTGTTTCTATTTTATATGGATGTTTTTATCGATGTATTTTTTCCAATATGGACACGATGCTTGTCTGAAATAAAAACATTATTATTATTATTATTACTAGCACAAATCATCCGACACGCGACGCCTATTTCTCGCCTTCTTTCGGCACGGGATTACTCTCACCCCTTTAAACTGGAAAAGAAGTTGGCTTTTAAGGGGCATGCTCAATTAATTTACAGATTTATGAGTTCTTTTTAGTTTTTAGGTAACATTGTGTGTGTGTGTGTGTGTGTGTGTGTGTGTGTGTGTGTGTGTGTGCGTGTGAGCGCGCACGTGTCTGAGAGAGAGAGAGAGAGTGAGTGAGTGAGTGAGTGAGTGAGTGAGTGAGTGAGTGAGTGAGTGAGTGAGTGAGTGAGTGAGTGAGTGAGTGAGTGAGTGAGTGAGTGAGTGAGTGAGTGAGTGAGTGAGTGAGTGAGTGAGTGAGTGAGTGAGTGAGTGAGTGAGTGAGTGAGTGAGTGAGTGAGTGAGTGAGTGAGTGAGTGAGTGAGTGAGTGAGTGAGTGAGTGAGTGAGTGAGTGAGTGAGTGGAGTAAGTCAGCGAGTGTGCGTACGCTGGTCACTGTACGTGTTTGTACGCGTATCGCTGCCTTGTATCCAGTATCTTTGACATAAATAGTAGTAGTATTTGTATAAGTCAATAGGCCTATTGTGATAGTTGTTTGGGATACGATGATCTGATAACAAAAGTAGCACATCATTTATAAAAAAAAGTACATTTTACGGTTCGTGTATTTTGTACAACACTTGAAATACGGACAGAGATAAGTGACAATCTTGTTAAATTGTGGTAAATAAGTACGTCGCTGGCGGCAAGTAATAAGCCAAAATAGTGAATTCACTACAGTTAGACAACCCTGTTACAATTGTTAGTTACACTCGTCAACATATATCTTAGTGCGTGAATGAATTATTTTTAGTCCAGCGGATATTTGAACAGATTGTTCACTTTTTGATTAATGCAAGACACTATGCTCATCTGTTTTATACACCAAGAGAACCATTTTAAAGATTGGAGGCATTCCAGATTTTGCTGCGTTCAGAAACGGCGGCCATTTAAAAAAATGGCCGACAAATTCAGTTTCCCCATATATTAATAACTGCGTTACATAGAGCAATAATATTTGTGTCTAGGTGTAGGTTATAGGGGTTAAAAATTTCATATTTATTACTTTTGGGCTTCTCCGACTTTCAGATACGCCATTTTTAAAGATGGCGGTCGTCAACATAAATGTAAAGATATCTTAATAAATGCGTTACATCGAGCCGTATAGTTGTTTTATAACGTGGGGGATAGCGATTTCAAAAAGTATAACGTTTTACCCTCGTCAACATGTCTGTATCCGCCATTTTCAAAGATGGCGCCCTTCAAAGCATACTATTATTCCCATATCTCAAGAACTACACAACATAGAGCCACAAAGTTGATGTCAAAATGTATGTTTTAGATGCGATGATTTCACATACATTACTTTTGAACATCATTGACTTTACTATACATCCGCTATTTTGAAATATCCGCCATTTTTAAAGATGGCGGCAAACAAAGCCTGTTATTCCCGTATAGTTCAGCGGATAGGTGAAAAGATGGTGCATAAAAGCACATATAAAAACAAGACACTTTCCTCATCTATTCTATACACCAATTGAACCATTATAAAGATTGGAGGCATTCCAGATTTTGTTGCATTCAGAAATGGCGGCCATTTTTTTAAATGGCTGCCAAATTCAGTTCTTCTATATCTTAATAACTGCGTTATATAGAGCAATAATGATTGTGTTTAGATATGTTTTAGGGATCGAAGAATTCACATTGGTTACTTTTGGACTTCTCCGACATTCACATCCGCAACCTTCAAGTTGGTGTGATTTATATATGTACAGTTCAATACAGTTAATATAATTTCAATAAATTACGATAGTAGTATCTCAAAGCATATTGTAGTACAGTTGTATGTACAAAACATTTGCTTGGACCATGCGATCTCAGAAATTGTTGCGGTCCATCTGAGACATCAGTGCAGGATGGAGGGAGAACAGAGCAAAGTGATGCTTGTTTCCGAGAGCAAACCGACTTATTGGTGACTTGATTGTGGAATCCAGGTATGGAATGAATATTGCCACCCAATAATACTACTCCAGTGTCTTGCTCTGGTAGTCTGGTCGTTGAGTCAGACGTCCACACTGGCGATGCGTACGCAACTCAATTCCAAGTGCCTTTGCAATCTTGTCAGTTTGCACCATTAAGTCTTCTTAAAGTGTTCTTCAGCTTCTCTTCTGTGAGTTTCCAATATGAGCAACAGCTGCTGGATGTATTCGTGAACATCGAGTTGAACAGCTGGCAAAGCTTGTGTCACTGGCTCCAACATCCCTGAATATTTCGCCATGATGACCAGGCACAGCAAGAATGTCGACGTTTCAGATACGCACTGCAACTGGTGTGCATCTTGGCTGGTGTTGCCAGAAGCTGTAGCAGCCAGGATACTTACTTGTTTTTGGAAATCTTCGAAGTGGTTGATGAAGATTCTGGTGCTGTGGTACTTGGCCGTCCATATATATATATATATATATATATATATATATATATTATAAAATGCAAAGATATTACATAAAATGTAAGGCTAACAAAAGCCTAACATATATTTTAAAGCCTAACATGTCAATTGCCGCCTTGCCCCCCGCGGACATCAATTGCGTAGTTGAATCAAAGAAAACGAAAGTTGTTTAAATGGTGGTATTAATCCAGCTATCACCGTATACACAAGAAGAGGCAGACACCCGGATGTTGCTGCATGCTGCAGGTGGTGTCACGCAAGGAAGACTGTCATAAGAAGAGTTGACACTGATGTTGTCATGCTAGCCGTCAGCTTCGCTCGCAGACTTGTCTGTGAAAGTCTTGTGGTAGCGATCGGCACAGCGAAATCATTCCGATACGTCGATGCAACTGCTATTGCACACGAGCTTGGTCTTGACAAGTGCAAGACATTGCCTGTCTTCCGTGCACTGACCGGGTGTGATACAACATCGTGTTTCGTTGAAAGAAGCAAACGCACGATTGGGCATCATGGAATGCTTTCAGTGCTGTAGCGCCTGCGCTGTGTGTTCGTGCAGACAATCCCTCGACAGATATCCTGAGAAACGTTCTTCCAACCATTGAGAGGTACGTTATTGTATTGTACGACCGGGGCAGTTCTGAGGTCCACGTGAACCGGGCCAGACAGATCCACTTCACGCAGAAAGGAAGGGAGATCGAAAAGATTCCACTAACACAGGATGCCCTCATGCAACACGTTCTTACGTCTAGGATGTTTTGATGGAGAAAAAAACGTATGTGGTATAGCGTATTATTGTGCAAACCATTATGAATATTACGTTGTTAAATACACAGTGGAGAACATATTATCTAATGTTTGTGCGTTTTATGATGACGTCCGACTGGATGTGGATGCCAAGAAGCTGGAGGAGTTGGACAGTGACTTCGAGGACACGAGAGGCAACTGGGGCGGCAAACTTGAGTTCCTTTTCACGTGCATCGGCTACGCCGTCGGCCTCGGCAACGTCTGGCGGTTCCCCTACCTGTGCTACAAGAACGGCGGAGGTGGGTCTTGTGGAACAATGAAAATATCAGCGAGCGGGAGGATAAACGTTTTTATTTGAACCTTGCAATCGGTATATGAAAGATACTCGAGTAGTATTGCTTGTGTATGTAAAACCAACGTTGCGGCATATATTGGTCCTGCTTTGAAAGCAGATGCATTTGAAAAGATAACACAACAAAGGAAAGTAAATGTCTAGCGGAGATAATCCGGTGCATCGCACCCCGATCAGTAATCAACGGGATAGTATACTGTACTATACTGTACTGTACAGTACTGTACTGTACTGTACTGTACTGTACTGTACTGTACTGTACTGTACTGTACTGCACTGCACTACACTACACTACAGTACAGTACACTAAACTACACTACACTACACTACAGTATACTGTGCTGTGCTGTCCTATACTATACTCTACTATACTATACTATACTATACTATACTATACTATACTATACTATACTATACTATACTATACTATACTATACTATACTATACTATACCCCTAAGGATCTCAGCTTGTTTTGTAAATACGTAGGTTACGTTGTAAAACAGCTACAATATAAAGCTAACTAAATATGACATGCACATATAACGTCACACAAACACAATTCTGAATGCGATGTCCATGTCATACAGTTTATATAAAAACAAGTTAATTGTAATCTGCTTTAAATAACATAGTATTGGTGCTCTTATTCCAGGAGCCTTTCTACTTCCCTACGTCATTATGTTGGCGGCTGTCGGATTGCCTCTATTCTTCATGGAACTTGCCTTCGGACAATTCGCCAGTCTTGGTCCGAACTCTGTGTGGAAGATCAACCCGCTATTTAAAGGTAGGTCTATGTTGGCTAAAAGGAGTATCAACAGTTAAGGTGCGTGCATGGTTACATCATATAATGGACACATATATACCTTGTAAACACTACTGATCGTAGGTCATGGCGATAAAGTACCCTCAGTGACAAACACATGTCGACGATGCTCATTGCATATTCAAGAATTAATCCCATGTCTTTCGGAAGAGACACTAAAAGACACTCAGTGCTCACACCAGCTAGACAAGCCAGACAACTTCGGTCGTCTAGTTCGAAGTTGCTATCTGTTCCCAGAGTTAAGACAAAGGCTGGAACTCGAGTTTTTTCAGTTGCCGCGCCAACTATATGGAATTCGCTTCCAGTTAATGTTAAATCAGCAGAAAATATTGTTACATTTCGTCGTCACCTCAAAACCTATCTTTTCAATATCGCCTATCCTCCCTAGCTTCCTAGCACATCTATCCATTTGTTGACGACTTTCGCCTATCACATGAGTATGAGAATGCCTAATCCTTTGGTTTTGGTGCGCCACTGGGCTCGGATTGTCTGAGGATATTGGCGCGAAAGAAGTTATTTATTATTATTATTATTAAAAGCCGTTGGACCCTTCTATCTACTTTCGATGGCAAGAGAAGTCAGATTTCCCACACACAGCGTAAATGTGTAACTTGTCGTGGACTCACAGAATGGTGGTCCATCTCTAACCCACTGGTTCTGGAGCTGCTTCTCTTTTGGTTACACGATAGACGCCAAACAGGCAGTGTTTGAAAGAGCAGTGTCTAGCTGACCCCGGATCTGGATAATTACTCAGCAAAGTCCTCGACATTGCGTTGAGGGTTTATTTCAGTGTGTCCTTCTCTAGAATTAGAGAGTTCAGAACACGTTACACATTCCCCGTCTTCGTTGGATCTTTTATTTCCCCTGAGATAGACACCAGGTACAGAGGACCAGCGGCTCATAGTGTCTCTTCATGAAGAAACAGGCAACGTGAGGTGAGTTTCGAAAGGCGGTCGGTACCAGGATTCAAACCGTGGGTCCTGTGATCGATATTCAGGCAGTCTATCTCCTGGACCACCGCGTCCCACTAATCACACAGAGGTGCATAGCAGTATATAGATGGGTGCAGTGCCTCTCTACATCGACTAACACCTACCCTTTCCGTAGGTCTCGGGTTCGCAATGGTGGCTGTGTCGTGGTTGATCGCCGTCTACTACAACGTCGTCATCTCCCACGTCCTCCTCTACTAGTTCGCCTCATTCGGCTCCGTCACGGGCAACCTGCCGTGGGTCAGCTGCAACAACACGTAGAACACCGCGGATTGCCTCCCGCCCAGATACAACGACAACACGCAGGGAGTTGCCTCCAATGGCAATGCGTCACTATTAACGAACATCATTACCACTGGTGTGTACATCCTTTATTGTTGGTCTCTTTAATACATATGTGAGGTGATAAAGGGGTGGTCATATTGGTTCGCAAAGACCCAAAATACGTGAAGAATTACGTGGATAGGTAATTTGGTTATTACCGCGTATTGTGGGGAAACACATTGTTATAATGGCGCCACATAGCTCGTGAAATATGTTAATGCAAATTGATGCTAACAGCCATTTCGGATGGTAAAATTCGCACGTCAATCTCCACTTATTGTGTCGTAGGAAGTTGAACCAAAGCTAAATACATAGCGTGTTTGGATTTCGCGAACTTATATGACCATCCGTGCTCCTATACGAAAATGATATATTGCATATGTTTGGCGTACAATAAACTAAACAGATCGATTTGTTTTAACTTCAGCTGCCTCCGTTTTGAAACTGGGCAAGCTCAAGACACCTGCGGAAGAATACTACAAGTAAGTAAGCGCCGACGATGGCGCGGTGGTGATCGTAGCCTTCCTCTCGTTGCTACACCCATTGCATGTCCAGGGTAACGACTCTTGCTTGGTTGTGACCGGAGATATTTGTTTCAGAAACTACGTGCTGGAGATGTCGAGCGGAAAGGAAGAGATGGGAGGCGTCAACTGGAAGCTGGCGCTTTGTCGTCTGCTTGCCTGGCTCATCATCTTCGTTTGTCTCATCAGAGGCATCCAGTCACTCGGAAAGGTGCGACGTTCACGAATTTGGATTTGCAGCAGGACAGGCGGGCATTACCCTGGCGTCCCATCATGCAATTTTATGGGGTCCTCCACAACACATTTTTTGGGTAATTTCTTTGGATTCGAAAGGTTTTATTCGTAACTTGGATGCTTCAGTATTATGAAAATTGATCTTATAAATGGACAAAAGTCGTATTTCACTGTGACGTCCCATTGTAGAAGGTAGGGAAGAATGAGAAACATCATGATATAGTACCAAGTCAATCGCACCCATGGGCCTCCACACTCATCGACTATCAAAAGCTTTCACTGTTATTGCATGGTAACACGTCGTATCCAGCGACGATATTTTGCGATTGATTTAGTGGCCATAACTCAAGACTCCCTTAGTGATACAAATGATCGGACTTAACACAATTTCTTTAGCATGTTATTAACTGATAGATCTTGCGAATGAGGCGATTGTTGTTGACAAGGCGACATTGGCGACAAAAGAAACACATGGGCATGGAGACATGGGCGACAATTATAGCATACTGTTTCAATTTCGGCAGTCCGTCGACAACATCCGTTTCTTACGATATAGCTATTATTAGACATGTTCGATAACGCACGCGGTATCATTCCTAAATCTAATCAAATCAGTAACCACACGCCAACTCATCTAGGTAAATATAATCAGTCCTGCAACTAACTTAATAACAGTCGATGCGTTAGAGTGTCGTTCCGAATCCCGGCAGCAGCTTTGATTATCTCAGCAACGCAGATGTTTTCGTCGTGCTGTCTAATCAACACTATTATGGTGAATTGTTTTTGACTCTATGTCCCAATATGATGACACTATGACACTGTTGGTCATGTGTTTGTTGTTTCTTGTAATTGCAGGTTGTCTACTTCACCGCCATCTTTCTATACATTATGTTGACAATTCTGCTTCTGCGCGGTGCATCACTTCCGGGTGCCATCGATGGCGTGATTTTCTACCTGAAGCCGGACTTCAGCAGGCTGGCTGACTCCAGGGTGAGTACGAATAGACGGCTCTTTGTAGAATTCAGAATGATATCGCTCATCACATGTTGTTAATCATTGACATAATAATAATTGGCGTCAGTTAACATGGATACCGTAGAGAACGTAATGTTTTCATCCACTCGTCACTTCAAATCTTTGCTGTAATCTCGTTTGTTAACATATCACTATTGTTTCTTTACTACGCATTAAAACTATGACGCAATTGATAAGAACAACTAATAATAAAGTGACTTTGATTTGAAAAATCCAATATATGGATTAATATAATGGGATATGATCAAATGCTCGTTCTAATCATCTCATTATTGTGCTAATGCTAGCAGTGTGAATATATTCAAAAATAAAATTGACTGATATTTTATAAGGGCGGCGTTATGCAGAAATGAACATTTGTTGGAATCGCGATATACAAAAGACTTCCTTGTCAACATTCCGTCTGGAACATGTAGTTTTGGATGACAACATTGTTAAACATTGTTTAACCTTGTTAAATATACAACGATGTATAAAACATCGCATACAGGGCGTACACACATTAATATAATTAAGTGCGAGTAACAAGAACATTGATGTTGTTGCAGCAATCGTTTCAGATATAATAAAATAAAATGCTCTGATTAAGAAAAGCCGTTTGATCCTCCGTAGGTATGGTCTGACGCAGCAACACAGATCTTCTACTCCCTGAGCGCATGTTCCGGCGGTCTCATTGCCATGGCTAGCTACAACAAGTTCGACAACAACTGTCTCAAGTGAGCTGATATTACTCATTAGAGCATTCGTGTATTTCATTCCTCGAATAAAGGGGTACAGGACAGTTAATGTATATGAACATTGCAAGGTGTTATCTTTTATGCGTACGTTACCGTAATTTATTCGTGCGCCGCCAGAGAACACTGCTACTTGATGGTAGTGGTTGGCCGCACATTGAGGAGGAGGAAGAACAACAACAATAAACAGATGACGAAGAAGAAGAAGAAGAAAAAGAAGATAAAGAAGCACAACAACCACACAACTACAAGGAAAGAAGCACAAGAAGATTAATATTATTGCAATGTTGTTAGTGTTAATATGATTTCTGCCTAATTAGTTACTATCGATCACGAATGAAGCATATCATGTATTATTAATTGATAACGACATTAATAGTGCCAGGGTATTACAGCTATTATTTATATTACCATAATTACTGATGTACAATATAATTATGAATGAGCACTAACCAGGAACCATTCTGTGCTGCAGAGACTCGCTGATTGTGGCTCTTATCAACTGTGCGACAAGTATCAACGCCGGCTTCGTTATCTTCTGCGTGCTCGGCTTCATGGCCTACGAGAAAGGCGTATCAGTAGCAGAAGTAGCCGCTGGAGGTAAACCACTTGCACCTTCTTTGAGGGAATGTTACACCTGAGAATAATATAACGGTATGCTTGTGATGCATACACGCAATAATAATAATAAGTTTATTTAAGTTGCAAGGATACAAGAAAACGTAATACAAATTGAAAATAGGATTGTAGTACCACTAAGGAGATTCACAAGAGACCCGCAAGGGCTTATAGCGTAACCACCTATAGTTTAGAGCTACCATATTTATAGGAATAATAATAGTCGAATAATAAAGGACCACGTAAGTAGTGTTTTCCGACTGGCAGGATATATGTTTGTATGTGCCCATTGGCAAATAAAGACTTTGAAAACATGTAATGGTTGTTGTTAGGAGCTAAACATGGATATTCTTGTCTACTGGCTCTTGTTCTTCATTAAACGTAATTTAGGTAACGCTGTTGTGTTCTGTAGGACCAGGATTGGCGTTCATCGTGTACCCGGAAGCGTTGTCGCGCATGCCTGTCTCTCAGCTGTGGGCCATCTTCTTCTTCATAATGATGGCCACACTTGGCTTCGGCTCTCAGGTAGGATTGTGTGTGTGTGTATTTGTTTGTTTGTGTGTGTGTTTGTGTGCGTATTTGTGTGCGTGTGTGTGGCGTGTGTGTGCCTGTGCGTGCGTGTTAGCGTGCTTGTATTTAGCTACGTACCAAATATGTTTGTGTGCCAGTACACGTTATAAATATATGTCAGAACAACATATAATTATCTTCAAAGGTAAGATATGTATTGTACTTGCAGAATGTGATATTTAATGCGCACCAAATAACTTTACTGCTGGTTATAATGATTTCATATGACTACAAGATCTTCGCAACATTATGGTTTATTCTGTTTGAAGCTGACTGGCCAACAGGTTGTTTGCTTCGTGGAAAGAGTGTACTAATGAATCATGTTTGCTGTTGACAGTTCTCCGTCGTTGAGTGCGTACTCAGCGCCTTCACTGATGAGTTTCCGAACTTTATCAGGGGAAAACGAGAGTCAATCATATTCCGTTCTCTTGTCATGTTCGCCACGTTTCTGCTGGGCCTGCCCATGGTCACAAAGGTATGATTTATAGTAGTAGTTCATTTTTCATATTAAATGTATCTCCTCAATTCGATTGTTTCGTCTGATTTCAAATTCATTTAGCGAAAAAGAAAACAAATTAAACATTAATTGTCTAATACGAGCTTGTTATTTATTATTGTTGTTGGTAACAGTGGACATAATGTTACCACATATGTTTAATTAATGTTGAGATGTAACCTTATCTTCGAAATTATTAATTTATATTTTTTGTATAACTGTGATGTATTGATGTTACCATTCTGAAAACCATTTCACAAAGCCATTGATTGATAAAATCATAAAACGATCAGTTATAATTATTATTGGACGCCTTTTCAAAACAGCATCGTACATATACGCTATCGAAGCCCGTTTGGTATTCATATTAACACACAATAAAAACAACATTGCAGTATTTTCCCGATTAATTACTTACGGAACTGTCGATGACGGTGTTGTAGGGAGGGATCTACCTGTTGAACCTGGTCGATTACAGCGTCAGTGGCTTCCCGCTCCTCTTTGTCGGCCTTCTCGAGTGTGTTGCTCTAAACTGGATCTATGGTATAGGTTTCTTCTTATATTGCCACTCTTATATGTCGTTAAATAATGCTTTTACGATAATGATCGGAAGTTGAGAAATTCTAAAGAAAATTCTGGTCAACTAAATAACTTTAAGCATTTCTACACACACGCACGCACGCACGCACGCACGCACGCACGCACGCACGCGCACACACAATACACTATATTCTACAAAAAGTAGTTTACTGTACGAAACTGGGATGACAGTTATATGACATGTTTTACGTTTTGGGGTTTCGTCTTCTGTAATGTGTGGTTCGTTGTCTTCGTAGGTTACGACAAGTTTGCTGATGACATCAGTTTGATGCTCGGACATACACCGAACAACTACTGGAAAGTCTGCTGGAAATTCGTTTCACCCATTGTCATTATCGTGAATATCGTGTTTGATTGATTGTATCACGATAATAATCTTGAAAGTACGCGTGACAGTCGGAAGCTATTACGGATTTCGACATTGGCTACACTGCTGCGTATCATTATTTATTATACTATTAATAATAATCTTGCGATACAATGATTTATGCACAGACAAGTTATACATTAACACAATCTATACAGCCTATTAAAAGTGCGGTAATTAATCAGATATTGTGAAAACAGTGTGTAATAAATGCGTTTCATAGATGTTCTCCAATAAGATGTTTTCATTGTGCAGGTGACGATAATCTTCAACATCATTCTTTATACACCAACGACTCTCGGAGATTACCACTACTCAAAGTCAGCGCAAGTGCTCGGCTGGTTCATTCAACTCTTCCCTATGTCACTAATGGTCGGAATGTTCCTGTATAGATTTAACAAGATTTAACAAGATTGCCAACCAGAAAATTACTCTGGCTTATCGAGAGTCCAATACTTTTAATCTACATGTATCCCGCCTTTTTAAGGTGTGTGTCGATTTTATTTTTAAACATATTCACGCTACTAGCACCAACACAATCAAGAGATAATCTGTTCCATTCATTTACAGTCCTTTGTGAGAATGAGAACTTTCTTATATCTAATCTACACTGCTCCTTTACTAATGTAGCTTCATGTCCTCTGGTCCTTCTATCTTTCTTAACTGAGAAAAAAAATTTCTATCAATATTTTCATAACCATTCAATATTTTAAACACTTCTATGTGATCTCCTCTCAATCTCCTTGTCTCTAGTGTTGTTAAACCACATTCTTTTAGGCGTATTTCGTAACTAAGATCCCTCAGATTTGGTATCATTTTAGTCGCTCTCCTCTGTACTCTTTCTAGCATATCTATGTCCTTCTTGCGATATGGCCTCCATGCTTGTATACAATATTCTAAATGAGGCCTCACTATTGTTTTGTACAGCGGTACTATTAATTCTTTTTTCTTATACGCTATATTTCGCCTAATTAATCCAAGGATTTGATTTCCCTTTGACGCTGCAATTCCGCACTGCTCCGAAACCTTCATATCACCACTAATGGTTAACCCTAAGTCCTTTTCTTTTACAGTAGTACTTAGAACAGTACCCCCCATTTTATATTTTACCTCTTCATTCCCATGACCTGTGTGGAGGCATTTACATTTCCCAAAATTTAACAGCATTTGCCACTTTTCAGACCATTTGATCAACCTATCAAGATCATCTTGTAAATGCTGTCTGTCTCCATCACTTTTAATCCTTCTAAACACTTTTGTATCATCCGCAAATTTTAACACCTTGCTTGTTATATCATCGTCCAAATCGTTGATATATATTAAGAATAATATAGGTCCTAGTACTGATCCCTGTGGTACCCCACTCAATACCGATTTCCAGTTTGAAACCTCCCCATCAACTACTACACGTTGTCTTCTGTCATTCAGCCATTTTTCTATCCAGTTTATTATACCATTTCCTATGCCATGGGCCTTTAGCTTAAGGAGTAATCTTTGATGTGGTACTTTGTCGAAAGCTTTTTGAAAATTTAAATAGATGATATCTACTGGTGATCCCTCATCTACCCACCTAGTGATGTCTTCCAAAAAACATAACATATTTGTTAAGCATGACCTCGCTTTTAAAAACCCATGTTGAGATGGGTTTATCAAGTTATGTTTAACAAGAAAATCCACCATGTGATCTTTAATTAGTCTTTCTAATAATTTGTAAATTCACTGGTCTATAGTTCTCTGACTTGTTTCTCGAACCTTTTTTAAATAACGGTATAATGTTTGCCTCTTTCCATTCTAAAGGAACCACTCCCTCTTCTAATGACAAATTGAAAACTGTTGCAAGCGGTGCGCTAATTTGTTCTACAATTTCCAGTAGTAGTTTGGGCGGAATCCCGTCCACTCCAGGTGATTTATTATCCTTCATAGCCCTTATTTTCTTAGCTACCATTTCCGAGGTTACAACTAACTGTCCTAAATAGTCTGAATCTGCCCCCTTGAACTTAGCCTCTGGTACTGGCAGTGAACTAATATCTTCCCTGGTAAACACTGAACTAAAATACTCATTCAGGTCTTCTGCCATTAAGAATCCCTCTGATATTGTATTTCCAGCACTATCTTCTAGAGGACCGACTTTATCCTGAACTTTCTGTTTGCTTCGAATATACGCATAAAAACTCTTACTGTCATGTTTTATATTACTAGCTAATTTTTTTTCATAGCTTCTCTTTGAATTTCTAATTTCAGCTGTAGCTTGATTAAGTGCTTCTTTATAAATGTTGTAGTCTTCATCATTTCCAGTACATATATATGACTTCCACATCATTTGTTTATACTTAATTTTTCTAATGTCTTCTTTCGATAAGTGTTTCTTTTTAGACCGTTTCCCTTGTTTTTTGATAGGTACAAATTTATCGACTATGCACTTAATTTCACTATTTAAGATATTCCAGCATTCGGTTGCTGTCTTATTCTTCAGTGTGTTATTCCAGTCTATCTTTGCTAAATATTTCCTCATGTCCTTATACCTTCCTTTGTGGACATTTCTCCTATACTGCTTTTTACTATTCCGAAATTTCTCCTATACTGCTTTTTACTATTCCTTTCTGATTTTACTTTGATGGTAAAATGTATCTGGTTGTGATCACTACTCCCCAGTGGCTCACATATCTTGACATTGTCAACTAATTCTTTCTGTGAGGACAAAACTAAGTCTAACACATTCTCTCCCCTGGTTGGTTCTAGCACATGTTGAGAAAGGAAACTATCTTGTACTAAAACTAAAAACTTGTGGTCCTCACTCCCCATACTCTGTAGAGATTTCCATTGTATATGCCCATGGTTAAAGTCCCCCATAATAATACAGTTCCGTTTGCTTACTTCCCTTATAGCGTTTTGTAATTTTTCATTCTCTTCTATGCTTATGTTTGGACTTCGATAAACTAACCCAACTGTTAATGTTGAGTTTCCTGTAACTATGTTACACCAAACAGCTTCTTCGCAATCTGCTTCTCTTTCTAATTTTATTTCATAAGCCTGGATAGATTCTTTAATATATAAAATAACTCCACCTCCCTTTCTTCCTATTCTATCTTTCCTAAACATTACATATCCTGTTAGTCCCAATTCGGCATCTGATATATCAGTGGTGGCCCACGATTCGGTTATACCTATTATGTGAGGGTCAATATCTTCTACCATAATGTTTAGTTCACTTCTTTTGTTTACTATGCTCCTTGCATTTAAACAAATGCATTTATATCCTGATTCAGAACAGTTTTCCAGGCTGTTCTTTGCCGATTTATTTCTGCTGTCTTTATCTATGCCTCCAGTTTCAGGCTTCTCTGTGAATCCCCCCTGCGAATCTAGTTTAAATAGATGCAGCCTGTCCCACTGTCAACAGATTGCAACAAGTTCTCTGAGAAAACTGCTGTCCCCTTTCCACTTAGATGTAGGCCATCTCTCATGTACATATCTTCCCTCCCAACAAAGTATCCCCATAAATCTACGAATCCCACACCCCCTATTAACTGTGGTTTTGGTAACTACCCGTTACATTATATACATTGGTTTTGCGAAGTTACGAGACCACCCGTTACATTATATGTGTGTGTGTGTGTGTGTGTGTGTGTGTGTGTGTGTGTGTGTGTGTGTGTGTGTGTGTGTGTGTGTGTGTGTGTGTGTGTGTGTGTGTGTGTGTGTGTGTGTGTGTGTGTGTGTGTGTGTGTGTGTGTGTGTGTGTGTGTGTGTGTGTGTGTGTGTGTGTGTGTGTGTGTGTGTGTGTGTGTGTGTGTGTGTGTGTGTGTGTGTGTGTGTGTGTGTGTGTGTGTGTGTGTGTGTGTGTGTGTGTGTGTGTGTGTGTGTGTGTGTGTTTTCCGTGTCTTAGACAACGTGTGTTTGTTCCTGCAGTTGATGGTGACGTTGATGAAGGAGAAGCCAGGCTGGGGCCCGGCACACCCGTCCGACCGGTCCCGGAGTCGTCGCTACTCGGACACGGCGTTGAAGCGGGTCGCCTGGACATCAGGCTTCGCCAACGTCAGAACCCACGTTTTCGGCAGCAGCGTGCGTCTCCTCAACAACACGCCGTCGGGGTCGGTCACACGTATCGCCGACAGAAGGACAAGAACACCCAGTCGAAATAACTCGAACGTCTTCAAGCTTGGCAATGAACTGAATGCCAACGTGCAATATCCGGCAGTGTATTCGTCGAAGCACTCGCTAAGTTCGAGTAAACATTCGGTGGCGAACGGTTCCGAGACGTGCGTGTGATAGCGGCGAGAATCCAGTGCAGTTGTAATCATATCAGTGATGTACGGTGTATCGAGTGATAGGAGTCGCGGAAAGTCGCTTGGAAATGTTGGGACCCTCATCGAGTGATAGTTGTATCATGCTAGGATTGGTGGATGTAGGTATGTTTGTATGTATGTGTACGTGATATATATGCTCTGTGTGTGGGGGGTGGGTGGGTGGGTGTTTGTTTGTGTGTGTGTGTGTGTGTGTGTGTGTGTGTGTGTGTGTGTGTGTGTGTGTGTGTGTGTGTGTGTGTGTGTGTGTGTGTGTGTGTGTGTGTGTGTGTGTGTGTGTGTTTGTGTGTGCGTGCGTCCGTCCGCGTATTCGTGCGTGCTGCGGGGTGGTGTCGTGTATGTATGTAATGATATACAACAAACGACACCAAATGTACATTTATTTGTAAATAATATCGTTTTTTATATAGAGATGGAGTGAAAAATATGTCATACGACTTTTGGGTGATATAATATAAAGCAGTACATATATTTATGTATTTTTGAAGTACATAAGTAGCATTTATTTACAACAGTACGCACAATACGTAAAATTATAACTAGTTACTACAACTATGTACAATGAGTATTTATCGATGTAAACGTATGCATGTATGACATTTGCTAGCATGACTATAACAATATACTATTATATAATGAACCATAATAGTCCTTTGGGCGATTTTACTGCTTAGATTCGTTTTCGTTTTGAGTCGTTGAAGTGAGACCCTTCCTGGTGTAAGTGAACTATCTTTTATGGACAACATGCAATAAAATGTGTACTTCTGAAGTGCGTTATTTGTTCAACGGACGAGTGGTGTGAATATTGGCAACAGTGTTTAACACAATATTTGTACCACACACACGAACACGCACATAAACCCGCGCGCGTAGATGCAGCAGTAATCGTATAATACGATGGAGTGTTAGCACAGCAGCCTTATCCGATTGCTTGTGCTACTACGCTACCGATTACACCAGCATGCTGGTCGCAACTGTTATTTAAAAGCCAATATGTGATGGTCTAAATAATCTTTTCTTCGTCATCACACGTGTCATTTTGAACTCGATGACCGCGTCATCAACTAAAGTAATGGTACGGTCGTAGGGCGTAATTTATATATCCATCACGTGACCTATTTCACAGCAACGCGGTCCGGCAAGCTTACAAAATGGCTTACGCATATATGTGAATATGTCAGATATTTTTATCTCTTGTATATATTTTGTTAAAATTCTAGCATAAAAAAGTCTTTTGTATTTGCAACAAAAATGCAGGGAAAAGTTGTTATCAAAAGCGACTACTGTGTGCGGGAATGATGGATTTGGCACATATATAAACATCGTTGTTTTGGCAATGATTGAAAGAGGGCGCGCGTATACGTTTTGTTATTATGACGTTAGTTACTTGATCATCAAAGTGTGTAATTATGAAATCCCAACAGTACGCTGGTATTGAACACTGGTAGCGTCATCCTGCGGGTACATTAGCAACTTTATACTAACGATACATTGCTCCACCTGCAGGTGGAGCAATGTATCGTTCGGCGTTCTATATATACAGGTGTAGGTAATAATCGTGGGTCCAATCGTTTTTTGCAGTTTTAACAAAAGTATCAAATCCCTCGTAATAAAGCAATATTATAAATCTTTAACACACATATGGGGGGTGGCGACAACCTTCAAGTGGTCTCCCCTGTCAGCACTAACTCTCCGAGTTAGGAAGCTGATGTCGTCAACAAGTCTACAGCCAAACCGCCAAGTTGATGATGGTGAACCAGCACCTGGCATTGCGCGCTCTCTAGGGCGGGCGGAGACATCCGTCGAAGGCAAAGATGTAACCATCCTGCAGATAAACGTTAAAGGCCTTACCAAACGCCAAGCTCAACATTATTGAACACCTAGCCTACAACAACAAGGCAATCGCAATCCTGCTCCAGGAAACACATTGCGAAACAACAGACAAGCTAAACATACCAGGCATCAAACTAGCAGCCCACACAGCTAGTAAACACCACGGCATTGCAACCTTCGTTAATACAAACACTGAGTGGTCGCTCGTATCCCAGTCACCACCTATGTCAGAGACTGAATGGCACGTCGAAAAAGTACAAAGTATGAACATTGTCAACGTGTACAAACCGCCACCAACGAAATTGCAAGCAACATCTCTTCCTATTGTCAGCTCTCCCTGCATATATGCAGGTGATTTCAACTGTTAACATGTCGAAGACTGAATGGCAACAACAACGTCGGTGAATGTCTGGCAGACTGGGTATCTCCCAATGGTCTGACCTTACTACACAGACTCCTTTCTTTCCGGACCCTTCCCACGGTCACACCATCGACCCTCACTCAGCACTCCATCATTCTTGGTGGCACCAACAGAAAGCAACCCTGCTAAGAGATGGAACTTTCGGAAGGCACGATGGAAGACATTTGCAGCAGACATAGACTTGGACACCAAGTCTCTGCTACCACCGGCCTGCAATAATAACGTATAAAGCATACATGTTCACAAATGCAGCAAAGCGAAACATCCATCGAGGCTACCGAAAGCATTACATCCCATGCTGGGATACTGACTGTCAATAACTTTATGATGAACACATGTCATCTTCCAGAACAAACACACATGTGACAGCCACCGCCCCGCTCCAGTGCCTGGACGAAAAACGTAAGACCCGCTGGACAGAGATTGTGGAGTCAATCGACTTTATCCACTCAAGCCGAAGGGCATGACAGACAGTCAACCGCCTCACTGGCAGAACACTAACTCACACTAAGTCCCCATTGACAGCTAATGCCATCGCGTCGCAACTCTTGCAAATATGGAAAATCGCCAAACATAGACCACAACTTCACAAGAAAAGTGAACATGAATGTATATGCGTTACAGAAAGCAGCAAGTGCTGACATGAATCTGTCAGGGACTTTCACTGAAAAATAAATTACAAAGGCACTCAAACTACTGAAAAGTGGAAAGGCCGGCGGACCTTATGACCTATACTCAGAGTTGACCATTAACGCTGGATGTAAGGCTACAACCTGGCTAAGAATATTCCTGTCAACGTGCATGATTCGAAACAAGATACCAAACCTATGGAGAGGAGCGGCTGTAGTGATTATCCCAAAGTCTAACAAACCTAAGGATGACGCCAAGAGCTACATACCAATATATCTGCTTTGCTTCCCCTACAAGATCCTCGAAAGACTCATATATGGACGCATCGCGCCAGTCATCGACCCGCAACTACCAAAAGAGCAAGCTGGCTTCAGACGCAGAAGGTCGACAACAGATCAAGTGACTCTACTAACACAAGACAGCTTCCAAGCGAACGAAAAAGCTGGTGCCATATTCGTCGACTTGACAGCTGCCTATGACAGCGTGTGGCACCGATGCCTGCAACTCAAGCTCCTGCGGTCCCTACCAGACAAGCGAATGGTTAGCTTCATCATGCAAATGATCCCCAACCGAAGCTTTGTGCTGAAGACCAGCAATGAACAACGATGCAGACTCAGACGACTAAAGAATGGTGTTCCACAAGGTTCTGTCCTAGCACCACTTCTCTTCAATATATATATCTACTATCTGTCCGAAACAACCTCAAAGAAGTACGCGGACGACCTCGCAATCTTAATGAGGCACAGGCGATGATCCCTCCACCTACTTGAAACAATGGCGCCTGAAC
The DNA here is from genome assembly GCA_963995525.1 of Escarpia spicata. NCBI lineage: Eukaryota > Metazoa > Annelida > Polychaeta > Sabellida > Siboglinidae > Escarpia > Escarpia spicata. The sequence continues at coordinate 8,195,352 of OZ023212.1, forward strand.
TTCAGTGAGAAGAAAACGCTCTCTGCCTTTTTCCATCTGTACAATAAAGAAGATAAACGCAAAATGGACGTGTTTGTGAACAATACACGTCTCGTCTGTCAGTCAGCCCCTACATACCAAGACCAGGTTTCATGAAGCGTACTTACAGTTACGCAATTACTTAGCGTCACGTGTTTTACGTAACTCCTATGTTTTTTCATATTAAAAAATGGCGTAATTTACTAAGACAATCAACTCAGCGTTAAGAACGTTCTTAGCTGCTTCATGAAACCGGCCCCTGGGCATCAAACTAGACAGATCACTGACTTACAGGCAACATCTAGAAAATTTAAGCGCAAAAGTAGCATCAGGTGGAGCGCTGATACGCCGACTTGCTGGTACCACTTTGGGAGCAAGCACCAAGACACTACGCACCTCTACCTTGACTACCTTGACAGCGGAATACTATGCACCGGCGTGGTGCATACGTACACACACATCAAAACTGGACGTCAGCATCAAAAACTCCCTACGAGTTGTCACTGGATGTTTAAGAGCAATACAAATTGAACACTTATCGGTGCTTGCAGGCATTGCACCATCGAAACTTCGAAGACAGGCAGCTGTGCTGGCCTTGGGCAAGAGTGCAAAAAACACTGACCATCTGCTATACAACGTTTGCTCAGAAAGGGCTAGTGTACAGCGCCTGAAGTAACGACTCCCTTTCAACAGCCAGGAACATGAACTCATGAAATGTCTGGGCCCCAGTGAAACACTGGATATCAACGAAATGGAGAGAGGACTAGCTGTCCATACCAACTCCCCTACATTCCAGAACTATATGTGCAATGCGCTGGTTCCGACATCCCGCGAAAGGCTTGGACGAAGCTGAACCGCCTGCGAACGGGAGTTGACGTTTCAATGCTAGTGTGAACGCTTGGGTTCTATGCGAAAGTGCTACCTGTGAATGCGGTGCGGCGCAACGAATACCATACCACATTATATGTCCCTGAACTATCTACGGTGCTCTGCATGGAGAGACTGGCATCGCCGAGTTGGACCTGGCGACCCGGGAGTGGCTGCTTAACAACACTCTGCAAGTCTAGGCAGTAGACGAACGCAAGAAGAAGAAGAACACACATACGTCCAATGCCGTGGAAACAAATTATGAGAAAAGTTGTTTTATTGAGGTATTTATGATAATAGAACAAAAAAATTCTGCGCCGCAAAACATATATAGATAGAGTTCAGGTCTTCCTGAATGTTGATCAGCCTCTTACTACTCCTCTGTAGCATGTCCACAAAGGCCCTTCATCAATGTCACTGTGTGGTGCCCTCTGTTGTCATGTGACGATGTTGGAGGTTATCGCATCACATGACAACCAAGAAGAAAATCGCATGACAACAGAGCGTAGCTCAAAGTGACGCTGACGAAGGGACCTTGAGGTTGCTGCAAGCTCCATCGATTCAGAATCTATGCGATTTCCTCAAAATGAATTTAACAGAATCCGGTATCCTCTTACATATACCGACTTCCTAGGTCAGGTCTATGCCGAAATGGTATCATATTTCTAAGGAGGCGAATCTGTCGGTTGTCTACAAGAACCTTTTATTCGTGCATCGTGTATGGTTGTGTCCGCCCTGAAATATGCACGCACTGATCTCAAGGCAGTGACCGGGAATACGTGTCCATTGTAAGGTGTATCATTGGTTTTGAATACAGGCGATCGAAAACCATGCTCATGTCGTATGGATCGTCGCAGCTCCAACTCTTGTTACAATGATGAATTACAATGAGTTGTTTCAGCCGAAGGTCAAACATTGTCGAGGTAGAACTATTGATGTCCTCTGAAGTCTTGCGTCGAACTGTCTCTTAAGATTGGCCACGCTCTAATAGATAGGTGTCTGACGGAAGTGTGAAGTACAGAGATCAATGTGTGTGTGTGTGTGTGTGTGTGTGTGTGTGTGTGTGTGTGTGTGTGTGTGTGTGTGTGTGTGTGTGTGTGTGTGTGTGTGTGTGCGTACGTGTGTGCGAGAGTGTGTGTGTGTGCGCGTCAGCAATATGACATGGCATTATGAAGAAGAAAGATGACACATATGATCATATATCGGCCGTGCATGAAAACATTGTCTACGTGTTCGTTCGGTTTACGACCATGATGCACATGTATCTGTGTTTTCGTTACATTCCTGCATATGCTGTCGGATGCAGAATACAATAATGTTTCTATGGCGTTACACTTCGGAAAATGATTAAAGCCACGCCGAAGAAACGTCAATTAGTCATCACAGAAGAAACTGCCGTAGCCTTAGCCGATCGACGGTGTAGGCATCATTTTATTTACAATGTTATTTGTCTCTGACGACTCGAAGATTATAAGCTGGATTATCTCCATCCTTATTATGAATCTATTCTATCGTGCCCCTGGACCTTACGAAGAGACTGGTTTACCGCATCCAACGTGGGGAGAGCGTGTTGTTCAGCCTATTATTATGGACTTGTCGTGAAGCATCTGGTTGGCACTGCTTTGATGGAAGATTATGATGCGGTGTGATATTGACACTTGATGAATTCGCCAGTTTTATCGCTGTTATCCTGATTTTTTGCTATGGATTGTGCAAGTATTGTGCAAGTTGGGTTGAGTTGGTATTGTTGTTCAATTATCCCAAACAACAGCTCATCACATTATGACATCCACTTACAAGTAATTCTCGATCATGCATCGTTGCATTTCTGTGGACATATTAAGCCCAAACATAGAACTTGCGAAAGGAACAAGAGTATTTTAATATATGTATTTTACTCTCATGATAAGCTGAAGTGACTTCCACGTATAATCATACAAATTAACGAGGATGTCGTCTGTAGTGGAAGCATAGATAAAATGTGGTCTATAGCTGATACATTTGAGAAAACTCTTCTAATTATTTACTCGGTCAATCTACGCGTGTGCGAGGGTGGCTGCCTGATGATTCCAGTTTGTGGCTATTAGTACTTCCAGGGCCGTAGCTAGATGTTTTCAAGGTGTCGTAATTATCATTGGGGCCTAGGTGTCAATCAAACGTGTCGATGTGTTATAAAACAGACGTATACTAACAAACACACACTAACAGACATCAAAAAAAAATATCTCCAGCTGCATCCCCTGAGACCAACTGCACCCTCTTTTAATGACGGCGATGATCGCCCATTTCATTCGAATATCCTAGTTTGGGTTCGTAATCGAACATTTTTTTTTAAATGGAGAGATTCGTTTTGAGAAGGGGGTTCGCGTTAACCACCCTGAATACTCAGGCTACGACCCCGTGTTTAGTTCGTGGAAGCGAAACCCGATTAGTTTGTTATCCATAGAAGCAAGAAGAAAAACATGACCCTAGAAAGATAGCATGCAGAAAAAGTAACTGCGTAATATAATAGTTAATGGTAATACAAGTGCTTCGTAGAGACGCATTGTATGCATTCAGTCAAGGCAAACATGGTCGGGCGTAAGTAGAGTGATTAATGAGCGTTGATTCTAACAAAAAGACTCGCACTCATGAAATGACGAATACAGTAGGACGTTCGACTTCGCGTGGAAATATGTTGGCAAAATGCCTCCGAAAGCACACGACGAATTCATAGAAATCGAGTGTCAAAGGTTTGCAAACAGAACAAACTTAGTTAGGTCCCAAATCACAATTTACTCCGTGATAAATATCAGAGGTCGCCATTTTAAATGACATTGTTTTTACATTAGTTCACCACAGTACTGCGAAAACGCAATGACTGTTCTTGCATATTAAGCCAACGCTGTATGTTTCTTATTTATTATTATTTAGTAATTTAACGTTTTAATGCTAGATTAAAAACGTTGAAGATATTCTTCCCGCCAAATTACGTTTAGTAAACACGGTGTGTTGTTTGCAGTTTGAATGTTGCGGCCATGAACCGTTCATATTGTATCGAAGCAGACTGGACTAACAGCAAAGTCCTGGTTGTTCTCTTTTGTAGTTAAACGCGACATGCCTGGTTCTCACAATTAACAGAGTAACTACAAATCATTCAGCGAACAGACACGGTCGCTTTATGGAACCCAATCCTATTACCGTGTTAACGTCTGGTCATATCCCACCAGATATTACAAGTAAACACTGTCTTAACGCCGGTACACACTGGCATTTTTCACCCGATCAGACCAGACCACACTAAATCACACCAGGCCCACTCCCGACTGCGGTGTATATTCACTGAACCGACTGCGCTATACTGTAAGGCAGCGTGACATCTCAATCACGTAAAGTTGAAAACTGTCGACTACGTTAAAACTAGTCGGCGTCAATCTCACCTATTCGAAAGTTTTAAAGTTTACGTGATTATGACGTCACGTCGGCTGCGATTAACGCGCGTTCTGTGTCAGTCGGTCTAGTGGATACGTAACAGTCGGAGAGAGTCTGGTCAGATCGGGCAAAAATGCAAATGTATCCCGACCTTTACGTCTACTTTGTGTCATATTTATTTTGAAATAAAAATAAGCATGCATGGTCTACGCGCCAATGCTAACCTCCTCTCCATGTCGCAACGAAGTATAGCATTAAGACATCACCAGTGAATTTTAGGAACCGCTCTCTAAATCTAAAAGAGGCATTTGATCAGACTAGTTTTTACACTTCAACCGATCAGTTTACATTCATATGTTTCCTAGCATATAGTTACCCTCGATCAAATATACTACTAGATTACATATCCTGCTCAATTATTTAGTAACGACACTTTTAAGGCTAACATAAATGCCTCAGTAAATGTGCAACCGTTTACCCGGTGAGACATTTTAACAAGATAGCACTAATAACACCATAATACAATTTGTACTATGGCTTAGCGATGCACGCCTGCTCCCACATACTTTAAACCAGACGGCGAAACAAAATAGATGGTAGTATTCGTGTGAGATTAGGCGCTCGCACATCCAGATGCAGCCAAGCGTGACCGCAGTATTTACACTGTATGCAGATTATGTAAAAAGTAGAGTTGACGAGCTGAGACATGTGCACCTCCCGCCATGTCATCGTGTTGTCAGGCCAGACGAGCAATGTATGTATACTCAGTGCTCGGCGCCCTAACTGGGACGAACGAACAGTTGCAATAGCAGTGGCCAAGGGTGTTGTTGTTGTTTTTCACCGTCTGAATCCCGTGAACCACTGGAACGTTGAAAGTGTTACTATATATCTGGAAACAAAAAAGTACGTCTCAACATATCGCCATGATGCAGTAGTAATTGCTTGATATCGATCTGCACGTACCCAGGTAAGTTGATTTCCCCGCATTTTGTGTTGCGTAAAAATGTTATTATTAATTAAGTATTATGAAAAGTTATCAATGAACGTGTATTGTGTTATATACTGTATAATATGTGTCGAGTTCTAACGAAATGAGTCGGATGTCAGCGAATGTGAAATCGGCGTAATATGTTGAAACCGAAAAAAAACGAATTTTTATTTTGTTCAATTAAGTGTATCTTTGGTATGTCTACTATCGATTAACATAATTATTTTGGTTAAATTTGAGTTTATTTGCTGGTTTTGGAGTCATTTCCCGAGAGCTATGTCTAATTTCACGCATGAAATCGATAAAACAAAGCCGAAAACGCGACATTTCCGACGAAGTTTTACTCGTGATTTTTGGACGATCCCTTAACATTTTGGTATCAGCAGAAAGCTGCACGTGTTTACGTTCCAAATATGGTAATGTCAAGGTCGCCAGTTTAAAATCTAGCCAATGGCAAGGCTTTGCGCGCATGCACTATCGTGATCATTCAGTGCCTTGTTGCTAGGCACGTGACTACACAAATACGCCTATTGGCCAACGCAGATGTAGCGCATGCGCACAACGAGTTTCTTTGTTCGCGTCGAACAAGAAGTTGGCATAATGGCGTTGGAGATAGCGAGATTGATTAATTGTGGAGATTCGGATCGTGAGAATATAAACAGCTTGTTAGAGGAATATATGTGTGGGAATGACGACGAGAGCGACACCGACTCAGACGTCTGCAATGGTGAGTCGTCTGATGAGATCGACGAACGTCGAAATGGATACGACGATGCGATGGACATGGCAGCAGAGCCTGAGGCTGATGAGATAATTTTGGACTCTACAGATGAGGAACATGCCAAAGTTAATCGTTTCAGGTATGTGTGTCCAAAGGTATTTATACAGTTTATGAGTGCATACAATAATGATTATGAGTGGCGTCCGCGTCTGTGATATCGTTTAAGCTTTGTTTACGTCTCTGAGTGCTCGTGCACTTAGACTTAGGTCTTAGACTTAGTCTTACACTCGAGTTAGACCGACACATTGTCACAATGGCAAAGCTTAAATTAAGCTAGGTTTAATTAGGTTAATGGCATTCGTAGGTTAATATGTCCCATTCATCTTCCTTAGAATAACGTATATGACAGTATGAGTATGACTTAATACTGTTTGTAGTTATATTCTAATGTAATATTGAATTAAAAAATGTCATGATTTACGTAGTATTAAGGAATGTTTTTTTGTTTTATTATGCTATTTCAAAATTATTACATTTTGTTTCAGATGCTCAGATGAACCCTGTTATACCGTCTTCCAGCCAGAGCAAATGGTTGACATGAGGCTGAAGGTGGCTGACTTTACACCAAGTGAGAAAATTATTACAACTCAGTAACAGTATCAACTGTTACTATGATTACTTTCACATAATTATAATTTTGTTCTGCTGTGTAAGTTGTGGTTCTCGACTTCATACAGCCATTACAGGGGTGAAGTTAGTTAATAGAAACCCTAGGCTAGGCAGTTGTCTCTTACGACTTGTCCTTATCGCCAGCCTTCTCCCTTCACTTGTCATCATCCTTTGCTTTTCTTACATCCAGCTTAATGTAATCTCATTATCTTCATTGTGATCTTGTATATGTAACTAATTAGTGACATTATTACTATAAAAATGTAGTTTTGTTCATAACTAAACTATTATGCCAGTTTAAAATAAACACTTGGTCTTTGTGCTAAAGGGGAGCAAATGCTGATCTTCCTTGGCAAGCTGTCAACGTTGATGAACTTGTCGGAGAGGATTGTTGGGCGACAGGAGACAGCGCAGAAAGTTCGTGAGCACCAACGCATGCTGTACTACGTGGATGGTCACCAGTTGTGCCGAGAGACTTTCAAGTTTGTGCATGCGTACATATTTTATTCTTCATAATAATTATTAACTATACTTGTTTTTAAATCATTGAAATTATATTTGACATGCATTTTTGTTTAGCATTGCTGCTTTTATTTTTTGCAAATGCGAGAGTAATTTTTGAAAGTAATGTTTCTTGTGTATGGGAGTACCTGTTTATAATTATTGTTCATGTATAATGTGAACTAGATATAATTGAATAGTAAATTATTTTCATTGCAATGCCTTCATTCTTTTATTTGCCCCAAGTGACAACTGTATAGCATATGACATTGTATAGTAAGATAATGCACATTAATATTAATTTGTAAACAAGATAAAAAAATTATGTAAACAGAATGTGTACAGTATCATAGCGATGAGACATTGTGATTAGTCGTATTTTAATAATAATGGCTGCTTGTGGGCGTGTTAGTTACATTTGACAGGAACACTTGCGAGTTGTCCAGCTCGCACGGTCCTTCTACAACAGGATGGTGGAAACTGCCAAGCAGACGTGTGGCATGCTGAAACTGGTAGACTTCAGCAGGAGTGCTCCCTGCAGCCGGCAGATCTCGATGCACTATAGCTTCGACTTTGCCCTCTCCAGCCAGGCCCCTTGTAGTTCCTAGGAAGTGTGGCATATTTGGGGTCTGCTGCGAGGGGCTCCCGAAGCAGATGAACTTCCTGATTGATGAGGCCCACCTCATTTCGAAGGGGTCGAACGCTGTCGTGTCCTACCTACACTACTTTTTTGAGTGTTTTGGACTGGGTGAGACCACTGCCGACCTTCACTGTGACAACTGCGCAGGGCAAAACAAGAACCGTTTTGTCCTGTGGTATTGTGCATGGAGGGTCACCATTGGTCTCCACCAGTCCATCACACTCAACTTTCTAGTTGTGGGACACACAAAGTTTGCCCCTGACGCCTGCTTTGGGCTTCTCAAGCGGGCATTCAAACGCCATGCAATATCGTCCCTATCAGAGCTCGAGACTGTGGTGAACGGGAGTGCCTGTCTGAATGCCACCCAGTTGATCGGCAAGTCCACCTCAGTCCCCACTTCAAGGCACTGCCGGGCATCAAGAAATACTCCCACTTCAGGAACATTCAGTGCTATCTGTTTATCCCAATAGTATCCACAAGTTGTTTGATATACGTTAAAGAAAGAAAATAAATGTTATGATTGTATAACAAAGCTTTACATTATGTATTTCTTTACAGGGGTGTATTCACTTCTTAGATTTGTTTGTAGTTACTATTTTTTACGTTGCATTAATTGTGATACTTGATTCATTTGCAGGTATGCACGTTGTTGATACACTGATGATTTTCAAGCATTTTTTGTGTTTTTGTAAAATAAAACTAAGTACATTTTAAACTTGTTTTCAGGTTCTTAGGCCTTTCACAAGGGCAAGTTGCCTGTATTAATTCCTGTCCTGCATTATTATTAAATTTGTTATGTAATAATTTTACCTCCAACGGAACATTTTGAAAGATGTTTGCCTATATGAGATGAAACATACTGTTTTCAGGTTTGATGCAGCCAGTCCTGGCATAGTCTTTGCGAAGACAACATGCGAGAGCCCAGAGGAACAGTTTAACCTGTTGGTTGACAGTGTTGATCTGCTGCCGTCTGCTGCACCAGTCGCCATCAAGCCCCATGGACTCAGCTATGAGCGGCAGCAGTATCTATACAAGAACATTCGGCCTTTTGTGAAGGACTATTGTAGGGACGTGTTGTGTCCCAGCCCCCCTGAGAGGGAGGTTACTCCTGTGGCAGGGCCATCCTCTGCCCCTGTGGCAGGGCCATCCGCCGCCCCTGATGCTGTGGTTGCACACAGAGGAGGGCTACGTGGCCAAGGTCGTCGACCTCGCCAGCCTTCGTCCTCGCCTTCTCAATTGCGGAAGAGAGGTCGCGGCGGTGCTGCCAGGGGACGTGGTGGTGGTGCACTGACATTCACTAGTGTCTAGTCTTGCGTTATTAGTTTAGCAATAAATACACTTACCTGACAAACCAGATTGTTTGTGTGTGTCCAGAGATTGGTAAAAGTACGAGTATACATAGAATAGTCTTGCTCATAACCTTTTTAATATCCCACACATTTTGTTCATATTTTCAGATACTTAAGGCAATATCATAAGCTTGTAGTGAGCCAAATTTCAAAGAAATCTGTTCACGGTAACTAAGGTAGTTCTGGGTAAACATGTTATCAAACTTCAAACGGTTTTCTCTCGGATTGAACATTTTTACCCCATGCATGTTCATTGTAACTTCGGCTAGGAGTCGGCTACATCCACAGTTTATGTACCATATTAAAGCTTAATATCTGCCCTTTCCAACGATGTATATAACTCTTTTTTGTTGTTGACATGACTCATTTCGTTAGAACTCAACACATATGTATTAATATATTGTTTATTAATATGTGTTTGTGAGAGACAGTGTGTGTATGTGTGGTGCGTGCATACGTGGGCGGTGTGGGTAACGCGAGTGTATGTTTGTAGGTACAAAGTACGCTTAATAAACGTGTAGTTCACAATAATGTTTCACAACAACATTAAAGATCCACTACTCGGGCCTTGCTGTGCCAAACGATATTCCTTTGTTCGCCAATGACACTGTTATCGTTCTACATACGTGGCGGAGTTGATAATAATTATCAGGATGCTGTCGAAATATTTCTCGAATTTCAGTTATGTTCAATATTCGTTTCATTAAGAATTTTCGAACAATTCAAAGTCCAATATTGCTCGCATGCGTATGAAATGCGCACACAATCGGAATAATACACTGTTGTCACACATGTCACGCTTCTGAAAACAGTCGGGGACTGACGCCCTTTGTCCATAATAGGACAGGGCTACGTTTGCACATATAGGCCCTTCTACCTATAGCTATAGACACTGGGATTGACAAACTTTGTTCTTTTACGTTTGCAACATAGACAGCCTACACCTAATCGAAATGACAATCATTGTTCATATATAATTACATCTACTTTTCGTTTACAACGTAGACAAGCAATTCAACTCGGACTGGCTAACGTTGTCCTTATATACCGATATATACACATAGCATAGTTTATTAATTAAACGTGCAGCTTTCTTTTTTACAACATGCAGGCAGCAGATAGGCAGCCAAGCCGCCCTTTGAAAGCGAGAAAAAGGCGATGTTTTGATGACGAGCTACACCACATGACAGTTGTTGATGTGGTCACAGTTCAATGCTGGCGGCACATCCACGTGCTAATGTCAGGTAGTTACGAGTTCGTGACCTAGATTCCACGCGAAGCGCCATTGTCACATATTGATCCGTTCCACATCGATACCCTCTTGCTGCGAATGCAACGTCGCTCTGGTCACCGCCCGGAGATGTCCACTACTTATATATATATATGTGGATTTATTATTATGACAATTAGTTGGTACTGCGCAACGAAAGATGAGATAGCGACGATGCGAATGCACGCCTTCGTTATGCTGTCAACCAGCAACGTAATAATACTAATATCATGATTGACGCAGACAGAGTAACGATGTTTACATGTCAACGCGTTCCGTCGTGAGTCGCTGTCTCGACAAAGACACCGATCTGACAGCGTGGTGGAGGAATCAGCACACGTCAAACCCATTAGATGCAACTGTCACTAACGATTCAAATTTTACAGCAACGTGGTTACTCACATAATCTGATGACAGGCGTGGAGGACATTGCTCTCCATTGTAATCTATGTGCTGTTTTTATGGATGTGTGCATCGATGTTTGTCACATTTCCAGAACATGTCGGCTTCGTGGGAACTGGCGTTGGCGATAGTTTGCCTTTTCGGGGTGATCTCGGTCAGAGGTAGGTTGTTATACTGTCATACACATTTCAGAAGCCGACGATTTTATATATAAAATATGTAGGCCCTCTATTAATGCGTTTATATTTGCTACATTTGTTTACTTTCGTCAGTCAAGTTTCTGTCCGATTCATCTACTAAATATTCTAATGGAGTAGTTTACTTAGTACAAGTTACGCATGGTTTAAAATCTATACACTAATTAACATAATAACAAGGGTTCGTTTGCGGCGTTTCGGGTTTCTGTGACCCGTGAACCACTCAAGGTTGACACCTACGGCTACTGAGATTACATTTTATTGGTATCATATTTTTTTATAACTCGGCTAATGAATAATTCCATATGTTGTGAAAGATAAAGACGAATTTTGTTGCGAAATCAAACACTACAGTAGCCAACAAACATATATATCTAACAACATTGACGTATCAACGAAATCTTACTGTGATCGAGCTAGCGTATGTATAAGTATGTACACGGTTATGTTAACGTTTTTGACGGCTTCCACCTCGGGTGCCAAACTGTCAAAGATTAGTCTACTACCCCACGAGTGTAACGTAACACCTCTATTTTTCAAAATATCCCATATATGTAAACGTTTCTCACCTTTTATAAGGTAAATTCCTTGTTTGGAATGTAAAACGTAATGCTCGTTAAAACGTAACTTAACAATCGCAGGAACAATGCGCGCGCGGCAAATACTGACAAAGGAAACGGGCCAATGTATCATGGACTAGGTTGCTCGGCAGCATGAAATAGATGCTGACACACTATGCTTTAGTCTACCCTCGTGTCAATACCATAGCAATGCGAATATTACTTGATAATTTTACGTTATCACGACTACGGCTTATCGATGAACATGAGCTGCGCTCTCTCCCCAATCGTCAACATTTTGAACAAACAACGAGTATTGCAGCACGTGCATGATACCTGACGTGCGCTGAAGCCATTGCGTACTTACACTACGGCATTATGATGCTTACGTAACGCTGATGTGTGTTTTCTAACGTTTGGACAATATTGCTATCACAGCTGTCACGTACCAAGTTATCCCGTCCCGTATTTTTGTTAGTACACATAATAAAACACAACATTGCGCTCATAATAAACTTACTAAATTAATTATACCTATATGATTTATGTGAGTATGAGTATTTAAAAGTGTAGAGGGTCTAGGGCCTGGCGTACAGTTGGTCGCCACGAGAAGGACAATGATAGGCTATGGACAATACGGCAGGCTTTACATTCAAGTAGTTACTCGAGTCAGTTTTAAACCGTCGAGCTGTTGATGCGTAGCGATGGGGAAGTAACGACCATGTTCGTAAATGGCGAGGTCAAAGATAGGCGCAGTAAAGTCGAGTGACATATTTGCACTTTTGGTGCACCGAGAATGTTATTTTGTAGGTCTACCGCTCGTTGTGTGGAAATGAAATGAAAAATGTTAGTGTAAGCGAATATAGAATGACTAAAAAATTAGAAAGAGTGAAGAAAGATTACGATTGACAAAGAGAGCGTAGAAAATAGAAAAGAGTGGTAGAAGGAGAAGAGAGATAGAGAGAGGGGGGGGAGAGATAGAGAGAGAGAGGGAGAGAGGGAGAGAGGGAGAGAGAGAGAGAAGAGAGAGAGAAGAGAGAGAGAAGAGAGAGAGAAGAGAGAGAGACGGAAAAAGAGAGAGCGAGAGAGAGAGAGAGAGAGAGAGAGAGAGAGAGAGAGAGAGAGAGAGAGAGAGAGAGAGAGAGAGAGAGAGAGAGAGAGAGAGAGAGAGAGAGAGAGAGAGAGAGAGAGAGAAGGAAGAGAGAGAGAGACATAGAGACAGAGAGAGAGAAGAGAGAGAGAGAGAGAGAGAGAGAGAGAGACGGAAAAAAGAGGAGAGCGAGAGAAGAGAGAGAGAGAGAGAGAGAGAGAGAGAGAGAGAGAGAGAGAGAGAGAGAGAGAGAGAGAGAGAGAGAGAGAGAGAGAGAGAGAGAGAGAGAGAGAGAGAGAGAGAGAGAGAGAGAGAGAGAGAGAGAGAGAGAGAGAGAGAGAGAGAGAGAGAGAGAGAGAGAGAGAGAGAGAGAGAGAGAGAGAGAGAGAGAGAGAGAGACAGAGAGACATAGAGACAGAGAGACTGAGACAGAGAGACTGAGACAGAGTGAGAGAGACATACATACAGACAGACAGCAGACAGAGAGAGACTGAGACAGAGTGAGAGAGAGAGAGAGAGAGAGAGAGAGAGAGGGGGGGGGGGGGAGAGATAGAACGTGCGAGACAGACAAAGGAGACGGTCTACGCAGACCATTATGTGGAGCACCTTTCTTCTGTTTCGTAATGACACCGTGTAGATTATATGCTAGCGGTTATTTGTTGGTCTAGCTGAATTGTTTGGCATCTTTTCTGGCGATGTGGATCTAAGACCCCCACTATGGCATTGAACTATACCTACAGTCCACCGGGTGTCGTAGGACGCTAAACGCTGAAACATGCATGTTGCAGGTGACGTCATCCAGGTGGGAAACGATATCAAAGCGTCAGCAAATACCTTCTACAGCGCAGGACGAAGCTTCCTCTTGCAATACGCCATTCCGGTAGACGGCATTGTGGTCGCGTGGACATCCTACTACCACAACAGGAAGCCGGCGGAATATCATGTCTGGCGGCCGGTAGGCGGCGCTAACAACACTCAGTTCCATCTCGTAAAAGAGGTGGTTGTCATGCCAACGATGGGACTGGCCGAGGAGACGGTCAGTATTACTCGCCGGATGTTTTGGATTTCTGAAATGTTTAAAGGATTGTAGAACAACACAGCCACAGAACGTACATCTATCTGGTGTTGAACAGTATTATAATATATTAAAACAGTTAATATTGTCGTTGTTTATTCACATATTTAAACCACGCATTTAGAACGATGTAGTTTCTAAATATGAGTGCGCCCAATTTGCATATTCCAGACGCCCTATTACGCCGTAAAGAATGCTTCTTGTATCGAAGTGAAGTCGGGTGATCGGATCGGAATATTCATTCGCAACGTCCCCAGTTCCACGACGTATTTGTACGACATCAGTGAGAAGTCGCTGATGAATCTGTACAATGATCCGACCTCATACCCGACACTCGGTGACCTCGTGACCTTCGACCCACTACCCATGCCGCTGTACTTTTCTCTGCGGCTGGATCTAGACATAGGTATGACACAGAACACCCGACACTACTGCCAATCTCAAAATTATCATTTAACAAGTTTATGTTGATATTTTCGTACACATTGAAAATGTACTTCAAATTTCTAGATTAATGTTTTTAAAAGTATGTAATATTCTAACAACAAGGTTTGCAGTTAGGTTTGGCCTATTAATCTGACAATAAATAACTTTACCAATAACAATACATCTTTGTAAATACGATTGACGCCTGTTTCTATGGAATTTCATTTATACTGCTTCCGCCTGCTTGACGTTTATGCTGCATCGATATGTCATGCTAAACATAGCAACATTATTATTGCAATATAGTAAATACATAACGAAAGTGGAAACTAACAAAATAATCTACAGTAAACTTTTATTTTCGGAGACGTTAGTAATCATTCTAGTGAATAAACTGTAAATTGTTCGAACCTGTAAAATACTATTTCATAGTTTTATACTCCTGTATCTCATCGATATATCAGCACTATACTCGTTTTTAGTACATTTTTTATGAAACATTGTATTTCTGCCATGCACATGCATGTGAATTTTTATGTTGGAATAGAGATGACGATACTACTAACTCGACTATTGTACACTTCCAGTGACACGTGCATTAGCTAGTTATTATACGTGTGTTTAGGACGCAACACAAACGACACCTACGAGCTGCCGAATTGTTCCCACTACGACTTTATGGCACCCACCACACCCCCGCCGTCTACCAGGGTCAGTTTTGCGATCGACACCCCAGTCCTTTTGAAGCTATTGTAGTTTAGAATTCTGGCACAGGGAATCATTCGATTCTTCTACAGTAGGGTATGATTAAAAACAAATAGTGCTCACCGGAACTATAATTCGCCTAATACTTACGACACCATGACAGATGTGTTTCCTACAAAAGCGGTCTCTCGTTTAACGGAAGACTTCTGCTTTCCAACCAATCCTTTGTTTTCCGTCTAAATTCGTAAATCGTATGTGATCTTAATACATTTAACACAAAAATAACGTATTTTTTTCACACGAGCCACTTGGTCATTTAACAATGATCACAATAGCAAACGCCTTTTATAAAATTGATTATACATGCGTGAAACACCGCGTGTATGTACTATGATGTAAGCAATATACGTAGGTGTTTTGAGTCGAAATAAATGCAATTATATGCTATCATAATTATTCTTCCAGTGAATGTTGTCTGCATTCGTTTCGTCGAGTACAGATGAACTGTGGAGCCATTTTCACTTTAGTGGAACTTAATCGTATTAACATGCAGGTGGCGCCACAATAGGCCATGGAAGTGTTACGATACATGGCGAGATTCCGCGCGAGTGGTGCCGACTGGAAGTAACTCGGCACCTGCTTAGAGACTAGGATGTTTTTTGTTTTGGGGTGTAATCACATGAATGACGTATACAGACTGACTCTTGTTTCTGACTGATGAAATTAAACTAAAGCGACGGGAGAAGTTTTGTAAGTAAATGTTTTACGGTAATCGTTTTAGCGGTGGTTATAGCTGGATACCTGTACTACAGCCCGGGTGACGACTTTAAGTAATGCTGATAAAACGCACATTTGCCGTGAACATAATTACCTACAACAGTTTCCCCGCCGCATTAACTGCCTATGAAAACAGAACAGTGTTAACGAGATCGGTTGTATATGTCTCATGTGGCTGTTGTATCCCCGAATGAAGCACAAACTGCCTTACGTCAAGTTACGACGTAAACACATCGCCTGAGCAGTATAACAGGTATTCAGTTATAACCAACGCTAAACTCGATTACTGTAACATTGTTACTTACACAACTTCTCCCACCTGTTTGATTTCTTTCGATTAGTCGGAAACAGGAACATTCATCAGTCTTCTGTGTCATTCCTGTATATATATACTATTCCATATGCAGGCGACAGCACAACGGATGTCGCCAGCTGACTCGAAAGTGAAAACAAGACGGAGACTTGCAGGCCCTATTGTGCCATATAGATTTGACGATGCTAAACAGTGAACATTTGTGTACAATTTGTGTACACTGTACACATAGCAGTTATTGTTTTTTATTGTTTATTATTTTATAAATTCCATTAATAAATGCATGTTACCGAACAAAATTGGTATTGTGCGTGACGACAGTGTTTTTTCCCGTGATTCGTCCTGGCTTTGATAAGTTGCTATCATGCCATAAACTACACATAAGACAAAACCTATTCAGATAATTTATTTGCAATTTCCAGATAGTGGAAATATTTTCAAAAAATTATAGTTTTAACGAATAACGCGTATATATATATACATTTGCATTTAATTGGTCGTCTTCATTTTAGGAACCAGTTTTAGTGGTATGGCCCCCGGGCCCGGCCGGGTTGAATGGTTCTGATGGTCCTCCCGGCCCACGGGGACCTCCTGGTCTGCAGGGTGAGACGGGACCTACAGGTATACAAGGACCAACAGGGACCGCGGGACATCAAGGCATCAAGGGAGATCATGGGATGGCGGGAGCGACTGGCGTCCAAGGACCTGTTGGCCCTAACGGGACTTCCGGGCGCACGGGAGACACGGGGGAGACAGGGGTGAGGGGACCACGCGGGTGGCCCGGATCGCCGGGGTCACCGCCCAACATCACGGAAGGGGCCGTGCCTGACACGGGTAGGTCGCCGGTGATGACAGACACGTCATACGTCGTAATCGTTGTACCCTAGTTTACACCCACGTATTGAGTGTAGTATCAAGAACAATATATTACAAATGATCAACAATGTTAAACCCCAAATAGACTGTCTCTTCCGTGTTGCAGGTGCGCAGAAATCCGCAGACTTCCGTTCGGCCGTACTCCGCGATGACGTCATCATCTGTCTGATAGTCTGGCAGGTTCTGATGACGCTGGTGGTCTTCGTGCTATGTTGTTTCGTGTGTCGCCGTCGTGGCCATCGCGTGGACGTGTGTGGCAGCACCAGCAACATCCTCGTGCGGGAACTGACCAATGAGGTAGAGTCAGATAGTAGCAGTGGGGCCAACGCGAACTATTACGCTAAACACCAACATTGGCCGCAGAGTGGCGCTGCGGGCGTCGGCAACAGCGATGCGTAGCGGGACGCTGTCGTAATACGGAACTACCTGTAAGCCTATACAGGGGTACACATTAAGACATTTAGTTTACTCGCCAGGGGGCCTAGTAGCCTTAATGTGTTACTCATCCCCATGAAATATCACCAGTCCCCTATTTTTGGTGGACTTCGCCGAAATGCCAAAATGCTATGCAAATTCATCTGTTGATCTGCAATGCTCCTTAAACATAAAATAAACAAATAATATCAATTTCATAATTGATGATACAACATAATAATTTTATTCAGTTAATACTGAATTAGACCACGAGGTCGAGGATGCTGGCAACAAATGTTGACAAAACACCTGTCAAGTCAACACGCAGAACCAGCGAAAGAACTGTTCCTATCAGATGCATCACACATCCGTTTATGCGCAAGTTTATCTTTGAATAGCACGATTTCGAAAGGAAACGTAGACGACCGACTGGAAAAAGTTAGTACTGTTCAGAGTACTCCGTGGAGCGCCGTGGTGCAATGGCCTGAGCTTCGGACTTTCGACCGAGAGAACCCGGGTTCGAATCCTATGCTGCGGTGTCGAAACTTAGGCAAGATCGTTCACTCTAGGTTGCTCCAGTTCACCCAGCTGTATGAATGAGTACCTGGCTATAGACTGTGGTGGATATTTGTGTACAAATAATCTTCGCGCATTAATTGCAGCGTGGCTGGATGCTTCCCAAAGAAATCGAGATGATGTTCGATTGAACAGGTCTGTCAGGGAGTAAAGTGGAAAGTGCTTTGAGCAGTCCTGAGGACTGGATACTGCGCTATATAAAAACTTACCTTTTTCACTATATCGGCACCCTTGCCACTGCTCTTCGACTACGTTGCAACGAGTAACGTGTGGTGGGTGAACATGTTACGTTCCTTTACGAAACCGAATATCTGGAGGCGAAGATTTCAGATAATTTTTATATATATATTGTCTTACGTTTGTGTGTGTGTGTGTGTGCGTGTGTGTGCGTGTGTGTGTGTGTGTGTGTGTGTGTGTGTGTGTGTGTGTGTGTGTGTGTGTGTGTGTGTGTGCGTGTGTGTGTGTGTGTGTGTGTAATTCAAATTACTTGTATTTAGAATTTAAAAAAAACAAGTGGAACATAGCTACTCGCCCCGGGGGACTAACTATAGGACCTACCAGAAATGTTGAGAGCTGCAGAGGGTCAAATGGACAAAGGAATATATAACTTCTGTGTGCACTTACAGTGTTGTTTAGTTGCATGAAGATATCGTAATCTAGGATATCTTATTCACGGATGATGCATACAGTTGTCAATATACCCTCGTGTCGGTGGTGCCATCTGGCTATCACTAGAATAACCAGCAGATGGCAGCAACAGCCGGTAACTTTAGTTGTTTGTGTCGTCGCTTCATCGACTCTAGCCTGGCCCCGTTAACTCTCCGGGAATAGTGTAGCGGTCGACATGAAAGGTTTGACAGTTATCGTCAGGTGGCATCACTTCTGTTTGACGTGTATATGTAATGCTATGACCTATGTAGTAAGTGTTTTGACTAATGCAAGTACGTTTTCCAATACTTGTTACAGAAAATAAAAGATACTCTATAGGAAATGTAAAAATAGTTCCATTGCTTCGTATGAAATGACAAAATTAGTATTTACGAGTTACGTTGGCGTTGGAACGTGGAGGCTGTTTGGGGGTTGACCAGCACATTGAGGCTCTCCAAAAACTTCAATTGCACTTCCCGAGGCTCCCCAAAACTATCTACATTCTTCGTCTTCTTCTTGCTCCCTTGTGGGGTGGGGACCACGTGACTCGGTGGTTTCTTCTGCATTTCTCGTTAGTTCACTCCAACTCTCTATTGTGTCCGCAATGATCCTCTATTATAGGCTGTTCACACCTACCCTCCTAAGGTATCTTATCACGCTGTCGTTCCATCTCAGTTTTTTTCTTCCTCTTCGTCGCATGCCACCCTCTTCTGCTTTCCATGCTCTTTTTGACAGTCGTCTTCGTTCATTCTTAGCATGTGTCCTGCCCATCTCATTTTGTATCCACTACTTTCATCTTTACGTGTTTTTCATGCCAATCTCTTCTCTCAGTTCAATCATCAACCTTCTATCTTCTCGCGTTGCTCTGCATACTCTTCGGGCAGCTGTTCTCTGCTACTTGTAGTTTCTCCTCCTGCCTTTCCGCCATGATCACTGTTCCCAATCCATATACACATCTGGCACCACGCCGGCTTCCAACACTTCTTTTTTTAGCTGTTTATTTAGTTTTCTGTCCCACATAATGCCTTCCATCCTCTTCTACGCTGATGCTCCTGCTTGCACCGTCCTTTGTATTTCTTTACTTTCCTCCATCCTCACACACTGTATCGCCCAAGTATACAAAACTGTTCACTTATTTAATGGTTTTTCCGTCAACAACTACTTGCAGATCCTCCTGTTCACCTATCGACATTACTTCAGTGTTCTCCAGATTCATTCTGTTACTCCATTCTTGCAATACTTTCTGTAATTCCTCTTTCTTTGTTGTCAACCATCACTGCTAGGTCGTCTGCGTGTTGTATGTTCTTAAGTTCTTCCTGTTCCGATATCTTTCCACTGATAAGGTTCTTCACCATAATTAAAAGCATTGGACTCAAAGTACTTCCCTGTCTGAGTCCTACTTCCACTCCAACTTGTTCCGGTGTTTCTCCTTCGACTCTCACCACTGCTTCCCCTCTTGCTCTCTCCCTATATAATATGATATGCCCCTCGTGTACCCCCCATAACTCTACCAACCCATGTTTTGTTAAGCTTCGAGGTCCCTTGAAGATGATTTCATGTGGTAACAGTGAAACAGTTGGGTCTCACTACCCATTTCCAACCTATCTTGGATGGTACCCTGAACTATCATATTTGTCGTCAATGTCGCATGGTATTTAATCACCCACACCACAATCGTCATTTTATAGTCATATGTGTCTCAATATGTACTTACGATATGTCACATTGAAGGTGTTCATCTTCTGATCATTATAATAGCATTCAATATATATTTACTATTATGGCATGTGCCCTAATTAGCATAGAATAACTACACCTTATTCTCACTCGTGACCGCATAGACGACATTGTTATGTTTGTCAAATATATCAATTTCCCTTCATCCCATGGCCTCTTTAAGATCAAAATAATAATGCAGCATCATATCTTTCATTTGATACCGAATTGTCTGTCTGTCATTAAAAATGGATTAGATATGATGCTTCAAAGATAACCGTACTGTCGCGGATCAAAAGACGTAACGCAAAGATAACCATGGATAGTCACGACTGGCATACATTCCAAAACTGTCTAGATTTTGTGTGTCTTCAGGTATACAGTTACGCCATATTAATTTCAGATACATAAAAGAAAGCACTACATATTTCATATAATGTACATGTATATTAGTTTAATATGGTATCCAAAACTCGTGAATTAATATGTGACAAATGTCAACAGTATAGACAAATCGAAAGCTAGTATCTCACAATATGATTATTCAGTTAAAAGCGAATTACGTGTGTATGACATTTATTTAGATGCTAGACATTGATACAACAAAATGTACTTAGATGCCACGAGGTTATTCACATATCATTGCAATGACATACAATATCTAGGTTGATGTACGGACACTTGCCAAACATTGATAGCTACATAACCAATTACATTAGTCACATTTTGATGCTCAGTCATAATCACTCTCACTGTCAGCATATATAATTCCATCCCATCAGACATGTCCATGTCAGACTCGTCATCACTATCAGTGTGGTCAGGGTTTACCTGAGCTATATCAGCCAGTTCACGTGGCAGCACATCTCCATCAAACCAGAATGGTTCAATGCACAGTTTCTGCACACCTTCGGGACGTCCGGCTCAGGAATATGTGCTCTCTTCCATATGTCAACTTGATAGTTGACTCTTGTGACATGATGGGTGAGACTGCGCTTGTATGGTGGTAGATTTGCCATGTCAATATTACCTGAAGGAATAACACGGTTATCCTTGGCACACAGCTCATTGATACGAATTAGCCCGAAGTCATCAACTTGTGATACCTTTGATACTCATCCATACACAGCACAAGTGAAGCTGTCCAGCTCATCAACCCTTTCTTCAGGTACGTCCCATGTATCTCCCAGCTTCTTGAGTACATGAATGTATTTAGGAATCTTCAGTAGAGTTTTCACTGGTTTGAGTTTGCCAATCCCTCGGAAAGCACTAGTGCTGTCATATCCTCTGAAAGCATGCAGAACCATCAAAGCCGTACACTTGTCTTGGCCGAGATCAACTGCTAGTTTGCTGACATCAATCAATCTTTGCTTATTTCATACACCAGTATCAAACAAGATGGTGATGTCTCCAATTGATGCAGCATAGTGCAGAAGAACGAAGAAAGTGTTTGAATATGGGCTCTTCACACGAACGAATCGGTAATTCCTACTCCTCGCGTAATTAACATAGAGGATAACACTTGAGTTAGTTTCCTCCTGTGATGACTTCAGAAGGGGCAGTTCATGGGTTATTGTCGTCCGGCCATCATTAGAAGTCAGCAGATTGGCAATCCCCTCACACATGAAGATCACTTGTCTTCCTTGCAGTTTTGATGCGTATCCATCACTCCGCCACAGCTTCAGAAGCAGTTTGATGAACTGACACTTGTTTACACCATTGGACAAGAATGATTTCCAATCAGTGGCCTCTTGATTGCCTCTCCTTTCAGAATCAGCTTCTCTCCAGTGCCACGGCGTTGTCTGTCCATGGATATTACAGAATCAGGGAAGTATTGGTCAATGCTGAAAACAGCATCTCCTGTCTTCTCCGTGATGTCAAAGACCTTGGCACAAATCTGGCTACAGTTTCCTGGTACATCTTTTAGATAATAGAAGCATGCATTCCCGTCTGTCAGTGTTTCGGCTGCAGGTGGTACAGCAGCATCAGTGCTTTCTTTCGTTAGAAACTGGAATGCCTTTGCCTTATCAGTCTTAGCAAGGTACCCTACGACTGTAGCAATACTGTATGGCACAGGATTTAACGGGTACGTCATCATCATTGGTTCTTTGACTTCATAAACAACTGGAATGCAACATTTCCTTGATGTTTATACTGAATGACCTTGTTCTTGGTGGTCTTCATTTTGTTTTTCTGTGCATATCACTGAGTGTCTTGAGATTCAGCTTCTTTGCTGGCTCAAAAAAGTCCTGGCCTTTCTTCAGTCGTGACTCCACAAGAGTGTCTCTCGCCTGCGTCCGATCATTTCTGCTTTTAAGACATCTTCTGACACATCATCAGATCCAGCAATTCCAGAGCAGAAGAGCAGCAGCTTGTCCTTTGTGTCCACAGAAAAGTGGTTTAAGAAACACCCGACAGCCTCCTTTGTCTTTATCACCAAACGTTCTCCTGTCTGGATCTCTTGGCGCGGACGTCACGGTGTTTGTAGCCTTCACTGCTGTCAATCATGCCAGCCATTCCAAGAGTTGCATCCACATATAGACATGACATCATCAAACTGCTTTTGAAGCAGTTGTAGCGGAGTGATGGATACGCATCAAAACTGCAAAGAAGACAAGTGATCTTCATATGTGAGGGGAATGCTACTCTGCTGACTTCCAAAGATGGCCGGACGACAGTAACCCACGAACTGCCCCTTTTGAAGTCATCACAGGAGGAAACTGGCTTAAGAGTTATCCTCTATGTTAATTACGCGAGGAGTAGGAATTACCGATTCGTTCGTGTGAAGAGCCCAGATTCAGACATCTTCTTCGTTCTTCTGCACAATGTTGCATCAATTGGAGACATCACCATCTTGTTTGATAATGGCATGTCAGAAGAGTCAACTATCAAGTTGGCATATGGAAGAGAGCACATATTCCTGAGCTGGACGTCCCGAAGGTGAGCAGAAACCATGGCTGGAACATCAGTAATGGAATCATTGAGCCACTCTGATATAATGGAGATGTGCTGCCACGTGAACTGGCTGATACAGCTCAGGTAGACCCCGACCACACTGATAGTGATGACGAGTCTGACATGGACATGTTTGGTGGGATGGAACTATGCGCTGACAGTGACAGTGATTATGACTGAGCATCAAAATGTGACTAATGTGATTGGTTATGTAGCTATCAATGTCATACATCTCTTACAACAATATGAAAACGTATGCACACAATCAAAGTGTTACATATGTCGATTTAATCTCCAAAACTAATAAAATACACACATATATATATATGGATAGATGCATAGATATTCTATACATACACGTGTTTAGGAATCTTCACTAAAATATTTCTACTTGTAGTACAAAAAGCATACCACTAAATACTCTTCAGAGACAGCTACATTTATAAAGAGATAGACACCGTATTAAAACTATATATATAATAGATTCGTATGAAGAAAGGCCAATTAAATTTGTGTTATACTACGAGTGGCTCCTGTGATAATGACACGTTTTGTCTTAACATGAGTCACTGACCCCATTTCACTGTTCTTTTTTTCATAACATTTTTTAAATTAGTTATAATTAAGTTATGTTTACTAATAGTTGAAGTACACGATATTGTGACTATACTTGTACTCTTTGGGGTCAAAATAAACATCTAGTTCTTGTTCTTGTTCAATGTTTGGCAAGTGTCCGTACATCATTGCATACAATTAAGATGTGAATATCTTTGTGGCATCTAAGCACATTTTGTTTTATTAATGTCTGGCATCTAAATGAAAGTCATACATACGTAATTCGCTTTAGATTGAATTATCATATTGTGAGAAACTGGCTTTCGATTTGTCTGTACTGTTTGCATTTGTCACAACCTAATTACCGAGTTTTGGATACCATATTCAGCTAATATATATGTACATTATATGAAATACGTAGTGCTTTATTTTATGCATCTGGAATTAATCTGGCGTAACTCTATAGCTGAAAACACACACATAATCTAGACAGCTTTGACATGTATGCCAGTCATGGCTATCCATGGTTATCGTTGCGTTACGCCTCTTGATCCGTGACACTGCGTTTATCTTTGAAGCATCATATATATTACATTAGTAATGACAGAAAGACAATTCTGGTATCAAATGAAAGATATGATGCTGTAGAGTGTTATGCATTATTATATTATCTTAAAGAGGCCATGGTATCAAGGGAAATTGATATATTTGACAAACATAACGATGTTGTCTAACAACCACGATAGGTTGGAAATGGGTAGTGAGACCCAATTTTTTCACTGTTACCACTTAAAATCATCTTCAAGAGATCCCAAAGATTAAAAAACATGGGTTGATAGAGTTGTGGGGGTTGGTAGAGTTGTAGGGGTGGTGCATGAGGGGCATAACTGGCCCATGGCCTATTTCTATCTCGCATTCTTCCTCAGGATTTACTACTTTCTTGAAATACTCCTCCCAAGTACCCAGCACTTGTTGTGCTCCATTGGTCAATGTCCCGTGCCTTTCTTCACTGCTGCTGTACGTATGTTATCTTTGTTATCTCTGTCTCTGGCCAGTTTGAAGATTATTTTATTTGCGGCATTCTTCTTCTCCCGGTACTTCTGCTTCGGCCTTTTCTTTTCCTCGTCACTCGCTTCTTCCACACACTTCAGTGCCTCCTTCTTTTCTCGTATTGCTTATTCAACTTCCTGGTTCCACCAATACTGTTCTTTCTTTTTCCGGCTTTGAGTGGGCTCTCCAGATGTTCGGCCACATATCTCCTCAGCTGTTCCAACAAAGCCTTCCTTAAATGATGTCCACTCTGCTTACACACCCCCTTTGTACTTTTAGTAGCTTGAACTTCCTCTTTACTTCAGTTTGGTATCTCTCCTTCAATTCCCCTTCACATTTCCACCACCTGATCACCTGCCTTTGGTTCTTCTTCCTCTGTTTGCCTCTTCCTGTCAACATTTCATAAACCAGCTATTTATGTTGTCTCGCTATGTGCTTTCCCGCCAAAACCTTGCAGTCCGTAACCTTGTTCTGCCGACGGTTTTTGTCAATCAGCAGAGCAATTTCTGTTTTGTTGTTCCCACTTCTATAGATAATCTTGTGTGAGCCCTATTCTGGAAGAACGAATTTACCACCATCAACTGATTAGTGGCGAGCATCTCCACCAGGTCATGTCCGTCTCTGTTTCGTGTTCCCCATCCATACTTCCCTACGGCTTCCTCGCTGTCTCCTCCCCACATGTGCATTCATGTCCAACAATGTTTCCTGCTCTACATGCCTGATACTTTCTTGCAATTTGTTTCGGAATGCATCCTTGTCTTCTCGCGTTCTCCCGTCTGTGGTGCATATACCAAAAGTATGCACATCATCTCTCCTACTAACATCAATACTACAATTACCCTGCCTCCCCATTGATATACTCTGATTAATTCCTTACTGTATTCCTCATTCAAGATCACTCCCACGCCATTCGTCTTTTCACCTCCCTCTGCAACCAGCATCTTGAATCCTTCATCCAGATCCATTGCTCTATCCCCTTTCCACTTTGTTTCTTGGACCTCCAACTCCACAAGCTGTCTCCTCTGCATTAGCTCAACCACTTCCACTTGTTTCCCGTCATTGAGTTTTACAAATCGAACTTCGCTTGAGAGCCGATGCCAGCTGTTCGACCTCCTCAGGTCTTCGTTGTTTTCTCGGTGGTGCCAGAGTCGCAGCGCGTCCGTTCCCCCGCACGAGGTAGCCAAGCTCCTAATTATGTGAAATAGCATATAGTGGAGTCATTTAAACGACACAGCGCTGCCCATGCTGACCCATTTGGCGGGTTTGTCTTTCCGGTTTTCTTTCCTCTAGATCAAGGTCTTCCATGACTAATGGACTTGATCTGCCCATGGTTTAAAGTAAGAGTTTTCCTTCTCCTAGACCCACTACCTACCAAGGCTAATGAGCTGGGTCTACCCAGGTTTGTAATCAGAGTTGTCCTTCTCCTATATCCCTAGATTGCTAGCCTGGGCCGTAAGTTGCCCAGTTACCGCACTATACCACATGGCGGTCATGATAGATTCTTGTCAATGGAGAGACTCTGTGCCGGCAGGGTAGGCGTGCGCACTCATGTCCCTTTTCACCCATGTTAGGGGGCTAGCTGGCGGTTGCCGCTGAAAGTATCAAGCGCATGCGCCACAAACTAATCGCTGCACTACGACAATAGAATCATCCCACAGAGCTGTGCTACCACACAACACCACACAACACCACACAACACCACACAACAAACTACCAACATGCTCTCCAAAAACCTCCATTTGCACCCTCCTGAGGCTTCTCGAAATAAACACCCACCACAAACATCCAATTGTTCCCCTTGACGCTCCCTGAAAAAACACCTTGAGGGTCTCCAAAAGCTTTCAATTGCACTCGAAATGCACCACTGTCCATAAGTGCTAGAACATGGGGGCAAGGAATTTCTGAGCCTGAATATGGGGGTTTTGGCGAGCCTCAAATGGGGTGTAAATCGAGGTTTTCTGAGAGCCTTAAGGTGGGCTTTTGGCGAGTGTTGGCGGTTGGGGTGGGTGCAATTAGTTGTTTCTTGTGAGCTTCGCAAATTGTGAACTTCGCCGCGAAAAATATTCAACAGCACTCACGTCCCCCCGCTTTCCGATATCATGATCCGACAGCGTGGTGATGCTGAGGCTCTGGTTCTCAGCTCCCCAATATTAATTTCGTTCGCGCGCCAGTGCCTCGTTCACTAAATATGGGGGTGCTCATCCTATCTCCACCCAAACCCCCTTAGACGTAGCTCGTATGTCAACGTCAACGTAGCTCTGGGTCCAGGCTTCCTTGTGTGCGACGAACGCTACATCACGGATCTTGGATAATCGACTGGGATTTGGGGAATTCTCATGGACGATGACACATCACGTGACTGCTGCATGTAACTACCATATGTACAGAATGTCATCAATACGGCACTATCTTACAACTGAAGCCGCGAAAAGTGCGGTCAACGCACTCGTCACCTCTCGCTTGGACTATTGCAACGCACTCTTGCACAACTTACCGTTATCACAGACAGATCGGTTGCAGCGAGTCCAGAACAATGCAGCCAGACTAGTAACACGCACCAGCAGACATGACCACATAATAATAATATTTATTTTTTTATAGAGCGCAATTTCCAATAAATTTCTCAGAGCGCTGTACAAGAAGCTAATATAATAAAACATTAAAATTTAGCAAAGGTATGTGCACAGTAGATATAAAATACAAATTTGATATAATAATTATAAAACAGAACAATTTTATTTAATTACTAAAAATAGATAAATAAAAATATGTATATATAAAGCTGTTATTTAAACATTATTAAGATATATAAGATACTTTATGTATATATGGAATAAATAATATATATAATATTTACATATATGCAATCGTGGGTAGATAAATAAAATATAAGTTTAGGAGTAAAATGTTAAAGAAAGTAAAATGTCAACAGTATTCGGCTTTGAACATGTGTGTTTTCAGAGTCCGTTTGAACAGTGTTAGGTTTCCACTACATTTTATTTGAAACGGCAGCAGATTCCACAATCGAGGTCCTATCACTTCGAATGCACGATCACCAAAACTAACAAGCTTAGTTAGTGCAGTTAACATAACACCAGTTAACTGCATTTGCTGCCGGTTGAAAGTCGAATTGTGTTCAAGGTGTTGGTGATGACTTACAAATGTATTCATGGTTTGGCGCCGTCGTATCTGGCAGAACTTGTGCAGCCACGAGAGCGTGACGGACGCCTACGCCAGGACTATGCGCTAACACTGCACCAAGGCATCACGAAGAAATGCGTCTGCGACTCGGCATTTGGCGCAGCAGCACCGCGACTATGGCATGAACTACCAGTGGATATTCGTGCAGCAGGAACACGATAGGTTTAGGAAGTATTTAAAGACTCATCTTTTTGTTAGACATTTTAATTAATTTAAATTGTTTCGTCGTGACGGACATTATTTTATAATTTAATATTATTTATTTTAAAATTAGTGTTTCTATTTTAATATTTAGTATTATAATTATGTCTTAAAACCAGTGTTTAGCTTGTAATATGTTAATATACATTTATTTTATTGCCTGTAAAGCGCATCGATCCGCTATGCGGGAATTAACGCTAAAGTATTATTATTATATTATTATTAGTAATGAGAAGCCATGGTCTGCCTACTGTTATTTTTCTGTTTTGCAGACCTTCAACAGAGGTGCAAGGTGGTCGAGCGGTCAGAGTGCCGGTGTTTTGCGAAATTACTCGCACTGCCAAATTACTCGCAGACAACAGGAAATCCTCAAGCCAGTCGCAGTGCGCTGCAGCGTCGTCTGACTGCATAGCCCTAGCTGTTACGGATAAACTGTCGTATAACACCTTTGTGTTTGATGATTTCCCTCATTGATCTAACACACACAGAATGACACCAGTTAATCTGCTTTGAAGAAGTCCCCCGTTGACGTTTGTTTGCTGTTGGCTAGAGCACCAGACAAAAGGAAATCCCGAAGCCAGTCGCAGTGCGCAGCAGCGTTGTCTGACTGCGTTGCCCTGTTAGGAATTATTTCTCATTGACCTAATTACTTTGGCACTGTCGCTCTGTGCGGCCACGGCATGGCTTCCAGGTCACGGGAAGTATTTGCGAACAACCGGGCGATTTTCAGTTGGACATAAATTCGTTATACGGCGAAATTTGTTCGAGAAAAGGTGTTCGTAATAACCGTGAATTCGTTATACCCGTTTTCGTAATATGCGTGAACGCTTATAATGGAAAAGATAGGGAAAAAATCCGTACGTAAGAAATGTTTTCGTTATATCCGTCAATTCGTTGTATCCGTGTTCGTTATAAGCGTGTTGCACTGTATATATTTTAAAGGCAATGACTAATTTGCATATTAATGAGTTTGTACAAAAACGCTCAAGGGTACCTGAGTGGCACCCTTCGGATTATTGACCTAGAAGGTTAGAAGTTCACAAAAGTGCAAGAAAACATCGTACGGACACTAATGCACGATCCACCTTCAAAAGGGCGTTTGACTACCGCACTATGGTGGCTTGTGTACCCAACGGAGTGTGACGACGTTGACGCGCTCGTTGACGAGAGGTCGTGTGTTTGCCAACGTCGTCACGCCGACACGCAGTCGCCGTTGTCGTCGTCAATGATGAGTAACCAGAATGACTCGATAAATGACGTGACAAGAAATGTCGTAGGATTGTGGTAATATCTCAAGGTTAGGAGAACATATATATATATATTACCTGGAGGTCTGATGTTTGGTCATATATTTGTACAATCACCTCGACAGCAGGATCAGCACGAGGTATGTGCAAAGCTTCCTTAATCAGTATTTAACTTTTATTCGTGAACGCCCATCACAATACCACACTGAACGGGTAATCATAGGAAACACCTTCAATTTTGGCATGGCATGTTAACCCTACCTCCGACTGTGTTTATACAACATCCTGGTTAAATTTCAAACTTCCAAGTACGTTGTTGTTTAACCTTAGCATTTTATCAAATCACCTCGGAGGTAGGCGTCCGATGAGATATCAACACGTCGGTGATCTTGAGTGAAAACACTAGTGTATTCAAGGCGAACCCGTTTTTATTTATGTATCTAAGACATACATGTGCAAAGGTTCCACCCATATAATCCACCTTACCTTACCTATCCTCTTCGGGCCTTGTGACCCATAAGGCTGCTGTGCAACTCCGCCACCTCGCCCTGTCAACGGCTATGTGTCTGGCTTTGCTCCATGTTGCCCAGCCCAGTTGCTTCCGTTCTTTTTCCACTGTGGTTCTCCACGTTGTTTTTGGTCGACCAACTTTTCTTGTTCCTTCCGGCGTCCATGTCAGTGCTGTCAGGCAGTGGTTTTGGGCTTTCTTTCTCAGCACATGCCCGATCCAATTCCACCTTCTTCTCTGTACTTCTGTGCTGATCTTCTCTTCTGCTGTTATGTTCTCAATGTCTTTGTTCGAAATTATTACTGGCCATCTAATTTTTAAAATTCTTCTGAGACAGTTGAAATGGAAAATGTCAAGTTTTTTGTTGTCGCATTTGTTTACTTTCCATGTTTCACATCCATACAGTAACACTGATTTGACCAGAGTATTGTATAATCTGAGTTTAGTTTTTAATGTGTACACATTTGAGTTCCATATCTGCTTGAGTTTCATGAATGATGTCCTTGCTTTTCGTATTCTGTTGTTAATATCGTCATCCCCTCCTCCTTGCTTGCTGACGTTTGCGCCCAGGTATGTATATTTCTCTACTTCATTCAGTTGTTGATCATCAATCTCTATTCTGTTGTTGCATTTGCTGTTGATCCTCAGTACTTCAGTTTTCTTTTTATTGATTTTTAGGCCAGTTTTTGATGCGAATGCATTCATTTTTGTTGCCTTTGCTTGCATGTGTCTGTAACTTGATGACATAAGCGCAATGTCATCTGCAAAGTCCAAGTCTTCAAGTTTTGACATGAATCTCCATCTTATCCCTGTGTTGTTTTCTTCAGTTGTTTTCCTCATTATCCAGTCGATTACCATCAAGAAAAGAAATCCGGACATTACGTCTCCTTGCTTAACTCCAGTTTTTACCTTGAACCACTCAGATTGTTCACCTTCATCTAACACTGCACATTCATTGTCCTCGTACAAAATCTGGACCATTCTGATTATCTTGTATGGGATTCCATAGCTCGCCATGATTTCCCAAAGGCTCTCTTGGTGTACAGAGTCAAATGCCTTTTCGAAGTCTACAAAAGTTACATATAGCGTTGCTTGCCATTCCACTACCTGTTCTATTATGTTTCGAAGGATGAATATCTGCTCAACTGTGCTTCGTCCTCTTCTGAAACCTGCTTGTTCATCTCTCAACTTGTTGTCAACTCCATCTCTTATTCTGTCTATTATCACTCTTCCGAACACTTTACTAGGGACAGATGTTAGAGTAATACCTCTCCAGTTTCCGCACTCTGTAAGGTTACCTTTCTTTGGTATTTTAACAATCAGTCCTTGTTTCCACGTCTTTGGTACTTTTTCTTGTTCCCAAATTGTTTTGAATAAGCTTAGAAGCCAATTCTCTGTTGTCGCCATGTCTGCTTTCAACAATTCTGCTGTAATGTCATCTTTACCTGCAGCTTTCCCATTCTTTAGCTTCCTCAGTGCTGATCTAATCTCTGTTTTTGTTATAGAGTGTGCTGATTTCATCTATGATTGGATCTAATTTAATATCTATAATGGGGTCATCGGGCATAGGTCTATTAAGGACTTCTTCAAAATGCTCCTTCCATCTTGTCCGCTTGGCTGGTCCTTCAGTTATTAGGTTTCCAGATTTGTCTTTTACTGCATTCGCTGTTTTGTGTTTGTCGTTACTAAGTGTCTTTGTGATGTTGTAAACTTCTTTCATCCTTCCATTCCCGGCTGCTTTCTCTGCTTCTGCAGCCAGGTTGTCTACCCACTTTCTTTTATCTTGTCTCATGTTTTTCTTTACGTCTTTGTCTTTTTGTTGATACTTATCCTTGTAGCTCTGCTTTATCCTTTCTGACTTTGCTTGTTCCATGTTGTTCTTTAGTCGTTTCCTGTCTTCTACCAGTTCCCATGACCCTTTGCTGATCCATGGTTTTTGTCCTCTCTTTTTGTAACTCAGTACTTCTTTGGCTGTTTCTTTGTAAGCCACCTCGAATTCTTGCCATTTTCTCTCAACAATGTCATTATCTGTCTCGGCGTAGTCCTGTAGTACATCATATCTGTTCCGCAGCTTCAATGAGAATTGCATTTTTATGGTTGGTTGTTGCAGCTTGATTGTGTCGAATTTCTTTCTGTTCTCACTGGTCTTTTGCTTCCTCTTTAGCTTCAGCCTGATCTTCGAGCGCACTAACTGATGGTCACTCGCAATGTCTGCACCCCTCATCACTCTAGTGTCCATAACTGATGTTCTGTGCTGCCTGCTCACTAGCACATGGTCAATTTGGTTTTTGGTTCGCCCTCCTGGAGATGTCCATGTCTGCTTATGGATGCGTCGGTGTGGAAATATGGTTCCTGTTACCACAAGGTTGTTTAATCCACAGAAGTCAATTAGTCTTTCTCCATTTTCGTTTCTATCACCAATTCCATGGCTTCCCATTATGTCTTCGTAGCCCTAATTTTCTTCTCCAACTTTGGCATTTAGGTCCCCCATTACCATGAGCATGTCATGTTTATGTACACTGCCCACAACTGACTGCAACTGTTCATAGAACTGGTCTTTCTCTTCGTCACTTGTTTCATTTGTTGGTGCATATGTTTGTATGATTGATAGTTTAACATATCTTGAAAAGAATCTAGCATAAATAATTCTATCACTGATAGGTTTCCACTCTAGTAATGCTTGCTCTGCTTTCTTTCTCATCATTATTGCCACTCCATGTCTGTGTAGGTTGTCTTCTCTCCCAGAGAAAATAACACTCTCTCCAGTGTTTAACTTGACTTTCCCGTGTCCTGTCCATCTGCATTCGCTAATGCCCATGACATCGATTCTGTATTTATCCATTTCTTTTGCAAGTTGTGCTGATTTACCTATTGAATATAACGTTCTCACATTCCAACATCCTATATTTACAGTTTCTTTTGGTCTGGTCAGCGACGCTATCGACTGCCGAACGTCCGATTGGCTTTGATCCGGAAGTGTCATACTTTCCATGTATCTGATGTCCTCAGGTATATGAAGCGTCGCCTCGTCATAACCGTTTCCAGCATGTGCTGGCGAAGTCACACGTTTAGTTTCCGTAACAATTATTGAGCTGGGGTGGTTGTTGGCCCTCCGCAGTAGGTTTAATTTTGGGGTTTTCCTTCCCCTAGTCATATAATCCACAGTCACATATCATCTAAGCGTTGCTTCTGAGAAAGTTGTGTTAACGTGTGACTGCAACGGCCTGTTGTAAAATTGTGTAACAATCTTCTCATATGACCGTCATGCCACATTCAAGATGTCTAAAACTGTTAGAAGATTACTGTGTTTTGGATTTATAATCGATATATTTAATGAAATTCTTGTGAACTCTTTCGATTTTGCCTATAAAATACGTTGCCATTGTAACGGTATTGCGTACGTATCTATGTATTATATAACATACAAACAACACTTCGAGAGAATATGTTTAATACGTTGCTATCTGGATACACAGCAACACTGGTCTAAATCCTAGGCTAGACTGATTCACTACACTAATAGCGGCGGCAGCGCCCACTACGCTATATGCTAATTAGAGTCCAGAGGTTGCTGCTAGGCAATCAGTCCAAATATACCCTCCCTGCTGGGCATCAGCTGGGGTATCTCGTGACAGCCATGCAACGCTTGTGTCTGTAAATGTTGTGCAAATGCACTTAATAAAATAATATGTCATAAAACCTTTACATACATCATGACTACTATGATCTCTAAAATTCAAACAGTCGGTCAACGTTGTCACATTGACAATTTTAGAGATCATATTAGAGTTCGTTGACAGCGGTGACCCTGGGTAGAGACAGGCTTAAATTGTGAAATCAAAGGATATGCAGTCATGCAGTTATTTTTGTTAGTGAAAGATACTGTGCAGCATTTGTGTGCGTTAAATTTACGAAGTATATAGTGCACCTAAAGTCGGTACAATAACTGTGGCACTATTCCACCGACAGTTTCACCACGCATGCGCATTACAGCGTAATATTTTGCGCATGCCGTCGTATGGCGCCACTCGCCACACGAAAGCGGCAAGCCGTTGCAGCAAAAAGATGGCATCGGACAATGTGTTTAGAGTTGGGGCATCTTTTCGAACGTTTTCAGAAATGCAGAATGCTTTACACACTTTCGAAAACAGACGCACAGTCAGTTTTATATGAGAGACGTCCGAACACTTAATGCGGCAAGGAGAACGACACCAAAGATTGTGGAAAAGGCGCCGAAAGATGTTAAGTACTATTTCATGAAGTACTCGTGCCTCCATGGCGGCAGACCATACAATTCTAGGACGAAAATTGGCTCCAGACCGCAGCAATCGTAAGTACTGCAAGTTGTCATCGGAACTATTTATGGTATACTACATGTTATGCATAAATATGTACCACAAAAAACTTATACTTAGTAAAGATCTACTATAGTACTAATTAAGTGTTTAAGGACAGAACATAATTTTCATTTCATATTTCGGTACTATATATGAATGAAAGACAAAAGCAATGTCACTGCCAGTTAATTTTGTGGATTGTAATCAGTGTAATTAAACCATAATGCTCTACTGCTGCTTGGTGGACAGTTAATTATTGGCACAGATACATCAGGATGTATTTCACCACTATTGTGTAGGCGTAGGCATTCACAGGCAGCCACTAAATTCAGTTTCTGTTTTGTTCATTAATAATTTGTTTGTACTGGTTACAATAGCATTGGTTTGTGTGAAAACATGACATCAACCACTTACGTGGTAGTTCAAACATGACAGTCACGATGACAGTATTTACAACATGTCACGAAACACGTTTTCACTGTGTATTGTTCCTTTGTCTGTGACCTCAGCAAAGCTTAATCTCTGATAGTTTGACCGTTGATGTGCAAGCTTCTAAGAGAAAAACTGTAATGTAACTTAATGCAATGTATGCATATGCTACCGTCATAATTATATATCGTCCCATCTTTGTTTCGCATTAATATTGTAAATGACAATCAGTCCTTCATGTGTACCATATGTTTCCGACAGACACAGAAGTATGTCGAACATGCTTTGCTGTTGAACCCCAACAAGAAACTACTTCAAAAGGAATACCTGACTACCACAGGTAATTTGAAATAAGATTGTTTACATTTTATATATTTTTTATGATTACTACTTGTTTTTATGTAAAAATTTTCACTATGATAATTCAGTGTAACATTGTAGGTGATCAGTCGCTGGCAAGGAAGTAGAGGCTTGTCACAACTGTGTTTTATATTTTATTAGTGGGCAGGGTTTTTGTTAAGAGCCGGGACCCGAGTGACGTACCCGGCTGTTGAAAAGGAAAGATTTATATTAGTGTCCGTGATACACAAGACATCGCTGGTAGGGTTAGTTTTTTCATCCACAGCAGCCCAACGATGCACTGGGAGGGATAAATCAACAGATAATGTGGGTTTTGGGTAACTGAATTGTAGTACTAAACTGCACGTTTGTTTTCAGGGAAAGTGATTACACTGCGAGATCTGTCAAACATGAAGGCGCACACAATGACCTTCATGCAGTCATTGACGACCTGCATCGTGATCCAACGTTGCCCGTCGAGGAGTTTTGCGATGAAGAGGACAACCTGCTTGGCATCTTCTACCAAGACGCGACAATGCGCAAGGCATATGCATCATTCTCGGAGATGCTGTTCATTGATGCAACACACAAGCTGACAAATCTCCGCATGCCATTGTCAGAAACCCAGAGTGTCGTGTCAGAGACCCAGAGTGTCACCTCATAGACCCAGAGTGTCACGTCAGAGACCCAGAGTGTTGCGCCAGAGACCCGGAGAGTCGCACTTGCACCACCGGCAGAGACCAAGAGTGTCATGCCAGAGACCCGGAGAGTCGCGCCAGAGACCGAGAGTGTCACACCACCACCTTGTGGTCTGGCATCAATTAAATTGCCATCTCGCATGAGGAAACGGGGCAGACCGAAAGGGAGCGAAAAGACAGTGGTAGGATTACCAAAGAAGAAACGACGGGTTGGATGCGTGGCATTCATATATATGGTGCCTAGCAGGAAGGAGGAGAGGATGCTGTCATGGTGTGTGTCTCCCAACCATGTTACTGCTGCCCTTGCTGGCACAAAGCTGACAGAAGATATGGTAGAGACAATACCTGAACGGGTGGATGTGTCAGTGTTAATGTGTGTCTTGCAACCATCAAACGGTTTTTTACAGTAGATGCGTGGAAGTGTGTTCTGGATGTAGTTTGTGTTAAACAACAGAACTGTATACACATATGTAATGTTTGCCAGAGCGAGATTGATGACAGCCAAGAACTCCGACAATTGTTTGTCGTGGTTCCACCTGAAATGTAGTGCCAGTGGGAAGGCGATAAAGAAGGGACAGTGGTTCTGCGTGAAGTGCACTGCCATGTAAATGTTAAATGTTCTCATGGCAGAGTCAATATAATTATTGGCCCTGTTGTATTCAGTCTTTGTTCATGAAAATTGTTTAGGTAGTAAGTGAGGCTTTAACTATAACATTAATTAACTTTATGGTTCTCATTGAATGACATATTTTTGGTTTTGCAGAGTAGAATGGTCATACCTATCATGTCATAATATGATTGTCAAAAGGTATATATATATATAATTATACTGAGCGTTTGGACTCAGCCCACTTGTATTAGGTAGTGATCAGCTTTTAATGATTGCTCAGTTTCTCAGTCCTGGTTCTAATAACATATGATGATAAAAAGTTGTATATACTGAGCGAATATATATTTGTGTTATTAACTTTCTTATATCATCAAGTTATGCATCAATGTTGTATATGTGTAAATACAGGTTTATTAACTTACTATACTGCTATCTCTATTTTTTACTTAACAATGCACTAACATGAATTTATAGAATAAACGAATAATAAGTCTTCGTTCGTTTCGTACACGCCAGTCGTCGATATGAGCGGGACGGGGAAGCACCCTTTTACGTGTATAGTAGCCGGCCCTACGGGGTGTGGTAAGACTACTTTCGTTACTCGCCTGCTACAGTTTGCTTCTTCTATGATCGAACCGCCCCCGGAGAAGTTTCTATGGTGTTACGGCCAATGGCAAAGCGCCTACACCTCTATGTCAGCCGATATAGAATTCGTAGACGGTTTACCGGATCCGAAGCTTCTAGACGGAAAAAAGAGGACTCTTCTAGTACTTGATGACCTTATGGAGGAAACCAATAGCCAGGTCACGACCTTGTTCACTAAAAAAGCCATCATTGCAACGCGTCCGTCGTACAGCTTGTGCAGAATATGTTTCCGAAAGGGAAAGAAAACCGCACAATCAGCTTGAATGCGCAATATATGGTGTTATTCAAGAGCCCACGCGACGCCGGCCAAGTAGGTCACCTGGCGAAGCAGATGTATCCGGGTCGAGTTAAATTTATGATGGTAGCCTTCAAAGATGCCACGTCAGCACCTTACGGGTATCTGCTAGTAGATCTAAAACAGGAAACAGCTGAAAATATGCGCTTGCGCACTTGTATCTTTCCCGATGATAAGCTTCAGTACGTCTACGTGACGAGATCATAAAAGAGGTGAGCGTCACGGAGGGTCTCATTCGTCAGGATGACGCTGAAGCGTATCAAGAAGCACGTCCTCATGCTGGAGCTCTTGAATAAACATAAACATCCTAAGGTGAGCAAGGCTATCATCAGAAACGCGGACTCTGACTTCATTTGTAGCCTGTGTGACTGCGCGTACAACCTATTGAAAGGGAATGTGCAATTGACGGTGGCGCAGAAAAAAACACTGATAAAATACAAGAAACATCTGCGAAGTTTAGTGAACAAAAAGGTGGGTCTTAAGAAGAAGCGGCAAATCTTGCAAACGGGCTCGGGCGCCTTTCTGGCGGCGCTGCTAGCGCCGTTGGCGAGCACCGTCCTGCTGCCGCTGCTCAGACAGGTGATCGGCTGATGCAGTACGCCAAGAAGATGGCGTTGGTAGATCCGCGGTTGGTGGAGAGCCTCCTGCCGTTGATCGACCAGCCGCTGAGCATGATCCGTTCGCGTGCGATGAGCAGCCTGGACAGCGACATGAAGGACGTGCTAGACCGATCGGAGTTATCCGACCGAGAGAAGGTGGCGTCGTACAATCGACTGTCGCTACAACTCGATCGAGACGATTCGAGCGGCGCAGCCGGTACGCGTGTCCGTGGTGCCGACCGAGGGCGGCCAGGTACCGCCTCCTCAGCCGACGGGCGGCCAGGCGCCGCTGCAGGGTATAGAGCGCGAGATCGTGGAAAGCGTGCCGAAAACGCTGAGAGGGAAATCCCTCCTCCTGATCGAGAAAATGAAGACCGACCCGTTGTGTCGATGGAACGATCGCGGTGAGTTCGTGTACGCCGGTCGGCCTATCGCGGGGAGTAACATGGTCGACATGACGACACCTGCCTGAAGCGCGCCTATTTCAACCCGAAGCAGGCGGGCAGTTACGGCGGTGTCGACGCCTTGCATCGGGTGGTGGCGTCGGCGGTAGGCAAACCGGACGTGAAGCAGTGGCTAGCGGCGCAGGATGCTTACACGCTACACAAGCAGGTGAAACGACGTTTCAAGCGACGTTGCGTTATCGTAGGCGGTCGAAACCAGCAGTGGCAAGCCGACCTCGTCGACGTCGCTAAACTGAAAAAGCACAACGATGGTGTAACGTTCCTATTGACGGTCATCGACGTCTTCTCGAAGGTGGCGTGGTGCGTCCCGATGAAGAGTAAAGCCGGCCCGGCGCTCGTTACGGCCTTCGAGCACCTGCTACAGCGGCGGCGTGTGCCGAACGCGCTGCAGACCGATAAGGGGACGGAGTTTCTCAACAGACCCTTTCAGAAACTTTTGAA
This sequence comes from Escarpia spicata, assembly GCA_963995525.1. Lineage (NCBI taxonomy): Eukaryota > Metazoa > Annelida > Polychaeta > Sabellida > Siboglinidae > Escarpia > Escarpia spicata. The sequence continues at coordinate 8,234,135 of OZ023212.1, forward strand.
GGACTACGGCGTCCACCATTTCGTGACGCATAACGAGGAAACTAAAGCGAGTGTCGTCGAACGCTTCAATCGAACCTTAAAGACGCGCATGTGGAGGTACTTTACGAAGTATCAGAAACTGCGCTACGTAGAGCCGTTGCCGAACTTTGTGCGGTCGTACAACAACACCTATCACCGAAGCATCGGTAGGACGCCGGCGAGCGTCAACGCCGCGAACCAGGAGAGCGGTGGCAACGGTTGTACGGCGGCCGAGGTCGAGGAGGCAGTAAGCCGAACCTACGAGAGGGAGATCGCGTACGCGTCAGTAAGGCGAAGGCGACTTTCAAGAAAGGGTACATGGCTAACTGGAACGAGGAGCTCTTCACCGTCGTAGAAACGCACCCGTCCGACCCGCCCGTTTACCCCCTGAAAGACGACGCCGGGACGGTGCTCGACGGCGCCTTCTACGAGCCGGAGCTGCAACGAGTAGTCGTTCCGAAGGATAAACTGTATCGTGTGGAGGCCGTTCTACAACGGCGTCGTCGTCGTCGGGGTGCTGAGGAGGAGGTGCTCGTTAAATGGAGCGGCTATCCGGCCTCCTTCAACAGCTGGATCGCTGCCAAGACCCTCGTGGACTATAAAGGGTAGGGTACCGTAACGTCGGCCGGCAGTCGTTATGTGGACACGACGCTCGATGTGCTGGCGCTTACTACGTGACGTTGCCGTCGACGACTACCCTACAGCGTGCAACATTAACCGACTGCTATGCCCGACGCGATTACGGGTGTCCAAGCCGACGACTCCGCCTCAAACGACCCGCAGACTACGTTGACGCTACCGAGTCTACGACCCACTCCGACCGCGAACACGTTCCATGGCAGTTCTGCGGGAACGAATGTCCTAAAGCCGAGATCATCTTCCTGTGTCAGATCGTCGTCCTGTACACGGTTATCGTCGTCAGTGTATACAATCTAACGCGGGGCCAGGGCGACTCCAACCTGTGGACGGCTCTGTTGAGCAGCTGTCTCGGTTACCTACTCCCGAGTCCATCTATAAGGCGAAGGGGGATGGCGGCGACTAACTTTTACCTGACCCTACCGAGCAACGCGTCTATGAAGGTGCACCCCAAAAACACGTTGACTCACTACACTACGAAGCTGCAGCAACGCATCGACCTATCGGGGGAGTGGGAATGCGGTCTGGTGACGCTGCAGTATCCGCATACGTGGTACAACGTGAGAGAGAAGGACGCGTACTTCTACCTGTCTTGTGCGACGGGCGATTACGGAACGTACCGCCTCGCCGACGGCATTTTGATTTACCGGCAAGGCAACATCCCGCACGGCTTTTACAATAGCGCTTACGAGTTGATGCATAAAATCAACGAGGCGCTGATGAAACTGAACACCGACGCCGTCAAGGCCCGACTGGAGTACTGCCCCGTCTTCAACCGGATGACGTTGCGCCTTTCACCGGGTGTCGAATTTAATATACCCCACTGGAGCCGTCTGAAGACCGTACTGGGCTTCGACTCGGGCGTCATCACGAGCCCTCCTCGCTTGGAGGACGGCGTCAATGACGATACCACCCCCGTCGCGTATAC